>WBNO01015724.1:67982-169485 GCA_013400575.1 Peucedramus taeniatus
CGCCGCTGCCCCGGCACTTCAGTCGACGGGACGGGACGGGACGGGACGGGACGGGACGGGACGGGACGGGAGGGCACGGGCGGGGGCTGTGCCCGGGCTGTGCCCCGCAGAGCGGCAGCGCAGGGGAGGCTCAGCCCGAGATCGCCGGCGCGGTGCGCGCTGCCGCTCATCCCCTCGCTCGCCGAGGTGTTTAAAAATACCGGTTCTTCTTCAGAGCTTTCAGCTGCCCTTGGTGAATCACTGTGCTGGAGGTTTAACATTCGAAGGAATAGCTTGGTACGGGACGCGGACAGAAAATTAATGTAAGAGCCATCGTGCTGGGCCGTGGCTGCACTGGAGCAGGCGGAGGTGCCCGCAGGTGCGGGGCGGGCTGGGTCAGGTGTGCGGTTAGTTTCCGTCCTCCTGGTTCTCCTAACTGAATGGCTTGTGTTTACAGCGTACGTCCTGAAATACAAACACATAGGCAAAAGAAAGGTTAAGTATTTCCTTATTCCAACGAAATTCATCAGAGTTTAGAATATACAGAACTTACTGCTGGAAATTACCCTGAGTAGCGTTTGAAGGGATAAGCAGAGACTTTGCTATGCACTCAAGGATCTTAACAGCTGGATGAAAAATGTACCAGATCTTAATTTTTGTCTTAAACATGGAAGAAAAATGATGTTGGTGTTGAAAATGTGGCCGTGGAATATGTTGTAACTTAAAAACATTTTCAGGTAGTCACCCAAAAGAAGAATCTGTATGCCAGCTTTAAACTAGTGATTAGCTGCTCATTGAATTATTTATTGGTGAAACAATTGCTGCCAAAACAATGAGGTCATAGTGATACTGCATGGTATCACTTACTATAGCCACACTACATAGTATATCAGGGCTTGTGGGATTGCTTTTTTCATTTTGTTCAGTGTGGATATTTTGTAGTAGAATTGTAAACTGTTTCCCATGGTCTTGAATATATAATGAACTTGTAGAAGCTTACTCAACAAATTAATAATAAAGGTAAGAGATGGGCCTGATAAAAGCTGCTGTCTTGTGGCTTGAAATGAATGCTGTTGCATCTGGTTTAATTAGTTCAGCACTCTGGACAAGTCAAGCATTTAATCAGAAAAGGGAAAGTCATCACCAACAGCAGGTGTGAGTATCTCTTTAAAGCATCTCAATCCGTCACATTCAATTTTGGGATGCAATGTAGGATTAATTCAATTTCACTGGCATGAAACAGTTTTTAAAATACACAAAACTGTAGAGAGAGAGATGGCACTAAAGTGAGTGTTGAAGTAATTAAAAATTTATAATCTAGCTCCAAAAATCTCCTAAAAATTTTCTCAATAGCAGCAAAACAGTGGATACCTTTGGTATTAAGGTTTGTCTATGGTGAATTTCCACTTAAATGATCTTTTTCTGTGTGCTTAATGCCTCTCTCTGAAACATGTCACAATTTTTAATAGTATCCATTACATAATAAAAATGCACTATTTTTTTCCTGTTACAAAAGCTTCCTTCTTTTTCTTATAGTAAGATGATAATAAACATTGGGCTGGGGCATTATTTGAAAGAAGTGTTTCCATTTTGATCACCATAACTAGATCAAAGAAGAAGGTATGGAATTATGTAGTGCTAATATTCAGCAAATGTGATTGTAATCCCTGTAACATCCTACAGTGACTTTTTTCTTCACCAAAAATTATGCCACATTTTTTAACTTTATGATGTCTGAAGATAGATTTTAAAAGAACTAGTAAAGTTAGCCAAGCACAGTTTCTTTGGTCTAAATGTAGACTTTTTTTAGTTCAGTTGCAGATTGTATGGAGTTTTTCCAAGGTGGAGAGATACTGTTTCATTCTATTCTTTCCTTCTCTTGCCCCTGGACACATTCTGTGCCACGGACATGTTTCATCATTAATTAATTCATTCTCCTTTTAAACTCACTCTTTGCTTTGTTCAAATCCAGACCCTACTATTCATGATTAGACCCACCACTTTGCAATCTCATACATACCCTCCCCACAAAACCATTTATTTTTCCATAGTCTTCCTACAAATTTAATTTAACACCCACCCACTGCAAACAGAGCATTGTAATACAATTTTGTTTTCTGCAGCTGATGAACAGACAGAAGTTTTTTTCTGAGTGCAGCAGAGTGTGATCTTCAGCAGGCACCTTTTCTTTTTGCTCTCTGGAAGGTGATCTCAATTTCCCTCCTCATGGATCTTTCTCTGTCCCAAGGAGGCAGCAGTCTGGTGTCTCTTCCTTGTCCTGGCAGTGTTTTCTCACCTTCCACTGTGGAAGCAGGGCTCAAGCAGATACTTTTCCTGACAGATGTTTAGTGAGCAAAGCAGAGAGTGTTTCTGTGACTGTTCCTTTTTGTGCACAGTTTAGGTCTGCACCAGGCAAAGCACAAGCCTGTCATGTGGAAGTTCTGTTACCTCTCTAATTTATCTGTAGTGCCTATTGTTGCTGTTAATACTGCCAAAAACTCAGTGCCCAAGGCTCAGTCAATACTTCACTGGCCAAAACTGCTGAAGAATATTGCCAATAGATGTTAATGACATATTCACACCCTCTATTGACCCCAGCCTCAAGCTAATGCTAATAAGGATGGGAGAAGGTTTCTTCCTACAAGCTTGGTTTTTGGTATGCTAAATATAAGAATTTAAAGTTATAATTAAATTGCATTAAGGTCCAGACTAGGAGTTTAATAATATTCATACAAAGTCACTGCTAAAGAAGTCGAAGGTAATAAATGTCAAAATTATTCTGAGAGTTACTTCAGTACTAAAGAATTGGAAAGCGAATCGCCTCCATTAACTGTTTCCTGCACTCCAGGAACATTAGTGTTGGAAGAAGATTCAGGCTACAAATATTGACTGCAATGTTTCCTCTGCTCTTAATTTAACTGCCACTCTTGTGTACAGCCAGCCTTCAGTCCAAGCCTTGCCACAGAGTGTTGGGGAAGAAGACTGGGCCAGACACACTGCCTGAGCTGGAGACAGGGCTTCTGAGCCTGGCATTGGGGTTTGGCTGGCAGGTACATTAAAAACAGATCCAAATAAACTGCATGGCAACTGCTACAAACAGCAGTAAACAAAGGCTTGAAAAATCTTGGGACCCAACATGACCGAAATTGCAAAAGGAAGCTAATTCAGTAACTTCTGAAGATATCAAGCTACTTTGCAAATATTGCATAGGCCTCCCAGTAGGCTGGTGGGTTATATGCATGTAATTTTACATATTTTGACAGAGGAAAGATTTTTATTGTTGTGACTAAGGAAAGCCAAACAGCCATGATAAAAACCAATTTAGACTGATTCCTACCCATCTTCTCTAAGCATGTGGAAGTCTCTGAGAGTAAGTCCTTGCACGTGCCAGCCTCTTCTCCAGAAAGGGCCTTTCTGTGCTCCTGCATGTAACTCATCTCTCCTAAGGGTGGAGTAACAACAGGGTTACTCCATGGTTACTATGGTTCATAGCTAACAACATGGTTATTTATCAGAGTTTCCAAACTGGACTATGAAAGAGGGGAGATATAATTGGATATTTGCCTCTATTTTGAGATGCAGGTGGTAAAAGGTCAATAAATATGAGGATTGAAGAGTATTGCATTCATAAATTTCTTCTGGCATGTGTAAATTTCAATGTCAAAATGTAGTTTATAGTTTTTTTTATGTAGTTAGTATATTTTGTAGTTTATACAAAAAGAGTTTATAAAAATGTCCCTACACATAATGACATCTTTTTCTATTCTGTCTCACTACATCCACATCAGATTTATTCCAATTACAAATGAGAGCATGCTTTTCCTAGGACATTTTCCAGCAAACTCAGGGCAATCACACTCATGCCTTTCATTATTCATAATCAGAACTCAGGAGGGTGGGCTGGACCCATAGTTTATCTCCATCCAATCTTATCAACCTTTGCTAGTACAGGTGCTACTCTGAGGAAATGGTGTAGGCTTGGCTCCTCAGGCACTTTTCAGTGGTTTCAAGAAGTCTTGGCTGAGCAGTATGTGCCCCACTGGCTTTGGGAAGGTTTGTGTTCCTGTGTCCCTTTAGAGTATGTCTACATTGCAGCTGCAGTTTCATATCAGTGGATTTGAGCACACATACCCAACCCACTCTTAGTCTAGCTGTCTTGACTATCATAAAACCATAGAAGAATTCAGGTAGGAAGGTACCCCAGTTGCACTTCCAACCTCCTGCTCAAAGCTGGGTTAACTATGAGGTCAGGCCTGGTTGCTTAGTGCTTTTTCTGCTTGAATCTTGAAAACCTCCAAAGCTGGAGAGGGCACAAGTTATTTGGGCAATCTGTTCCAATGTTTGTCTGTCCTAATGTTGATTTTTTTTATTCCCTCCTTATATGCAGTCTGAAACACTTTTTTGTAGTTGAGTTTGTCTGCTGTCTTTTTTCCTCCTGCTGTGCACCATTATGAAAAGCCTGAGTCTGTCCTCTTGACAACAACTCAAAGGAATTGGAAGACTGCAACTAGCCCTGCCAAAAGCCATCTCAGCTCCAGGCTGAGCAAGCCGTGTTCCCTCAGTCTCTTCTTATACAGAGTTCCAGCCCCTGACCTCCTTTGCAGTCCTCTGTTGAATTCATTGCAGTTAATTTATGTATTTCCCTCTACTGAGGGCCCAAAACTGAGTGCAATATTGTGTTGTCTAAAAAGTGCTGAATAGATGGGTGTAGTTTCTCCTCTGATCCACTAATGATGCTCCTGTTTGTACAGCCCAGGATTCTGTTGCTAGGGCACACTGCTGGTTCATGATCATCTCATCATCTACCAGTATCCCCAGGTCCTTTCCAGCAGAGCTGCTTTGCAGCCTGGCAGTCCTTTACCTGCATCACTGCAATGCATTGTTCCTTCCTTTGCTCAGAACTTGGCATCATGTTAAAAACCTTGCTAGAATTGAGGCAAAAGACATCCAATGCACCTCAAGTCCAGTCTTTTTGCCATAGCTGGCACCTGGGCTGGTCTGACATGACTTGGCTCTGATAAATCCATCCTGACTGCTGCCAATCACCTTTTCCTTCTGTGCCCAGAAATGTCTTAAAGAGGACTTACTCCACCTTTTAGGTCCCAGCATCCCAGGAGCCAAGGTGAGGTTGGTGCGTTTATAATTCCCTGAATCTTCATTTTGGCCTTTTTAAAAACAGGTGGAGCATTTGTCTTTCTTCAGTGTTGGGGATTCTTTAATCTCCATGACTTTTCAAAGATGAAAGGATTTCACTGAGCAGCCACTGTTAGAAAAGTCTCATGTATCATTACCTGATAAACTCTATTACAGCTTTGCTTCAAGGATACAGATTTCTTACTCCAGTAAACATGAAGAGCACATTCATTTTCATGATAGCATGCAGACCACCTGCTAATCTTGTTTAAAATATTCATTTTTAT
Organism: Peucedramus taeniatus; assembly: GCA_013400575.1. NCBI lineage: Eukaryota > Metazoa > Chordata > Aves > Passeriformes > Fringillidae > Peucedramus > Peucedramus taeniatus. The sequence continues at coordinate 73,382 of WBNO01015724.1, forward strand.
GTTCAGGCCAGATAGAGTCAAATTGGCATTTCACACAGGTAAGAATTTAAGGCCTGCAGGATCTCACTTACCAATGTGAACAACAATAAAAAATGTTACTGAAGACAAGGCATAATTATCATTGTCACTGACTTACAGTGGCAGTTTAGTAAAAACTCATCTCATGCCTGTGTGCATTAAGCTGTACTCTACCTAACTCTGCAGGTTTTAATTGTCTGTTGTCTGGCAGCAATTTTCCTTAATGGGAGAACAACAGAGGGTTATCTACAGAAAAGACTAACAAAAGAAAATCTTTCATCATTTTGTATTTGTTCTGCCATGATTGCAATGAAAAGCTCTTTTTCTTTTTCCCCTCCCTCTCTCCCTCCTACAGGACAGTTTGCAAAAAGGAAGAAGACTTCCCTTTGGTTCACAGTTGCACTGCTGGTGGTGTCTGTTTTCATACTCACCATAGGTCTGGCAGCTACCACACGAACAGAAAATGTTACTGTGGGAGGCTACTACCCAGGCATTGTTGTAAGTAAAAAACCCATTTTAGAATATTAGGTGGATCCAAATAAGTTATTATCAGCTGTAAATGGGAAGCTCTGATGGACTGAAAAAAAAAAAAGAAAAAAGACCATTTGTCCTGTGTCATTTCACGTGAGAGATGCTGCTTTGTTTTGATCTAGTTCTAGTGTGTTGTAAGGCAGGGGAGTAAACTCTTTTTCTGAAGAGCCCTGAAGGTGAGGCTGTTAGGGGGTGGGAGGAGGTCAGGGCTGCACTGCACTGTGCTGGGCTCAGGGAACTGTGTAAAAACCTGTGCTAGACTCCTGCTGGTCTCTGTTAGAGGTGGGTGTCTGTGACTGGACAGTAGGCAAGAGATAGTTCTGAACAACCTTTTAGAAGTTTACTGCTTTGAGGGAAGGAAGAGCCACTCCTCTCTTGTGTCTGTGTGCCAGGAATTCTGCTGTGTCCATGGCAGGGAAAGCCCTGCAAAAGGACAGGTGGAGGCTTCTCCCTAACATCCTTTCATGCAGGCTTGCTGCCAGTTCTCTCATACAAGATCCTGTTTCCAGAATCCTTAGTCTTGTTTTTGCCTTGGGAACAGACTGCTTAAAAGCCTTCCTGCAGTGGGAACAAGGTTTGAGCTCCACCTGCTTTGCCCTGTGGTGCCTCTGTGGCTTCTAGGGAGGAGTAACCCTGCCAGCCCCTTGCTGGGTCAACCCCCAGGCCCTTCCTGATCTCAGGAGAAGGGATCAGTTATATGCCAAAGTGTGTAAATGCTGGACTTAAAAAAAAAAATTAAATACCTGGGCTGAGTTTTAAATACGAAGAGTATGAGCAGCAAACAGAGAAGGGGAGGTAGAGGATGCTAGGTGAAGAAAGAAATTTGCATGTTTAGAGATAGACTCTACTTAGGTGTGTGGCTCCAGCACTGCCAAAGTATGTTGTAAAGTACCATAATTTCTTGCTCTCTATGGAATGAAATGCCCAGGGAAGAGAGATATGGATCTTCTAATACTATGCATGCACCATTAATAATTTGTGAGTTAGAACTGTTCTTCCTAAACAATTCCTCTTACATCTTAGTGTTATATTGAGAACAGGACTTTCAGAAAGATAATTTTAGGATAATGATCTATAAGGAGTGGAGTTTTAAAATTAGAACAAAAAGCAGTTCCAGGAATAAGACCTTAACAGAATGATTTTCCCTTTCATTAACCTAAAATAGATAGATTAATACTGATGTCTCTTCTTCCAAAATTTGACATAAAATCTTTTGTAAGACCACATTATCTGCATTCATCCCTAGAAAGAAGTTTCATTTTTAAACTGCTGTTTTTAACAAGTGTAATAAGTAATAAAACCATGTGTACAAAACAGGTTATTTTAGCATTTAGTTTCTTGTAGGAATAACGCAGTGTCTACTCACTCATCTGAAAAATATCACCTGCTAAAATTTTTTTGAAAATCTTCTTTTCTTTAATAAACAGATAGAAAAACAAGAATTTATTAAAATACTTTGAAAACAAAACCTTTTATTAATAATTTTCCGTTTTAATTGCCAATGTAAATGTCATCAAGATATTAAATATCCCAAACATTTAGCAAGAATTAAAAGTTCTGTGCAAATCTTACATGGTATCTTGCCAAAAGCCTGGTCAGAGGTGTGTGATAGCACTGTTATGTTTCTGCCTCACTGCCAGAAGTGACTGACTCCAGTGCAGCATTGGCAGACCGACTGTCATAGAATTGTAGAATGGTTTGGGATGGCAGGGACTTTAAAGGTTATCTCAACTCCTCTGCCATGGACAGGGGTGTCTTCCACTAGACCAGGTTCTCAAAGTCCCATCCAACCTAGCCTCGTACACTTCCAGGGATGGGGCACTCACAACTTCTGTGGGCGACCTATTCCAGTTCCACCACCTTCACAGTAAGAAATTTCTTCCTAATATCTAATCTAAACCTACCTTCTTTCAGTTTGAAGGCATTACCTCTTGTCCTATGTCTTCATGTTTTCTTGAAAGGCGCCTCTAGGGGTTGGAAGGCAGTAATTGGGTCTCCTTGGAGCTTTCTCTTCTCCAGGCTGAACAACCCAAACTCTCTCACCCTGCCCTCATAGGAGAGGTGCTCCAGCCCTCTGACCGTCTTTGTGGTCCTGCTCTATCCTCACTCCTGCATGTCCATGTCCTTGCAATGCTGGGCACTCCACTGAAGGCAGCACTCCAGGTGGGGTCCCACCAGAGCAGAGTAGAGGAGCAGAATCCCCTCTGACCATCACCTCCTTCAGAATGTACTGAATAGCCCTCAAAAGGTGCTTCTCTTCTCTGCTGACAGTAGAGGGAGCTTAGAAAACCAGCGTAGCCCTGATCCCAGACTCTTAGATACCTAAACCAGGGGAGTGAATTTGTCACTACATATTTAACTGCTGGGCTCAGAGAAAAGCAAGAATATGAAGACAGACAGTGTTAATTTAAATTAAAAATAAGGTCAAGTTCTCATAGACTTCAGTTGTAAAATATTAATTTCACAGCTGGTAGATGAGATGAAACCTCCACTGACCTTAGGTAAGCGATTTTGGTCTTAAAAACCATGCAGAATTAACCCTGCCTTGAAGACACCTATGAAGATGAGTAACACTATCCACTGACATAGATTTACTTGTTTCTAGAAGTATTTACAGAACAGGTCTTCAGGGTTAGATCCATAATACACTTTGGCTTCTGCCAAGTTCCCACTGGCCTCAAGAAGAGTTAAGTTCCTTGATTTCCCTGCATATGTGGTCCCTTGTAATTTGTTTTGAAAAAATCTTTTTTCTAAATACATCTTTATAGTGCTAGGTATTACCTGAACTTATGCATCCAAAAAAATTGAACATAAAATATTTCTGTGTGTAGATGAGTTAATATAACATTACATTTTGGAAGGTGTCTGCATTTAGTAGATTGACAGGCATAGCTTGCACATCTGTTTGAACTGCCTTTTTGGAATGGTCTGCAAAGACAGAGTTGGAACTGCTTCAGCCTCATTTCTTTATAAATATTGTTTATACTTAAACATTTAATGTCACTTCTCTGTGACTACTTACTGCATTATTTTTGTTTGCTATTTTTGTACTCTTTCAACAGGGTCCCCAGCACCATATTGACCTGGGCTAAGGGCTCCCAAACAGTCTGTTGTGTAAAAAGATAAAAAACTAGCTCATATGACCCTGAAACAATCTCAGTAATGCTATGGCTTTCATCATGATCTCTACGATTCTGCTCCTTCTGATTTAATTGTTATTGTTCTGTGTTTGGTCATTCTTTTTATTTGCATGGATATTACTCATTTTGTGTTCCTTGCATCAGCCATAAATGAGGCTTTATGGATTGCTCCTGTTGGAATGAAAAATGGGGCTTGGAACCAGATGTCATTTTGATGTAGTTATCTTAATTTGCAAAGTTGCTGTCCCCTGAACAGAGTGTCCTTGCTCACAGTTCCAAGTATCTCTTCTATTTAGCTGTCAGCATGGGTGTGCTTGCCCACTCTTTCAAAGTCTCTGCTTTTAGTCCTTGTGCCTCCCTTTCACATAAATTTTCCCAAAGCACTCAAGAGCAAATCTGCTTTCCCTACAGTGGCTTTCTTGAAGCGAGTGACGGATTCCTCGTGTGATGCTGAGCGGGTAAAGTGCTTGCAGGGGATTTGCTTTCTGCTGTGAGCAGCTGTGCGTAACAGCAAGGAATTTACGGGCATTGCTTAAGCCCTTGGCTGGGACATGTAGTCCTTAAAAACTTAATTTGTGGTTGGAGGAGAGGCTCTGAGATCAGTTCAGAGGCCTCATTGCAGAGAGGGGCTGGAGCTGTGCATCCAAGGAGTTTCTACTGCTCCAAACCTTCATGGGCCCATCACAAGGAGGAGGTTTTTCCTACCATCCTGATGTTGAAGCAACATTGAAACATTAAGGCCAGCTTACTTCAGTGTCCCTTCCTCCCCTCTCTCTCCTGTGGCTGTTGCTGATGCAGCTGACTGTACTGGTCCTTGTAGCATTTTAACAAGGGTTTTTTCTGGATTGTGTGATAGTGTCTAATCATTAAAATCAAACAAGTGTAACTCTAAGGGTTTGAACTTTGGGGAACACATCCTTTTTTGAGAAAAACTGTCTGCAATTGCCTAAAGCTTTGCAATTTTCAAAAATTGTGATGTGTGGACTAAATGTAAGGGTTTTTTTCTCCTACTTTACTTAGTTTTTTGCTTTACAAAAAGCAAAAACTTTTTGTGTAAAACTATACATGACAATGGTAACAGTAGTCAGGTTATAGATGCATGTCTATACAGACTTCTGTTTACTGCATGACAAATTTTGCACTGAACTATGAAAGAGCTGCAGTCCTGGCCATTTCCCATTACATTATATGATTGATGCCCAACAGTAACTTCCACCTTTTCCCTTGACCCACCCCATTCAGCCCATCTATGTGGTGCATTAGCTCAGATATCACTGTATGTGTTGGTATGTTGTCCAGATCAGCTGACCTCATGCATTTCTGTTGGTTTTGTTTTTGCCTTAGCTTGGCTTTGGATCTTTCCTAGGGATTGTTGGCATCTACCTGGTAGAAAACAGAAGACAAATAGTAAGTAACATTGATTTTAATGTTCAATTAAAATTTAATTTATTTAATTTAATTTTTTTTTGTATCAGACTGTGTTAAATATGAAAAGCAGGGATTTCCAGTTGACCTAAAACTGCTTCATTTGCTTCAAAATGTTAGTAATTTGTTTCACCACTTCTGAGAAGCTTTAGAGGAGCATGAATGGGTCAGTAAGTTTCTTTGTACAAGGCAAAACAAAAGCAGCTTACTTTGTTTTACTGAATTTACTTTCCTGCTGGTTTAGTGAGTTGAATTGACCGAGGGCAGAATCACTTAAGTGCCAGAGCTTGGCCAGGACCATGTAACTGGAAAAGGAATGGGAAGAGAGCAAAATAGCAGTTTGAGCAGCAACAAGCTACATGATCAGCTCCACTCTGGCAGATGATCTCATCCTGTGCAAGGAGTTTAAGTCAGGAACACTTTCCTGAAACTGTATGTGTTAAATAGAAGAAAAAAAATCAAGAGCTCTTGCTGTCAAGATTGCCTGGCTATGTCAGACAGGATCTGAGATACTGTGTGATTTGTTTGTAGATTTAGCTTGGCTTCCCAAATCCTTTGTTTTTATTTATGTGAGGAAGTCATAGCAAGTATTTGGGACATCTGGAAGGAAGGTGTAAGAAGGAGGAAGGAATTTGTAGAAATTCTTAACAATTTTCTTCATTTCTTTGCAAAAAGTAACAATCTTGGTTGAATTACAGCATGTCCAATGGGCACTTCAGAGTAGACTGATTATAGTCAAGCATCATGAAATATGATTAATTTCATAATGCAGAGCTTTCACTGGTATAAATCAAGAGTGGTGTTAAACTCAGAGGAGAAACTGATGGATTTAGCTTGCATTTTACTAGTAAGTAACTACTTTACTTACAAGTAGTCATAATATCACTCCTTCATAATATCATTCTTTGTTTGCATTACCTGTAAGTGTCTGTAGTGTATTTGCAATAATTCCCTTGCTTGTAACTTTTGTTTCTAGCTGGGTTTCATAAAGAAATAACATTTATAAAGCTGTGATATTTGTCTCTGTCTTTTCTGTTCCCTACTCCATTTTTTGAATATGTTGACCAATTTCAGGCAAATTCAGGAGGGAGGTAAAGACTTCAAAGGTGTGCAATTCCATCAAGTTTCATGAAAATTCACAGGTGGGTAGAGGAGAGAATTACAACTTAGTTTCCCCATAGTGGTAAAGGCTGCAATGTCAGCTCACCACTATTTAAAAGTAGAGAATCCAAATGGGACATGACCTGTGAGACAAAAATCTGCAGTAGGTCAGGTGTCATTAATTTTGCTACTAACAAAACAGCTTAATTAAGAACTATTGCTCCTGATTTCTACATCAGAGACCAGGATGAGCAGTGGGTTCCAAGTTGCTGGCTCAGTGCTGGGCAGATGAAAATAGCTTTATCTTCTACAGCATTCATGCTACCTTACTAACAGGCATAACATTTTAGGGTTGTTTGACTTTTCACTTTTCTTCTAATCTGCCTTGTGGTTTTCTATGCTTCTGTCCTTAGCAAAAGTAAAATGTCTGAAAAAGCCATAAGGTGGGTAAGCAGCAGTTAAAGTAAGTATTCCTTGACATGTTGTGTCATTTACACAAGGACTGTGGAGACATAAGTGTCCAGTATGCTTGGGATTAGTGCCTGCTTGCATTTCCCAGCATGGAACAAGGAAAACTGCTTTCTGCTTATAACATTTACTGATGATTTGGCTGTTGGAAGATTGGGTTTCTGGGGAGCAGACTATGAGAATAACTAGAAAGTTTAGTTATGCATCTGGCCTTGAGAAGCATCCACAGTGGGTCTTTTAACACTGTCTTTGCTGAGGCTGAGCTGATGGTTTTAGAAGTTGTGGAAATGAGACTGAAAGGGTTTACAATGGAAGGTGGTAGTTATTCCTTGGGACATAACTGAGAATATTTGATTGGAAGGGTTAAGGACAGCTTTAACAAATTTGCAACCATCAGTAGGATTGTAAAAGCTTATAAGCACAGAAAAGTAGAATAAATGTTATATTCCTGTACTTAAAAACTATATGCATTGCAGCAAGACAAAAGGGAGTGGAAAGGAAAAGAAATTGCTTACTCAGTTGCCTCTATTTTAACTAGACTACCTTTGAGAAGTTACTGCAGTATAATTTGAATTTAACCCAGTGTAGCTCTGATAGTTATCTGGCCCCTGTAATGACTCAATACTTCATTATTATTTGTTGTTTAAATTGAAAATGAACGCAAATTCAATTGCACTAGGGAAAAAAGTCTATTTCAAATTGACCATTCTACTTAAATCTAGTTCTCTTTTTGTCTTGAGGTTCTGTTTCCCTGTGACCTGTCCATTTTAAGTCCAGGTTCTTTCATGGCTGATGAAATGCTAAATGCAATATAAAATATATAATGATTAGCAGAACCAGTACAGCAAAACCCCAGCACTCAGTAACTGATGAGCGTGGAGTTTGAGAAAGAACAAAAGCACAGTTAGGCAGAGTGGACAATGGTTTTTTTCTTAAAACATGACATTAATAATGTTGCACTTCTCTGACCTCCTTCTTGGCATCTCAGAGCTCGCAGTGGGAGTTCAATGTGCTGACCAAGGTATAAACTTTAATTCAAAGGAACTGCTGCTTGAAGAAGCAGGCTCTGCCTCATTGACTAGCATGATTTCACTTCAGCTCTTAGCATTTGTGCTTGGCTCTGATATGCAAAGCTTGGCACCGGCAGAACAAAATTTCCCTTTGAGTGAAGATTTGCACTGGTTTGGGATGTTTCTAACTGGCAAACAGAAGGCATTTTAAGCATAATGTGTTGCTGTCCCTTTTTGCCTCTCCTGCACTCTGCAAAGCAGGTTATGGATTGAAGGGCAGTGTATAGCTGGATGTTGTTTCATTCCGAAGGCACACAGTCCAGCCAGATGGGTGAAAAACATGATACTGCTCAAATCAGATGGATTTGCTTGTAAGACATTAAGTGTTCTTGCTCGTTTGCTTGCTTGCCATCTCCTCACATTACAGTATTAAGTATTTCCAGTTAGGAAGTGAGATGCTGAAATTACATATAGGAGTGAGGAAGGCTGGGTGTGCAGGGGGCTTCTGGCAGCAGAGTTGAGCTGAGACCAGTGAGTAGTGCTGAGGGAGTTCTGTAGAGGTTTCTCCTCAGAAAATATGTGGAGGTGGCACGAGCTTGCACCCAGAAATGAATCACTCCCTAGATGTGCAATATTGCTGTGACACCATGCAGGCAGTTTTAGCTAACCCCATGCACAAACTGAGCCATGGCTCACAGTTTCCACTCACACATCTCTCCAGTGCCAGCCTCACCCAGCCATACTGTTTGCAAGGCTGAAAATGAGCACCCTGAAGCTGTGGTGCCTACAAGAGTGATGGGGAGGTCCAAGGGCAGCATCATAGCTGCCAGAGTTTTGAATGTTTGCAATATCACAGTGCTGCATACAAGAGCCCTCACTAGAGCTGTGGGAGCTACAACAGCAGCACAGCTGTGGCAGAGAGCAAGCAAGAAGGGCATGGGAGGAGGTACAGGAGAAAAAAGGACACAGGGAGGATGAGGAGGGGTCATTGGAGCAGGAGTGAGATGGTGAGTAAGCACAAACCTTAGTACTTAGGATGGAAGCAGCTGTGTGCAGCAGGTCTGACACCCAAAGTCATCCACTGCTGAGTCTTCCTCATGTTTTTGTCATGGTAACAAACATTTCGTTTTCTCACTGACATGTCTAGGATATACTCTGATATAAACCAAGTGCTCAGCCTGGTCCTTGACTTGTTCAGAGAGATAGAGGTAAAGTTTCCGACAAAGCAGAATTTGAAAACATGAGGAAGGTACAAACATGGAGCTCTGCACACAGATAGAAAAGGCAAAGCTGTTTATTCAGGCTTCTCAAGGGATGCTAAGTTTAGATCCCTTAATATGCTTGCTTCTCAACCTCTGTCAACAAGAGTTAGATTTTAAATGAAGTGTTGAAAAGACACTATAGCTGAAGTTGGAGAAACAAAGCAATAATTTTCTTTTCTGTTTTCAGTTGATAGACTTCCATTACAGTGCAAGCATCCCTGTCCTGCATTTGCATTGTGTGAGGTAGTATTTTAATATATTCTCTGATTATTTTCCTGACACTGGACTTTACATCTGTTTCAGAATAGAGGATTTTTTTAAGCAGATACATGTGTTAGCCAGCTTTCAGAAGAGCCAAACCTCTTACACTTTTTTCAAAACCAATATATCTTGTAAATTATGCCCATCAGAAAATGCCCACTGGGCATTTTATGTAAAGGTGATGGTTATTAATATATACACCCCCCAAAAATGCTGCTATATATACGCCTAATTAGCTCTGTTCAAACATGTTCTATTTGCTGTTTGCAAATCAAACATTCTATCAGAAATTAGCTTTAGTGCAGATTTTGATCAAAGATACTAATTACTGATTGATTTCATATCACATATTAGGTTAATTAAAGCAGCTTGTTTTAATAAAGAAAGACCACTGAAATTCTGCAGATCCCCTGAGACTATCTTTGATATTCCTGTGCAAATAAATGGAAGAAGCCTTTACTGCCTTAAATGCAGAAAATGTAAAGGCAGTCTTTGTAATTACCAAGGTATTATTTCTCTCCTAAACTCAGGTTTCTGACAAAGTTAACAGCACTTCTTTCTTTCAGTGTTGATTTTCTGTATGCTCATATTTCACCCAGTTCAGAGAAAAACCATTAATGCTGAGGTAAAAATGTTAAGAATGGAAGAAATTAGTAATCATCCTTCTCTTGTTTAGCACCTTTAAAATGACTGAAATGGAAAAGACCTACTAATACTTTTTCAGGCACAAATGTGTGCTGGGTTTGTGGTGTGGCCTAACTGCACATTTCAGAAACAGACAAGATTTATATAATCAGAATAGGTTGACACTGACACTTGAATGAGTTCGAGTGGCTCCTCTTTGTGTATCTGCATTTCTTCAAAATATAACAGCATCTTATAAGCTGTTAAGTTCAAGCAGCTTATTCTTTGAGAATGTCTTCACAGGTGGAGCAGAAGCTCTTCAAGACTGTAATGAGGTGCTCTTCAGAGGCATCTTGTTCTCTCCTGAGGATCTGGAAGAGACCTTGAAGGATGGTTTACACCAGATTCTGGATTTAGTTAGCTAAAGTGTGGCAAGAAAAATCCTGTGTTAAGTGACAATTATATTTCTCTTCTATAATATTGAGGATATTACAGAAGATATCATACTATAATTCTGTCTAGCTTTGAGTTGAGAGCAGAGCAGCCTATGTATAGATGGCCCTAAAGCATGGTGCAGTCTTGGGTATTAGCTGCCTTATTGTGCAGGAATCAGCTTTTGAGACTCCTTTTTAACCCTTTTTGGAAGGTATTTGGAATGTGGTCTATCCATGCTAGGTCTGGGAAATCTGTGTTATTCCCTTTAATGCAGGAGAATATTCCACAAAAACAGGAGTAGAAGTGAGATGAATAACTGGAGATGTTTTGAAGGCTAAGTTATTTCAGCTGCAGTGGAGGAGGATAGGTGAGGTGGGTATGAAAGCACCATCCAAAATGAAGACAAGTGAAATTAAAAGAAGAAAATTCTGTGGGCAAGTAAAATGTTAAGAAGTGGAAAAGTTGTTTCTAATAGTATAATATTATGAGAGACATTTTGCTGTTATTAGTGTTATATATTCCATGAATAAAGACTAAATAAAATACTTTAGATTTCTTTATGCAGTTCTTTGACCTTGTGCATTTAATGTGAGGATTTCCAATTTAAAATAAATGTAAATACCCACTGACACAAGGCTCTTTTCTCTTAATTCCTTTGCTCCTTCCTCTATCTTGCTGAGTCCTTCTGCTCCTCTTCCCTGTCCTGGAAAAAATACTCTCCACTGGTTAAGTGAGTAAAAAGGTTTGCAGCCAAGTGAGCATCAGACACAGCAAAATTTAACTGGTGGGGCTGCATGGGTAAGGGTAGAGAGGAATCTGTGGAAGGAGGGATCAACACTTGTCCCTTTTGCCAGGAATAATCTGTTATATCAACTCACTGTGGCATGAAACCATCATCTAAGTGTTGTCAGTGAGTTAAATGCCTGAAGATAGATAGCATAAATTTCCCAACAGTGTTTGAGAATTTTGAAGTTCAAGGACTCAAAGACAAAAATAGATGCTTTCAAATTACCAAAGGAAGTGTGGGAGATGTTTCAGCTCTTCCCCGATCTAGTTCCTTATGGATTGGCATTTAATATTAAATGTCCACAGGTATATGCTTTTAGATTTTACCAGCACAGATTCATCAGCTAGACATGCAAATATTTATTTATATGTAAATATTTTTATATAGAAATGCACTATGAATTTATAACCAAGTAATATACAACCTGTAATATATGCTCACATATGTATGTGTATGTATTTACAGCTGACCTGTCCTGGCAAATACCTATAATAATGACAAAGAAGTCTATGCCACTGTGCCACTGACATCATGTCTATATTGTGCAAAATGCTTTTTACAGTCTTCATAGATGTGCATGCCAGGTTGTTTTAGCTGGCAAAGCTGTAATAGGCAGCACAGTCAGGTCTGTAGCAATCTTTGTGCTCCATCATCAGGGCTGTGTCTGTCTGACATAGCTAGAGAGATGCCACCAAATGCCTCCCCCTGCAGCCTAGCACTGTAGTTCCTTCCCTCCCACACAGCCCTATGCTGGTCCACTGGTTGTACCAGTCTCAGATCTTACCCACCTCAGGCTTCTCACCTCATTGGAAGAAAGAAATGGAATATTGGTTACAAAGGGGAGAAATTTTGAAAGAGATTCTTTGGTTTCTCTTTGGAGAGCTTCCTTGGCAATCAGAATTACTTTAGTTTGCTCCTGGAAGCTTAAATTCAATAGAAACAGAAAGAAAATGCATACCTGTATGAATGAAAACGTGTCTTTCCGCCAGCAGAGCTTATTTCCAATACTGAAGTCTTTAAAGGCTGTCACCATTCTTTTGAGTCAGAGACTCAAGCCACAAAGTCAGTTGAAGTTCTCTATCTTATTAAGTGGCAGTCTTTTGAGATGTGGTTCCTTTCAGATCTTGCTTGGGAACAGCAAGATGTTCCCAAGTGCATAATAGGGCACTTTTAAACTGCCAGTTTGTTTTCTTGTGCTGTTTATGTAATGAAAGTGTTTCTGTCACACAGCTGAAAACAAAAGTAAACCTTGTGACCCATGAAATGTGTTTGTGGAACAATAAAGATGTCAATTACTCCACCTAGCAAGCAGGAGCATGGGGTAGAAGGTCTCAGTAAGGAATCTGAGTTCTGTTGTGTGCATGGTGAAGAAGGTGAGGTGGGGTGTGCCCTGTGAAAAGGACAGGCAGTTTCTGAGCCTCTTGTTGAAGGATTAGCTCAAGCATCCCTGATGGACAGATACAATCTTCCAGACTCTGCTGGTAGAATTTCACTACATGAAAATGTATAATTTATGCATTTCTATAAAGAGTGTGTGTGTGTCTTGAGAAACCAATGCAATCACTGTATAGGGAAAGAGGATTTGTGAAGACAGAGACTTTGGTGTAAAAACAGTTCTTTCTGCTAAAACAGTCAACTCTGACAGACTTGATCTATATAAATTCCACCATTTTTTATCAGGAAGCATAAACTTTTATGACACATGGTATACTATGTATTTTTGGTTTATTGTTCTCATACCACTCAGAACAGCTGTTTAAGTGATGAAATGACCTTGTTCCAGCTTAAGCAATAAAAGAGCATCTATAAAAGGAAATATGTGATGAATTCCTATAATGTCAGCACTGTTGAACAGTGAATCTAAATTTGTTTCACTTTTGTTCCCTTTCCTTTAATGCTGTGTTTAGCTTTTTCTTTTTGACTGAATTTGATGTCCTTAAATGTGTAATAATTTCTAATGTTCTTACCTAAGTGCTTTTGTTGATGTTTGCAAAGGGGAATTCTTAGCAGTTTGAAGTGCCTACTGGACTAAAACTTGATTAAGCTGGTTCCAAAATAATTAGCATTTCTCCAGCTGTGAAATCCAGAATATTTTTTTCTCTTTTCTGTGTAAGGGTGGCCAGAGAGCGGCACTCTCTGGAAAAGCACATTAGACTGAACTGCCCTGAGGAGCCCCAGTGCTGCCCTACATAACAGTGAGAGTCTGAAACAGAGGGGAGGGGGCTGATCACACACTCAGCCCCTGATTTAATAGGATGGAAGAAAAGTAGAGCAGCTATTTTTAAAAAATCTCTCTAAAAGGAGTGAAAACACAGGTGGAGCAGAGCATATGCTCTGCACCTCCTTCTTTTAGAGAAGATCAGCCAGTAGAGTGGTTGGATCAATTCAGACTTGGGACAAAATACAGTAGTGCTGTTTGAATGAGCTGAGTAAAGCTGAGATGTGCTGCTGCTGGAAGGAAATCTGGAACTGCAGTGATGGTTACTGGGATGATCTGGGGTTCTTAGATGTTGTGAAGGCTTAGAAGAGCACTATAGATAATAAAGCTAATCCTGCACCAGGAAAAAAATTCCTTTTTTTTTTTTTTTATTTTCTTTTTTTTTTTTGTTTCCTTCTGTTTCTTTTCTTAGAAAATGTAAAACAAGTACAGTTCAGTCTCATTTTTTAAAAAATCGTTTTAATAACATCTGTTGGACTCCAGTGAAGTCTTAGATCCTACCAAAATCCCAGGAGACTTGACAGTGCGTCATCAGTGGTGGCACTTTTAACTGAATCAAGACAAGCATTTTACTCATCAGTGAATGAATTATCTTGAATTTAATATGTGTTCATTTACACATAGATCATATTCATTCTCTGACTGCAATATAATGGTGACTCCAGTTTCAAATTCTTAAGTGCACAGAAACTGCTTGATATAGGTTTTTTATTCTGTAGATTGGTCATTCTAGTAAAGATTTGCTTGTAAAACAATTTGAAATCAATTCCTAGCTATTCTAAGTCTGGTTTTGTAGCTGATATTAGATTATGAGAGAAGAAAGAATGTATTAATCAGGTAACCTTTCCCAGTAATTTTGTTTCATGTTTCGTAATGGTTTTTGATTTAATTCCCACCAATCTTTCATTGCTTGAAGACAAAAATATAGGAAAATTTGTCTTTATTTCATATAACATTTTTCACAGAAACTGTATCTTCATGTGTTTTATCAAGTTAGAAAAAAAGGACAAGACGAATTACAGAAAGAGTAAAGCAAATGCATTGGCATAAGTTAAGGATTAATGCTCAAGACAGCATTTCTAGAGGGTGAAAACAACAGAGAGACCTAGATCAGGGAACTATTAGAGCTGGCATACAAGGTTTTATTTGGACAGTACAATGTTAAGGCAAAATGTTTCCGTGCTACTTTTCTAGAGACAGTTTTGAGCTATGGGCTTGCATGCCCTAAAGGGAAATAGCAAGCAAAGACGGTGTGAGCCCTCCTGTCATGAGTGAGCCCTCCTGTCGTGGGGTCCAGCACAGCCATCTCACAACCCCAGACCTGTGGCAGTGTGCTCACATGCTCAATTCCCCCATCTCCAGAGCAAACTGCCACAGCAAATGGCACAAGCAAAGTTCCCAGCAATTCAACCAGTCTGTTCATCTGATCATTAAAGAAGGGTGACTGCACCCTCTCCTAAAGATGTCTGTGTGTGCCTTTAGGAGCTGGAGTAAGCAGGCTCAGGACCTGTGCTCCCTTTCTTTTCTTACTCAACTGTGCTGCATAAACCTTCTTGTGCTGGGGGAGAGCCAGGACTGCTAAGTCACCCTGTTGCACCTTTCCCATCCTTAGATATTTCTGCAGTCCCTTGCTGTTGTGTGTAGCCTAAATGATGAATTATCTACAAAAGTTGAGCAGCAGTACCAGTGGAAGAGAAAAAGAGAAAGCAATGTGCCTACTTTTTTACTGATGCCTACATATGATAAAAATTAACTGTGAGTACCTAAGGTGTAACAAAAGATGTTGCAAATCCTGCCTTCCACAATTTTGTCCTTCAGGATGTGGGGCAAGGGAAGAAAAAAAGATAAATTTTCCAAATGAAAATAATTTGATTTTGAAAGTGGATTTTGATCTTGTTTTTTCTCTTTGGCATAATAATTTATACCTCTCATGTGGTTTCTGTATTCTTTCCCCTTTGTTTATCTAATTAATTCAACCTTTTTATGCATGTGAGGTTGCTTAAATTTCTCATGGGACTTTTATTCTGCCTGTGTTACACCAACTGGCCTTTTCATGTTGCTATTTTTCCTAATTATCCCTGACACAATACTGGGAAACAGCAGACTTCTTCACAGGCAATAAAACAAAAGTCTCCTTGACCACAAACAACAAAATAACCTCAGTCCTTATGATTTATTCATTACAGCTAAAACCTAGCTTTTTCTTTGATAATCCCTAAGACTGTAAATTACATGGAACAGGTGAAACAATCTATTAGTTGCTGTCAGCACTTCTGCCTCCTTCCCTTCTGTCATGGCTACATGGTGTCACCTTCTCATTTGCACTGAATCTAGTGCTCCTCTCTCTGTGCAGTCTTCTGATTTAACTCATTTGAGGGAGTAAGTAGTTTCTGCCTGTGGAGTGAATTTCACAGGCTTCCTGTGTGTTTGAGTAGGCATAGGAGCTGGGATGAAGGGATACAGCCCTTTGGGACAGAAAGCAGGAGAAAGGGCTGGACAACAGGGAACCAAACTAAGGATTTGAGAAGATGCCCTTTGAGTTGGCAGTGAGCAATCACACAGGCTAAGTCTATGCCCTGAGGTGCTATTGAAAACAGAGAGAGGGAAGGAAATCTGAATCAAAGATTTTTAGTTTTGCTGGTAATACTGAACAACATATGACTGGACTTGCTGAATTCAACAGTGATTATACTGTGAAAAGCCCATAGTTTTTTAACTTAGTCACTTGATCTAAGGATGAGACTTAATCTAAACATATGACAACACAATCATAGAGTCACAGGATGGGTTAGGTTGGGAAGGACCTTAAAGAGAAGATCACCTAGTTCCAACCCCCCTGCCATGGACAGGGACACCTTCTGCTAGGCCAAGTTGTTCAAACCCCATCCAGCCTGGCTTTGGACATTTCCAGGGGTGTGACATCCAGAGGTTCTCCAGGCAACCTATTCCAGTGCCTCATAACCTTCACAGTAAGGAATTTCTTCCTAATACCTAATCTAAATTTTCCCTTTTTTAGTTTGAAGCCATTCCCCCTTGTCCTCTCACTACATGCCCTTATAAAAAGTTCCTCTCCTGCTTTTTTTGTAGGGTTCCTTTAGGAACTAGGATACATAGTTTGGGCAGTCATGAAAGTCACCATTATGAATTCCTGTCATTGTAACCAGTGCACAGCTATGACTGGAGTTGGCATTAATGAATAAAGAACATGATGTAATCCCATCTCCTGTGGCGTGACAATCCTCCAGCAGAGCCTCAATTACAGCCATGCTATTATTTAAGAACCAGCCTATGGAAAGAATATGTTGTCAGGCCATAAATCGTGGAGCATATTACCTGGTGTAGTGAGAAACCTCCTAATTAGCTCAGTTGTGAAAACTGTAGGAGTCTTGCCTATGCTTTATTTTCATCACAGCAGCAAAACATCCATCCCAAGGGCAGGGAAAAGAACTGGCTGTTGTGGGAGAAGCAGCCACACAGGAGAGGGCATTCCAAATTAGAGAAAATTGATTCACAATTAAAGTACTTATATACAGGCCCATTTCACAAGACAGGCAGTGCTTAGTTGACAGCAGCATCTGAAACATGATGCAATGCAATGAGTTTAAGCGTCTTAATTTTGTGGGCTATTAATCTATAGACCCACTGAGGTACCGTGGTAACAGATGCAGCTCCTGGCTGAGATTGGTTGTTCCAGCTCCCTGGTTGCACCAGGGTGAAAAACGATTCTCTGTTTTGGATTTGTGATAAGAGTTTTTGTAAACTTCTACTTTTACATCATCATCCCCATTGAAAAAGTGCAGCAGACTTATTTAAGCCTATAATTCTGATCTTAGGGACATGGGAAAACCAGTAAAAAGGCCCACAGAATTAAACTGTAATTTGGGGAATGTAATGTTTGGGGCAGCCTACAACAAACTGCCCCATGCATTTCTTTTCCAAATACTTGAACCTGTGTGGGAATAAAAAAGATCTTTACAAACCTGTGGCATAACATTTACACATCCTTTTGCAAAGACTTTACTTTCTAGAGAAAAAAATATTGAGTGATAGTGGTTCTCAATTTACATCAATCAGGCTAATTCTGATTCCTTCTCTGCCTGGAAAAGAATCCCAGAGAGGCTTGATGGGCAGCACAATGCTTGGAGACATTGGAGGCTGTGCAATGCAGAAGTAGCTATTTAGCACAAGCAAAGTGAGTCTATTAGATGTAATGCAACTTGCATCCAGTACCTAGGTGATTTAGAAAACAAAAATCCATGCATTTTTCAGTTTCAGATATACTTGGTCTAAATTGAGAGAATGAAGCATCTCACACAGCATCTGGTGCTAGAAATAACAGTCATTTTCTGAGAAGTTGTGCTTTCTGGTTGAGGATGGGTAGAGGCTAAATTAGAATAATGAGAAAACCAGGGATGTGCCAGAATTGAGAGTCTAGCTATCCCCCAGAAGTATTCCACAGGGATGTTGGAAGCGGCCAGAGAGGTGCCAGTCTATAGCCAGCATGATTCTGAGGAGCAATGCAGTTTTCTGTGGGTCTGCTGCAAACGTTGGCTGCAGGTCTCTGCACATCACGCAGCAGGGACGTGGCACCATCAGCGTGTCACTCAGCACAGAGCGTGCCTGGGGACCTGAGGTGCAGTGTTTGTGGGCAGGGTGTACATGAGAGTGTGGCTGCAGCTGGGCTGGCCTCATCAAACTGCCTCTTGGGCCTGGTCTCTGGCCAACTCTTAACCCCAAAAATGGGAATTGTTCTGGGAGACTTAGCTGCCAACTCCCTGTGCCAGGTGCATTTCTGGCAGCTGAACAAGAGTCTGTGACCAGCATCCCTGGCCACTGTGTGTCCCCTGTAGCCTTCACTCAGGAGTAGTGACAGTGCAGGCAGTGGTTGTATGCCTGCTGAAGGACAGGAGGTTGTCCAAGACAGGTGAATTCTGAGAAAAAAAATGCATGCCTTTTCTGAAAGAAGGCAGTATGCAAGAATTTAGCAGTCCAGCCTTTCACTAGTTTTACTTTTTAGAGCGTTTTCATAGTTCTGTGACACAGCTGAAGATAGATGACAGCTCTTCAGTTAATACTGTGCACAAAAGTCCCTCATTCCATGTGCTGTTTTGTTCTCCCTTTTGCTAAAACCCCTCTGTTAAACAACTGCCTTTTGAGTTTGATTGTTAGGCCCACACAGTACAGTTTTCAGTGTTTAATAGCTGGTTTTATTGCTCCCTTGTAAATAATCAAGTTATTGTATTCTATACAAGAACCAGGAGTAAACATGTTCAGATGGCAACAGCTGTAGAGAAGTCTGGCTGCACACCAATGGAATAGCAAGAGCAAAACTCTTTCTTGAATAACTGTTTATTAAAATATATTGCTATAAATAATGAATAGTTGTCCTGACAAAACGCTGTTGAAAATGGGGATAAGATGATGTGATGGATCAGTATTTATTTTCTTTAAAGTGTTATTTCTTTTACCTGTCAGCAAACATTCTCTATCTTTAAATGATCTGCATTTCTTCTCTTTCTAGTCAGTCCTAGGCTTGTGAACTCACTGCTCCAGCAATCACCTACTACTCAGGAAAATTAGTTTTGAATTTACAACAGCTCTTCATTTGCTTGTCCTGGCAATTTTCAGAAGTGATTAATTTTGTATTTGTTTTTTTATGTTTCTCACATTCTTAATAAGCAATGTGAGATTTGAGAGAGAATATAAATTTGTAATTTTATTTTAAGGAATTTTTTTAGTGGTGCTCTTGTACTATCACTTATTTTGTCATCCAAATATATATAAGGCAAATTCAGTAATAAAAAGCTCTCAGTGTCATGTTCTGCCACTTTGGCATCATGATAAATATTACTTCAGTCAAGGAATGATATTGATTCTAAAGGGATTACTCATTACTAGTTGCTAGTGGTCATGGATAAGAACAGCAGGCTCTGGCTGTAAACCTTTGATTTGCACACAACTCCTTGGAAGGATAGATGATCTCCAACATGACAGAGGAGTGCAAAGCCAACTCTGTAGCTCCTTTCTATACTGGGATTTACTGCACCTTTATATCTGGTCTCCTAAGGCTATATGGTGAAACTGAAAGGCCAGCACACTCATTAAGTGATTTAAGCTATCTCAATGAGTGGAAAATGTTGGTTTGGGGATTGTAGATCATCAATAAATTGTTCATGTGTGAAATGAAAAGCCACCTTGAGGTCAGCTTCCAGTAAATTCATCTTGAGCTCAGGCAATCTGGAAACACCTGGCTTAGCCCACTAATTATTTGATTGACTGCTATGACTTGAAAAACAAGATAGAGGTATCAGACAATAATGGCTTAATCAGAACTTTTAAACACTGCTGCTTTTTCAGATAAAGAGACCAGGACCTGTAGCAAATGCAGCTGCCACAGGGCAGCACAACCCACTACTGTGCAGTGATAGGAGTCCACAGCCTTCTCAATCTGATGAATTGCATGCCAAGATCTTTAGACAACCAGATTAATGAGACATGAGACATGACCTTCCATGCTGGAGAGCCATGGGATGGCAGAGGTTGAAGGGTGATGCAGCCAACAGTGTTTTGCTAGGGTTTCAGCAAGATGGAGCTGGCTGCAGGGGGAATGCAGCAGGTTCCCAAGATCAGCCAGTACCATCAACCTCAGCCACATTTGTGTGCCCCTTTTCTCCCCATGCTGAGGATTCCAATTCCATAGCAATCCCTATGGAAGTGCTGGCTCACCTCTGATTGCATGAGACATGAGCTAAGGGGAGATTAAAGCAGTGGGTCAGAAAGCGTTGTGATTCTTCTGCATTTAAGTTGTACTTTTTGCCAATTCTCCAAGAGCTCTTACTTCCAAGTGTATTCCATATTGCTTTGACCTGTGCATCCAAGCTGTATGGTTGTAGGTTCTTACCTGCCCAATATAAATATTTTTGAGAAAATCAACAATGCTGCATCCCCTGGAAGCACTATTGATGTTGTACTGTTCTTAATCTAACACAAGTAAAGAGTCCATTTTTCAAGTGAGTTAGTGATGCCTTACAAATTTGTGAAAATGGCATCTAGGTAATGCAAATTTTGTATAGGCAAAAGGATATATGAACTGTATGGATACAATTTTGGTAATCTGTACCTGGGCATTTCAGGAATACATGCTGTGAAGGAGCATTTAATGACTAGTAAATAACAAAAAGGTTCCACATTCTTAACTGAATCTGTTGTTGTTATTAACTATAACTTAATACTGGTGTAAATTAAAATCAGCCTACCATATAGGATGTTTCAAAGGGTTCCTCTTGTGACTTTGCCTAAGAAATTCCAGAGACATGAGAAGTATACATTACATTACATTAAAAAGCATAGCCAGACAGTGCACATTAGGTTCGCCTTATACCCTGCAGAAACCCACTCCTTCAAACTCAGGGTGCAGAGTCCTCAACATCACAGAATCCTCTAATCTGGGAGAGGAAGGACTGCCAGTATCACTCCCTCATCTGATGTCATTGGGGCTTAAAATCCAGGGGAGCACCTTGCCAAGTGTACAGTTGGTCTTTCAGGGCTTCATCTCACCTGACTCACAGCACTGCACCCTTCAGATGTGACCTAAGAAGTGTGCCAACAGCACACTGACTGGTCCCTGATGGAGATGCATTCCACATTCTTTCCAAGTCCTGTTGCTCTCTCCAGAGTGAAGAAGGTAGCTCATGCAGGAGCTCCGTGTTATCTGGGGTTGTTCTAGCCCTGCAGTTGCTGTCAGAGCTGCAGCACAGAGAGCAGGGGGCTCAGCATGCCCAACCTGCACAGCCTTTTCCCCCAGGCTCTCCATACCTCCACTGCTTGTGCCAGAGCTGTGCTCCAGCAATGTACCATGTGCAAAACACCATGTGCAGTCCTGTTGAGAGAGAATTAATAGTGCTTAATGAATGAAGCACTTTGGGAGGTAGAACGAGGTCTGAAGCTATGGCTAGTAGGTTGATGAAGACATTGTGCTGTCTGTGCTGCAGCTGGGACACTCACTGAGGTCTGCTGTGCTCTGCTGTGCCCACTCCGAGAGTGAAGGGCAGGCTGGAAACCCCAACAAGGGTGGGGGCCAAGGCAGCACACCCCAGCCCTTCCACAGGTCTTCTGAATTTCTGATTTGTGGCATAAGCTCTTTGGTATGGTAAAAGATTTCTGATCATTCACAGGCTAGTTATTAACTTACTACAGATGCCTTTATCTATTGATGTGAAATACTACCATGCAGTAAAACTTCAAAGATTTATGTAAGCCAACAGCAAGATGACTTTTTACCATGTCCCTATGGAAGCACTGCTGTTTTATTAAGTAAGTTGATTTGGAAGAAATCACCACTGGATTTAACTCTTGCAGCTGACCTAATTTTCTCTTGAAATATTTAAACCTTTCTAGTAGGCTTGATGGTCTGTCAACTCAGCATCAAGAATTTCTGCCTTTTTACTAATGTATGACTGTCATCCTGACACACTGATCTGAAGTGAATTACAGCAGTGGGAACCATAATTTCAGAATACTAGAAAAACTAGTGTAATTGTTTTACTTTAAGAATTATACTGAAAAGATTGCTCAGTCTGTTTTTCTCTTCTCAGCTGGTGGCCTCCATCGTGTTTATCAGCTTTGGTGTTGTAGCAGCCTTCTGCTGTGCAATAGTTGATGGAGTGTTCGCAGCACGACACATAGTAAGTACAGTGATTTTGTCATCTTTCAATTGTGATTATTTATGTCATTTCTAGCAGGAAAGTATTTTATTTTGGTTTATGTTTAGCAGTATATTAGGGTTTTTGATAGTTCTTGGTGGAGATTCCAAGTAGAAAGGTGATGTAAAATGATGTCATGAAAGGCATGCTAAAAGGTGTATCTGCTTAGAAAAGGAAGACATTTCAACCACTACCAGCATTTGTTTCCTATTGCACAAAGGCTTTGTGGGCACAGTAAGGATTTGGAATGCACCCAGTAATGAGCACCATTACCTGATAGGATTTGAATATGCTAGTTTATATGTTAGAAATGTGTTGTTTGCTGTTCTATCTTTTGTGATAGAATACCTAAAAATCAATCTAAACCCTTAGCTTTTAATTGAGCTTTGATTTCCAAAATCATCGGGAAATAAGTAGTCATATGTGTTAACAGACATTAGAGGTCAGATGTAGCATGCTAAATAATACAGCATGATGGTATACAAGCCTCTCTCTGCTATGAAATACCATGAGCCTGCTCATCTTTCTGCTTATGTTCATTAAGAGGCAGCATAACTCCACTGGCATCAGTGAGACCCTATTGAATTTCTGTTGGCAAATACCTCAGAATGATTAGGCTTTAGATCATTTGGAGCATAAAGTTATAAACTAATTTATATTTTACTCTTACTGAAGAGGGCTTTAAACCAAATGTGGGTTTCAGAGCCTTATATGCACTGCACAAGACAAAAGACATCTATTGGTGTAAACAATGGAGGTGCGCAATGTGAGCATGGACAAATGCTCTGGATTGTAGTCATGTTTTGTGGTATACAGACCCTGCATGATGCCAAAGTGACCTGCTTTTTCTTGGATTTACCCTTTAGCTGGTCTGGATGACACCTGGTTTAACTGTCTCTGATTAGTGGGCCCAGGGAGCCTTTCCATGGGAGCTGCTTAAAAGAGGAGTACCAGCCTTTTTCAGACCTGGGTTGTGCTGTTGCCATTTTGTCCACTGCCTTTGGGGCATAACTGCTGAAGAGCTGGAGTAAACTGTCCTCCAGTCAGGGAAAGGACAAATTCCTGCCATGTCAGAGCAGGTTCCTATACTAAAGGCATAAACTTTTTGTGAGAAATGGTAGCTGAAGCCAAGCAGTCTGACTACAAATACAGCATCTTTCACATCAATTTGGAATAAGAAATGTGTCCCCCCTTTTCATTTTGTTTTTAGCTTCATTTGAGCTGGGAAGGATGTGAAGAGGACAAATCACATAATTACAGATTTTACTTAGTATGTGCCTGCAGTGGAATGGAGACTATTATTGTTGCACATTTTCTCCTGCTTTTATAAAACTGTGCATAGAATAATAAAATAGTTTCCTCTGTTTTATTTCCTTCCCAAGAAGGCATAAAATTGACAAAAATTCTTCCAGAAAATGGATGTATTTCAGAAAAGAGATGCTTAAATTATTTAGGACTTACTTTGCTTTATAGAAAGCTCTGGATCATGCCATTATAAAATTAAAAACACTGAAGGAAATGTAGCTTGATTTAAAATAGCAGTATCTTATTTAAAAAATAATGCAGATATAATTCACCTTAAAAAAAAAAAAAGCGCAACCAAACCAGAATCAAGTGAAATAAATCAAAGTTGAAATTAAAGTGCAGTGATGTTATTTCAGAAAAATATGGTGATTAAAGGAGTTTATGTGCATTTGTGTTTGCTTGAGACATTTTGTTATTTAGCAGATGAGAATAGTCCAGTTGTTCTGTTGGACATCATTCAACAATCTCCTCCCACCACACCGGGAGATGCCCTGTGCCACCACAGGTGCACATTCTCTGTGGTAGCTATGACCTCCTATTTGTGACTGCAAGCCTTGGCCATTGCCACATGATCTTTAGCTTTGCAGTTGTGCTCCAGGAAGAACCTAAATTAGCCAACAGCAAGAAATCCAGGTATGAAGTGAGGAAATTTTCCAACTGAGTTTATTCTGTGATTCTGTGAAGGAAAAGCTGGGTGCTATGGAAGGCAGAGTTGCTTGTCCATTGGGAGATCTAAAATTCACACCAAACCAAGAAGTGTTAAGTTGTTCCTCTCCACTTCTGCAAAGCCTCTTCGGTGTAACATTGTTTTAATTTAATCTTCAGCTGAAGAGTTTCTTCCTCTTGATAGTGATGGCTTAAGGAAGGAATTAAAATAGAATATATCATCAGGTTCTAAGCCCTGAAATGAACCTGAGAATCAACTTAGCTGAACTAGAGGATACTGAAACACTCCTAGATTTAAATCTTCACCCATATGGTTTTAGTGCAGCTTGTGGACTGCTGAAGTATATCAGCTGGGTAATTACCTACTGATTTGGGAGTTTAGAAATTAAACATGAAATATTTACTTTCTCTTTATATATGTTAACTCAAAATACTGTTTAATTAGACAGGCATTATGTGAACTCACTTTCTGTGAGGCACAGAGACAAGGTGATGGGAAAATGGAGTCTTTGATCTGGGGGATGCTCATGCAAATCGGTAGAACTAACACAAAGCTGTTGTATTAACGTAAAGTTGGCAGCCCTGACCTAGTGAACAAATAGCTATATTAAAAACACGTTATATGAAATGAAGATCTGCTGATTTCTGTGTTAAGAGTGGCTCCCTGGCAGTGACCCCTGCCCAGCAGTGCCTGTAAGCTCAGTGGCCTGTGGGCTCCCAGCAGTGCCTGAGGGCTCCCGGCAGTGCCTGTGGGCTCACAACAGTGGCCTGAGGGCTCCCGGCAGTGCCTGAGGGCTCCTGGCAGTGGCCTGTGAGCTCCTGGCAGTGGCCTGTGGGTTCCCAGCAGTGGCGTGTGAGCTCAGTGGCCTGTGAGCTCCCGGCAGTGCCTGTGGGCTCCCGGCAGTGCCCTGTGAGCTCCCAGCAGTGCCTGTGGGTTCCCAGCAGTGCCTGCAGGCTCCCGGCAGTGCCTGCGGGCTCCCAACAGTTCCTGTGGGCTCCCGGCAGTGCCTGAGGGCTCCCAGCAGTGGGCTGCGGGCTCCTGGCAGTGCCTGAGGGCTCCCGGCAGTGCCTGTGGGCTCCCAGCAGTGGACTGTGGGCTCCCGGCAGTGCCTGCAGGCTCCCGGCAGTGCCTGAGGGCTCCCGGCAGTGCCTGCAGGCTCCCGGCAGTGCCTGAGGGCTCCCGGCCGCTCCCCGAGGCCTGGCGCAGAGGGTGCAGGTGCCGCGTGTGCCCTCAGGAGCCGGCAGCATCATCCGGTGGCTGCACGTGCAGTGACCGAGGATATCAATCCCCTTCCCATCTCTGGAGCTTCTCATGCAGGTTACAGACATCGGGCGAGGACAGCAGCCGGCGTGACCGGCAGCTTTGCTGGCCACCGCTGCATTTTACTACAAGGTGGCTTCATATGCCCGTGGCATGTAACACAGGCCACAGTCTTGCACACTACAGGCCAGATCCTCTAAAAAGCCATTTGAAAATGTTCTCAGCAAGCCTGTTGGCTTTTCCGCTGAAGAAAAAAACCAAATTGTTTTATTCCATGTCTAACACAACTCAAAGAATAATTTCTCACTGGAATTAAATTAGGTAGATTCTCTGGAGAGCAACACTAAATGCATTTTATGTTCTCCATGTTGCCACATGAGACAAAATTACACCTAATTACTTTTAATTCCATTTCCATCCTTTATGACTCATTAATGTAATAGCATGGCATAGTATATACCATAAAAAACATCAAAAGCTGCATGTCCAGCAGGTCAGGGGAGGTGATCTGCCCCTCTGCTCTGCTCGGGTGAGACCCCACCTGGAGTGCTGCATCCAGCTGTGCAGTCCTCATCAGCAGAGAAAGGACATGGATCCCTTGGAGCAAGTCCAGAGAAGGGCCACAAAGATAATCAGAGAGATGGAGCACCATTCCTATGAAGAGAGGCTGAGTTGGCTGGGGCTGTTCAGCCTGGAGAGCAGAAGGCTCCATGGAAACCAGACTGGGGCCTTTCAGTACCTAAAGGGGCCTATAAGAAAGGTAGGGACAAAATTTTTATCAGGGCCTGTTGTGATAGGGCAAGGGCCTATCAGTTTGGTTTTAAACTAAAAGAGGATCAATTTAGATTAGATAATAAGGAAGAAGTTTTTTACAACGAGGATAGTAAAACACTGAAACAGACTGCTCAGAGAGGTGGTAGGTGCCCCATCCCTGGAAACATTCACAGTCGGGTTGGACAGGACTCTGAGCAGCCTGGTCTAGCTGAAGATGTTCAGTGCTATTAGATGGGCTTTAAAGGTCTCTTCCAACCCAAACTATTCTGTTTCTGTGAAAGGCTGTGCAGTTGTATAAAATTGTTTCATTGGTGAACTTCCTAAATACAGAGTGTTTAAGTTTGCAACCAGTGCATTTTGATGCCAATTCTCAACTATCCCACACCATTAATTCTAGTATTAGAGCTTGCATCAGACACTGAAGAACAGATTGCATTCTTAGAGTACCAGCCATTTACAGGGTGGGATTAATTCTTTTTTATGAACTTAGTTCAAAGGTTGGAGCAGAGGAGGATTTTTGCAACCTGCTTAAGCCCGTCTGCCAAGAGCTCTCTTTTGTACTGCAAGACAACACCATTCACACATCCAAATGCAGTCAATATACTATAAATCAAAGGGCAAATACTTTGAAAAAGAATTTTCCTTGGAGTCTGTTGTACTATCATTTTTGTTTCTGTTATTCAGATATATTTTCTCTGTGAAGCACATTACAGCTTGGGGGTGCCCAGTCCTGTGAAAGGTAAATTAGTCAGAGGTGCATAAGCCAAGAGCCTCATAACAGAAGTCAGAAGGACGTCTAAGTAGAGGAGAAGGTACTGACATTACAGAAGAGTTTCAGACCACCTCCAAAAGCTATTTTGAAACCAGATCTGAACTAGACATATAAAGCTAATCTCTGTTGGTGTGAGTAAAGTGGTGGGACTGTGTGGAGTTTGGTCTCTGGCTTTTATTTGGCAATATAGGAATAGCCTGTGGGTATAGGAATAGTCTGTGGGACCACTGCTAGATTACTGATTCCAGCTCTGGTATTTCTTGGTGCTTTGCCAAAGACCTGATTGACTTGGAAAGAGTTTGGAGAAGAAAAATCTGAAATCAGAAGTGGTAGCTTTTAGAAAAAGTACTCAGAAGTTGGTTTTATTTCATTTAACACAGAAAAGGTTGACAGATAAATTGATCATGGCCTTTCTAAGGTATCTGTGTAGACAAAGGTTATCTGATAGCAGAGGGCTTTTAGTCTCTTGCACAAAAACAAAAGAAATGCTGTGAGTTGAAGTCAATGCTAAAGAGATTTAAACCATGGAGCAGACATGGTTTTGACAATAATGAATTACGGAAGCAGCTTTGTCAAGGTTATGGATAATTCTCCATCACTGAAATATCTAAATCCCTAGCTTCTTTTTGTGTAATCTTATGAAGCATATCCAGAGGTTATGAACTTGAAGCATATGTCTTGGGATGAAATTATTTAGTCTTAGTTATTCAGGAGGTTGTTCTAGAGCTGGGTCTTCAAGGAAAGCTCCTGTGAACTGTTTTTACAGTCAGGTAGAAACTCTATTACCTGTTGTAAAACCTGTCTGTGTGGTGTCAGGACCTGTTCTCTGCTGGGAAATATTTAGGATTTGATAGATTCAAAACACTTAAAAACCATTTGTCAAGATTTCTGATCTAGGTTTACCGGTCTTCAAAACAACAGAGGAAATGCAATCTTTAACGTGAACATAACTTAAAAACTATCTCTACTAAAACCACTATTCCTCACATCCTGGATAACATACAAGACAACCCAATGATGAATACATTCAATATATTAATATATATATGAGTACATATATATTAGATTTATTGGATGCATGCAGGGACTTGTCAGCAAAACTGCCATCTTGCTGTGTTTTCTGATCTAGAACACAGATGCAGGGTTTTTGTACCCACAGATCTGCAATCTGATATTCCTCCGTTTCCAGACAGGTAAGTATTGTGCATACAGCCTGAATATACTGACATTACAGAGGAGCTGCTAGTATGCATTAGTTTGGTCGCCAGATATTTTGCAGTAAGAAAAATAATGGCAACCATTTTTTTTTTGGACAACCTCTTATGATTCCCCCTCGAGTTTGCAGAGCCTCTCACACTGGCAGGGACAAAGCTGAAATTCCTTTCAGGTTTAGCCAAATTGCAAATTCTTTAAAATCCTTTTTTTTCCTTTCCTGCTGTGACTTGTTCTCCTGAGGGAAAAGGGCTGGTATTGTGCCAACCAAACAGAAATGTCTAAACCATTAGGCAGCACACACACTGTGTTTGGATACCAAAGAGGAATTCACTTGTTGATGAGAAGGAAAAAAAGAGGTTCAAGTTTCTTTCCCATCTGCCCCACTGTGTAGGACAAATGCCATGACTGCTAACAAAACCAAGGATTGGTCCAGGATTCCCTAGTCCCCTGACATAAACACTGGTCCATTGGCTTCCCTCTTTGAGATGTAACAGCCCAAACTGAGAGCTCTCCTTAATGTCATTGCTTTGGTCATTCAAACTGCAGCAAGGCAGCTTTGAGGGAAGAGTTCTGTGAAGATGCAGTAAGACCATCTTACTACAAGGAAGGAAGACTACTCTTTTATTTTAAATTGGGAGTTTGTAGTGTGGGAAAATGCTAAGGGAATGACCCACGCATTTGAATATTTGAAAGCTAATGGTTAAATGCCACTGCCATTTAATTGCATGATCCTGTTGCACAGAGACCACAATGTCAGTGTACAACTGGGCAGAATTTTTAGTGCATTGGGGTTGGAGCAAATCTTGCATTTCCGATTTCTTTGGCTCTGAAAATTAAATTATTTTCTTTTAGCTTTGCTTCTAGTGTACTTAGATAGGCATGAATTCCATTGAGTATATCCTAAATCCACTCCAGAAATAAGGAAATAGGATAGGGAAATTCCACACATTTTACTGATATTAATAATCATATTATTAATGCAAGAAATAATATGAGAAAGTGAGAAGGATTTGATCCAAATTTAAAATTACATTGGTATTTTAGTTCCCACAGATTAGTCTTCTGCATTTGTACATAGATTATTGTCTTCTGCGTCTGTGTGGTTTCTATACATCTAAAAATGAGATGAGTGGCAGAGACAATGGAACTTGCTCAGCAATGTAGAATAGCAGCTTGGGTCAGGGGAGATTTATTGTCTACTTCCATCTTTACTTCCTTACTTTGCAAATCACGGGCTGTGATGGAATTTATGCAAAGCATACAAAGCACGTTAATTACACTTTAATCCTCAGAAAGGTGGGTGACTGGGGCAAAGGGCTTGCAGTCTGTTCTGAAGAGCATAATCTACCTCACTCTGATGTGCTGCCAGCAGAAGATAATTTCCTTTATTATTTCCTTTTCTCAGAAATGCTTCTAGACTAACAACAGATGTTTCTTTTGTATGAAAAAAAATCAAAGCTTTTACACAGACATATATAGAGAGAGAAAGTAACCACCTGCAGATTTCAGATTGCAGCAAAAATACTTCAATTTTTTTTCATCATTTCTCAAAGGAAATACATTGTTTTCAGTTGCCCAGTGCAGAAACTAGTGGAGTTAAAAAAAAAAATGGTAAAGACATTGTTTATTCACATGGATCTGAAGTCCTTAAATTCTACTAGAGTAAAAATTAAGGGTGTGATTAAAGATGTTTCTCTGTGCTGCAACTTGCCCTAGCAAAAGGTTTTATTTGCTTCACCTCTAAGAGGAAACCATGATTAGTATGAATAATCATATCACAGAGCAGGAATTTCTCTCTCTGTGGATGGATGATTATTCAGTTGCATATAATGTCCATGGAAAGTATGTTCCCAGGTATTCAAAAAAGTTTTGATTGATGATTATTTATGGCTCTGTTAAGAGCTTTTTAAAATGTATTGCATCACTGCTACTGGATGATGGAACTTCACCCTTGTAATATATTGATTTAGTCTTTTATGATAAATTCCAAGAAGGTAACATACTTAAGAATTTTTTTTACCTAATCTGCCTAGACTTTTCTAGTATGGCTCAGTGCAGTTCTCTCCACATTCCCAGCCATCACTATATCCAGTGACTTCTTCACCTCTGGAGCACTGAGTGGCACGTTTTTCAACATTTCTCACCTTCTGAAATGCATGTGAACTTCAAAATGACAAGCCAGTGGAGATGGGGAAAAGCTAATTGTATCTGAGCAGTCTAGGCATTCATTAACCATTTTACTAATTGTTTAGATTATTTTACTTTTAAAACTTGTGTCTTTTCATTCCTCTTGAGATTTCTCTCATGGACTTTTTCCTCTCTTACATTTGGGTCCCAGTCCTGCAGTTCTTTCCATTTGGATGAGGCCTGTCAGCCTGGCTGATGTGTCAGTGGGGGTCTCCCTGTTACAGGAATTATAGGAAGCTTTCATGGCAAATTGCTGGGCGTGAACACCTGCTTTCTGGCTGGTTTCTGCTCAATAACTAACATTAAAATGTCATGCTTTAAGTTGTTATTACATTAATTAAATTATAATAGGGATATATTGTGCCATGCCCTGAAAATTAAAACCAACACTGCAATGTTTATTAAACCTCCAGCATTTTGTTTGTAGATGAAGATATTCAATATATTTATATATTGCTCAATTAGGTGTATTTAGTACAGCCACTTTTCCTTCCCTTTGCTATAAAATAAATCCAAAAGAGGATTATAAATTAAACCCCAGTACACTTCAGTCAGGAGGATAGTCAGTATTTCAGATGTCTAAAGGCTAATGTCTTCCAAAATAACTCTTCTTGCAATAGTACACTTAGAGATTTATATGAGATTAGTGAAGATGGTTAAAGCATGGTGCTCATAATGCCAAGGTTGCAGGTTTGATCCCTGTGTGGGATCATTCCATTCATTTAAGAGCTGGACTTGATGATCCTTGTGGGTCCCTTCCAACTCAGAATATTCTGTGGTTTGGTGATTTCTTACATATTCTGATAGCATTAAAGCAGTAGGAAGGAGATGGAGCAGTTTTTCATGTATTTGAGTCACACTAACAGAAACAGAATAAACATTTTTGCATTCTTGTGGAAACGTTAATTACTCACACGGCACAACATCATTACAATCAAGACAGAGAAATCAGTTCATATAACAAACCCTATAATCAAAGTAATGTAATCAATGTAAGTAATCAACTATAATAAGCAATTAAATACTTAACTGCATCAAGCAATAACTAAAATTACAGCCTTGAATAGTATCAGCTAATTGCATCATTAGAAACTTGTGTAAAAGCCAGTGGTAAGTCTAAGTTTTTAACTACACAACGTAGCTATTGCAGGTGTAATGGGAAGGTCTATAGCCTCATCCTGAGAGACATTGGCTAGCAAGACTTGACTAAAGAAAAGCAGACCTATTCCGGAGCCAGGCTTGGATTTGCTGTATTAAGGCAGGAGTAGGATTCCTCACTGGAGCCTCGGGTGGTCTTATCCCCAGAGCAGCCAGAGAAGCAGTCCCCAAGCAGACAGACACTGTGTCACTCAGCAGCTCTGCAAGCTCTGCACACCCATCTCTCCTTCCTGCCACCACCTGAGCCTGCTCAGCTAAAGGCATTGCAGCCACTGAACCTCCTTGGGAATGTGCAGGGGAGTCAGCTCCCACATCTTTTGCCAGTTCCACTGCACTCCGTCCACTTGTGAAGGCTGACGGGCCTTTCCTCCCACCTTTATGCCATGGAAAGTGTGGCCAAAAGTCATTGAGAGAAAATCACCTGTTTGAAGAGGTCTTAACCTCTCCTAATAGATCTGTATCCATCTGAGAACAGACCTGTCAGTCCACATCAGGAAGTATTCTGTCTGTGCCTATTGTCCAACAATGGGGCAGCTCCAGCATTTAGAGGCTTTTCATTTGACTGTAGCAGTACTACAAGAGCACAAACCTCACCAAAATAAAGAAGAGTAAGATTAAGGCTACCACTACAAAGTATTTACGTAAAATAAAAATCAGTGAGGAAATATAAAATGAGACAGAACCACATATGTTTTTCAACCATGACAGTGTACAGGTATTCTGAATATTTACTGGTTTGAAAGACCTGAAATGAATATGTGATGCTACCAAACATTAAGAGAAGAGGATTCTGTAGGATCCAGTCTTTCAGATTAAACAGAAATTCTAAAAAGAACCCCTGGAAATGTGAAGTAAATCTGGTTTGTGAGAGTAAAGTTTTAAGCCCCACCAGCTGCTTTTCCTATTTTCATCACTGAAGTTGGGTTGTTTCAGCATAGCAGACAAAATAGTCAACGTCTCTAGTCTGGAGTGCAACATTTCTGGAAGAAGATTAGCTCTTAAATTCATGCAAGGCACATGTAGAAGTGCAAGAAAGGGTAAGTGCTGTCTGCAGTCTGCAGTGGAATTGCTCTCATGGCATGACCTCACCCAAAGAATGTAACCAGATACCGGCTGCATCTGAAGTGCTTAAACAACACTGGGGATGTATTTGCACCAGTGAATCACTAAAGTGCTGTAGTTACAGTAGCAGTATGGCATGGACAGCAGCATGTCTCTGTCTCACTCTGCATCGCTTTGAAGTGTTTGATCGACTGTACAGTTGGGAGCCCTTGACTCCTAAGGCATGGGCAATAGGTGTAGAAGCTGAATTAACACACACTAGCCATGTCTGCAGCTTAGGTAAAAAGAACACTTGAAAACCTAATTATAGGGCTTAAAGTTTCTTAATATACTTTCTTAATTACTGGATAAATTTTGAAAAAAAATGGCAAAAAATTTGAAAACATTCTATTCCTGACGGTCCAGTCCATTGCAGCCCTTGGCAGTAGCATGACCTTAGAGCTGGGCTGCTGCACTCACACAGGACTGTAGGAGTCCAGAAATGGCTCATTTTTTTTAGCATTCTCCCTTCCAAATCCCACCCAGCATGCACTGTGCACACCCTGACAGCCTAGGACTTTCCATGCATTGGCATCATCAACGTGATGCTATAAAGAGCACAAAACATCAGAAAAAGTAAGGACCAATCACTAGTATCCTAGAGGAGGAAAACGGCTGCAATGAAGAAATGGAAAGGCCTGGAGGCCCACTTGATGAAGTGAAACTGAACTGACACATTTGGATTCAAAAGCTGATTATGACCTTGGTGGCTATGTTAATAATTCTGGAAAAAACTGTCTTAGTGCATGGTCAAAAGGTGAAATAGGAAGGGATTATCATAGAATGGTAGAATTATTTAGGTTGGAAAAGACCTTTAAGATGATCAAGTTCAATGTAAACTTAGCACTGCCAAATCCAGTAGTACATTTAATTTTCTGACTGTAACTGTACTTTCCCAACTTCCTTAATTAAAAAAAAAAAAGTTTGTTTGTTTTTGTTTTACAATTTCTGTCTTTCAATCATCCCTCCATAATGTGTATGACTTTATTTTCTAGCACCTGGACTTCCTTTCAAGGTCACAGCGGTTTTTAAACCTGAGGTTTTGTAGCAACCACAGCATTCCAGATAGCTGCCAGCCAAATGCTTACAGCCAATTTATTATGTGGGTTGAATTTTTTTGTGAATAAGAGAGGTGGAGATGCAGTGGCAGCCTCTTTAGAATCCCTGGCGCTGAATGAAAGAGCACATCCTGGCAGAGGGCAGGAGCTGATGCCTAGCACTCCCCTAAGAGCTGTCCCAGATATTGAAGGGAGAGAAGAAAAGCCCACTGAGCCCCATGGTGGTGGTGGGCAGCCCAGGACACTGGACTGTCCAAGGAGGCAACATTTCCTGTGGGAGCACATGATATGTCCTGTCCAGAGGCTCCTGGCACATAGTGAGCAGTGACCCCTCTCTTCCTCTGTCCAGCTGCTGTGTGAAATAGA
Source organism: Peucedramus taeniatus (assembly GCA_013400575.1). Taxonomy (NCBI): domain Eukaryota; kingdom Metazoa; phylum Chordata; class Aves; order Passeriformes; family Fringillidae; genus Peucedramus; species Peucedramus taeniatus. Next base: position 107,227 of record WBNO01015724.1, read on the forward strand.
GAGTTTTGAAAATAATGGTATTAGTTACAGAAATAAATTTTAATTATGCATATGAGAAATACTATGTTAATAACTATGTGTAAACAAATAGTTTACAAAAAAACCTGTATGTAACTCTATGTATACAAAAATTTTACATCTCATGTAAAATTATGAGTAAGGCATTCTGTTGGACTACCAGGTAGTTAAAGATTCTTTAACAGCACAAGGGAAGATATAGGTCTTTAGGAAATTAGCAGTTTTAAAATTGTTGTTTCAATTAGTTAGTTTTCTGGCAGTTGATGGGGGTTCAATAATTGGAAATACGGACTTGGAGATTTCAGGGGGTATTTCTTCTTTTTCCATATAACAGTGAAATTCTGCAAGATAAATTGTTTTCTGAAAGCCATTTCTGCTTCAGAAATTACAAACTGAAAACTGAGTTGCAGCTTTATCTGCCAGTGAATAAAAGCCCAAAACACTTATCAAAAAAATCCACCCTTGTTTCTAATTCTAGAGGGGCATGGTCATGTACTCTATGAGCAAGGAGTCGCAAGGCTGGGGAGCAAACTGAGGTATAAAATGTTTCGCTCTTCAAAGTTGGTGCCCCCTCACTGCAGTATTGATGATACTGGCCTTGGATTCAGAAGTTCCTAATACCAAACTGGCCAGAGCCAATATGGAAATTGTTCATAAGTTATTGGTTTTTTTTTAATTATTAAAAAAAAAAAAGTATTTTTAAATGGACATATTTCATTTGTTTATGATTGAAAGCACAAAGATTTTTATATTACTCAATCCTGTGAATCCCTAGGATTTTCTAGCAGTCTTCCTCAGGAAAAACCCTTCTCATTGGGAATGCTGTTGAAAAAGATGGAGAAACAGCCCTTGGTCAGAGAGAGGCAGGAATTACAGAAGACCTGTAGCATTTCCTCTCATTGTTTGTACAGGTTAGGATCCAACCAACTTTAGCTTGGGCCCCCAGACAGTGATCCAGTCTGCCTGCTTTTCCAGGTTCCTAATATATTGGCCCCTTCTTTTAGGAACTTCTTTATCTTTGGTCTGAAATCTCTCAGGTTTGTATGTTCCCAAGTTCCATGTGCTCTCAGCCAATGTGGGGCAGACACAGACTGCTGGAGCAATGTGGTGCTCCCTCTAGCCCTCCAGAGGAGCATAAAAGCTAATTGCTAATAACTTCTATTTGTTCATACTTGCATGCCTGTTTTGAGAAAGTTAGCAGAGAGTGTGATCTTGAAGGGAATGATAGTTTCCAGAACACCCAGCTGTTGGCACAAGGCTGAGCTGGCACTGAAGAGTGATGTTTCAGTTTGTTTTTAGGATTAAACTTGAAAAATCTTGGCAGCTATCCCTCTCCTATTCATTGCTAGCTTTGCTGTAGATGAAAACAACTGAAAACAGAAAATTAAAACTTGACGCTAATGAGACACTGAAAACATTATTCTGGTTTTGGACCCCTCAATTTTATCCATATTCATCTTTTACATGTGACCAGGATGGTTCCTTGCTCCCCAGGCCAACTGGCATGGTGAAGCCCACGTCCTCACTCTCAAAGTCTCTTGGAATGTAAATGGCAATGTCCAAATTACTTACTGGGAATGGTTCTTGGCCCATACTAATTTACAAACCATGCCCAGAAATTTTTTTGGAAGGGTGATAGTTTGCCCAGGCCAAAGCCATCACCAGCACAGTTCTAACAATTTAATGGACTTGATGCTCAAGTTTCATCCCTGGGAACATTCCCTGGCACTGATCAATCTACACCTCTCTCAAAGCAGCTATGGAAGCTAAGACTAAATAAATACCGTAATTGGAAAAAAATAGCCCTCACTGTATAATTATTTCAATAAATTATTAGCCATGTTTTGTAAAGTATGGCATACATTTCAGTCAATACAGTTTAAGCTATATCTCCATTTTCTGAAAGTGAGCTTACACATAAGGGAGATGGAATTTCCCTATGTTATCCAAAATATATCTGTTCTCCAAGGAAACAAAAACTGGCGTAGAAAAAGCTTCTTTCCATACTTCAGCTAAGAGCCCTTCAACCTCCCCACAGACATTTTATCAAATCCACCAAAGATACTGTTAAAAGAATACTTTTCTTACACAGAAAACGTACTGCAATGGTCCCACCATCAAAGAGAATGTGGGGTTTCTCTTGTATGCTCTTAAAATAAAGCAATCAGCCAAACCAAAACCCTCTATATTTGGACCACATATTCTCTTCCTTGGCATAAAGCCTTCCCTCTTATCCATCTGTCACTCTCAGGTTTTAATACACATACTAAAAAACTATTGAAATAAAAAAATCAAGATGAAGGAAAGCTACATTTAACCTTGTAGGGTTCAAGGCTGAGCAGTTCTGATTTGTCTGAAATTAAAGGGAGGTATTGGGTGTGCAAGGTTTTGGGGAGGTTTTTGACACATCTGAAAATTTTCTAGACTTAGCTTGATGGTATTCTGACTGTACCTGCTCAGTATACACAAACACCTTCAAACGTAGTTAGCTAAGAAATCTTTTCCAGTGCTCAGAAGGATTGAATAAAACCTGTCCATTTTTCTTTTGCATCAATAAATAAACAAATGCAAGAATACAACTACATTTTTATAGAGAATTCTTCCTCTTTTTACCAGCCTACATATTTTGTCCTCTGTTTGTTAAAGCAGAGCTTTAACCAGCAGAACTTTCCCACCTGCCCATTTCCACTTAAAGGAACTTACTCAAAGAAGGAGAGAAAGGGAATACATTATTTATTATATATTAATATTACACATTAGTGGGAGGTATTGCATAGCTCTGTCTTAGTTAAAAATTATATTGTTGCTATATACTTTATAGTTACTCTTAGTAGTTGAAATGTATACATACACACACATATATAATATTTAAAATGTATTTCAACTTAGTAGTTGAAATATATACATACACACACACATATATAGTATTTAAAAGTAGCTTTGTCTCCACCACTATCGCTATAAGCAGTAGAATCAAGAAGAATCAAGGACTGGTAAGTATATACTATATTCATACTCAATCTGTTGTGAGCCATGTGAAGTATTTTAAGACCAGTCTGTCAGGAGTACTATTATAGCTTTAAAATATGTCTCATTTGCCTTTGGTAATAGACACTCCTGTAAAGTCCAGTGGGTGCTTATGTGGTGTGACATACTGTTGGATAACTTTTAAACACTTTTTAATATCTGTGTGGTGCCTTATTCATATAAACACCTTAGTAGACAGACAGACCACAGCACCTCTGTGGCATGAAAATGGAAGCTTTTACCAACTCAAGCTTTTGGCATCCCCAGTGTACCTTTACTTAAAAACTGTGTGCCTTTGGTGTTAAAATCTGTATGTGTCTGGACAAGGCCAGTGTTATCTAATCTTTGTTATTTTTGTACACTTGATCATCACTCATTCATTTGATTGCACATAGGGATGCATTTAGAGAACAGACTGAATGCTGAAGACTGGCTGTACTAGTGCAGCAGGCTTGCTGTTCAAAATGAGGTGCGTGAAGGAAGGTACTCATTTGCCATGATTGTGCATACAAATGTAATAACTGTACTCACTGTGGTCGCCTCCAAATCACAGCTCTGACCTCTTTGCTGCACAGCAATATCAAGCCATAGTAGCTGGTATGGATTAATCAATCACCTCTATCCTCAGAGAACAGTACTGCTTCCAGTCACAAGCACACTTAGATGAAAAGTGTACTTGTCTTCTCCATTGAAGACCAAACCAATAAAAGGACCAATTTATTTTTTAAGAGGAAGAAAGTGCAAGAGGTAGAAAAGCTGTGTAAGCCAAGAGATGAGGGCTGAAAGCGAGGATCTTCCTGTACTTACGGAGGCAGATTAGACAGCTCTCTTGCTGCCTTTAAGAACATATAGAGTTCTTAAAGGCAGTGAGTGTCTGAGGGGAGTATCTTAGCATTCAGGGTCAGACCCAGCCTCACAGTGTGATGTGGTGGTGTCACTCATCAGCAACCTATAGTAAGATGTGAATGCCCTGAAGGTAAGGGCAGGGAGCATCTGAGGTGCTAAACTCATAACCTATGATACTTTGAGAGAACTTGTTAGTCTGCTCACAGCCTGACATAGACTCTGACCCTCTTCACAGAATCAGAGTTACTGAGAATTGGCAGAACCTCTGGAGATTTCTAATGCAACCACCTGTGCTTAGAGCAGTGTCAGCTAGCACAGGTGGCTCAGAACTGTGTCAAGTTTGAGTATCTCCAAGGATGGAGACTCCACAACCACTCTGGGAAACCCATTCCAGTGTTTAATCACCCATAGAATAAAAAAGGTTTCTTCTTATGTTTAAATGGAATTTCTCATTTTTCAGTTTGTGCCCACTGCATCTTGTCATTTTTCTGGACATTACTGAGAGAAATGTGGTTCCATCTTCACTTCCCCATCAAGTATTGATCCATATTGATAAGGTACATGGGAACCTTCTCTTGTCTAGGCTGAACAGTCCCAGCTCTGCTTCTCTTGTGACAGATATTCCAGTGTGATAATTCACAAACCGTGTCCATGGTCTCTCTCATACTGGGGAGCCTCGCACTTTACCCAGTATTCCAGATGTGTCCCACCAGTGTTAAGAGGAAGGATCACCTTCCTGGGCCTGCTGGTAGTGCTCTTTGTAATGCAGTCATGAATACTGCTGGCTTTTCTTGCCACAAGGACACATTGCTGGCTCATGTTTAACTTGCTACCCACCAGGACCCTCTGTAAACCTGCTCTCCAGACAGTCAGGCCCTACTCTTCTCTGGTGCATGAGATTATTCCTCCCCAGGTGCAGGATTTGGCATTTTCCTGTACTGAACTTTCTGAGGTTCCCGTGGTTCATTTCTCCAGCCTGGGTCTCTCTGAAAAATTACACAGTCCTGTGGTGTTTCAGCCACTCATCCCAGTTTTATATCATCTGCTAGCTAGCAGAGGCTGCACTCAACCCATCATCCAGTTCAGTAATTGAGATGCTACACAATATTGTATATCTAGTATTGACCCCTGGGGTAGACAACTATTAAGTTACCTCCAGTTGGACTTCATGTCACTGCTCCCAGCACTACAACCTCAGGAGTTCTGCCAGCTTTCAGTCCACCTCACTCTCCAGTTATTTACACCTTATTTCATCAGCTTGTCTGTGAGAATGAGAGACTGCCAGAGGGATTAGTGAAGATAAAGATCCAGAAGCAGGTGAGCAAGAAGCTCCACTCATCCAAGCCAGTCACATCTTTGTAGAAGGTCAATAGGTGGTTCAGACGTGACTCTCCCTTTGTAAATCCATGCTGACTACCAAATCGCCTTCGTGTCCTTGAGATATTTGGAAATTGTTTCCGAGATTATTTGCTCCATCCCTTCCCATCAGTGTGTAGTTCCCTTGATTGTCTTTCTCGTCATCCTTGAAGAAAGGATGTATCTCCAGTCTGTTTAAATGTTCTCTAAACTGATCCCCCTTTAGCAAGGGTAATTCTTTCCTGTACCAGATTTTCCCACTGGCCTCCACTGTAGACCAAGGCAAAGAAGGCACTGAATACTTTGATCTTTACTGTCTTTGTACTATATTGCCTGCCTTATTCAGTAATGTGCACATATTTTCCTGCTTTCTCTTTTCCTGCTAATACACCCAATGGAAGCTCTTCTTCCTGCCCTTTGCAACCCTTGCTGGACAGAATTCCAAGACAGCTTTGGCTTTCCTAACCCCATCTGTGCATGCTCATATAATTTTTCTATTTTCCTCCCTGGTGATTTCCCCTTTATTACGCTTCTTGTACACTTCCTTTTCATGCCTTGTTTATCCACACAGATCTCATGCTGCCTTTGCTTGATTTCCTGCTAGATGGGATGAACTGTTTCTCAGTTTGGAGGAGATGAACCTTGAATATCAACCCATTTTCCTGGGCCTCATTGCTTTCCAGGACTGTATCCCATAGGATTATTCCAAAAATATCACTGAATAAGCCAAAGTCTCCTTTCTTCAAGTCCAGAATTGGAATCCTGCTCCATCTTCTCCAGATTCTGAACCTCACCATATCATTAGGGGAAAACCTGTCCCTGGACCTTCACATCCCTGAGCAATCTTTCCTTGTTTGTAACTATGAAGTCCAGCAGACCTCCTCTCCTTGTCGGCTCCTTGTTCTGGCAGAGGAACTGCAATCCTGCTAGACCTCCCAACCAGATCTGTCCCTGGAAGTCATGGCTAAAGGCTAATGCTTTCCCAGGACTGTGGAAGAATGTTGACCTAGTTCAAGACATGACATGCTGTTCGTGTGGTATTTGCTTTTCCTCTAGAGAAGAACAGTTACTGAAGCTTTTTTTCATTCACTTGTGTAGTATAAATAAATATTTTTGGATGCAGGAAGCTAACCTTTCTCTAACCCTTGAGAGTTGATGTCCAAACTTGCTTAAGTTTGCTGGAATAATCAGAAAGGCAAACAAGCTGATAGAGGAGCTTTATTCATTGATCTGTCTGCATTCCTGCCTAGTTCTGCATTTTAACTGATTATGTATTTTGGATCAGCAGATTTATACAGTTCACACTTCATTATCCATCAAGCAGAGAATACTCTGCTTGTGATCTGAAGTAGTGCAGATCTTTCTGCAAAATCTGGGTTATTCCTGCGTGGATCTTAAAGCTTTAAAATGCAGTGTAAGTTAATCAGCAAAGATTTCTGCTAACAACTTAAGTAGTCCTTTGCTTGGAAGTTGGCATGGAAAGAGGGGATGGCACATAGTGGGTTTGCATCTTCTGTCTTGGATCTGGTCTGACTGGCACACTGAGGAGCAATGAGCACTTGAGTGCTTCCACTGAATCACAGAATCATAGAATCACTAAGTTGGAAGAGACCTTCAAGATCATTGAGTCCAACCCATGCCCTAACACCTCAACTAAACCATGGCACTGGGTGCCACATCCAGTCTTTTTTAAACACATCCAGGGATCATGACTCCACCACCTCTGGGCAGACAATTCCAGAACTTTATCACTCTTTCCATAAAAAACTTTTTCCTGATATCCAGCCTATATTTCCCTTGGTACAGCTTAAGGCTATGTCCTCTCATTCTGTCAGTTGCTGCCTGAAGAGAGACCAACCCCCACCTGACTACAGCCACCTTTCAGGGAGTTGTAGAGAGTGATAAGGTCACCTCTGAGTCTCCCTTTCTCCAGGCTAAACAACCCCAGCTCCCTCAGTCACTCCTCACAGGGTTTGTGTTCCAAGCCCCTCACCAGCCTCGTTGCCTCCTCTGGACGCACTCCAGCGTCTCAATGTCCTTCCCAAACTGAGGGGCCAGAACTGGACACAGCACTCAAGGTGTGGCCTCACCAGTGCCGAGTACAGGGGAAGAGTGACCTCCCTGGTCCTGCTGGCCACACTGTTCCTGACTCAGGCCAGGATGCCCTTGGCCTTCTTAGCCNCTAAGTAATTCCGACACTGCTTTGGGATATTGGATCACAGAGGATTCAAGCTGTCAAATCCTCCCTAAACAAATATGGTCTAGTCCTGAAACCAACTGAGGTATGCAACCTCCAGGCTTCAAAGGCTGTTTGCCAAGGTCAGAAACACACATTTTCCATCTGGCCAAGGATATTTCATTGTGTGCTTCCTTTATATCACTTTGTGGGAACTGTTACAAGCAAAATATGAAATATGAGCAGTGAATGCATCTTTTGTAATAGCATAAATGGAAAATAAGGCAAAACCAAACAATGTAAATTGCTTTCTCTTTATGCCTTTATTTCCTCATTATTGTTTTACTTCTGGGGTTTGAAGTGTGAATTATAAGTGGAATACTCAGACCACTATTATCTGTTTTACTTTGTTCTCACTATGGACATTATTGACAAGTCCCATATCTTGAAAACAACCTGCAAAATAGATCTTGGTTCTTAGGTAAGAATGGACCATAGAAAAGAGTGACTGGACCATTCTCAGAGCAGTACTATTTGACATCGTGTGGTTAAATGACGTCAGGTGGTTAAATGCCAGAGATGATGTCTTTTAGAGAAAAATACATGATACTCACATAGCTTAGTCATGGAATGAGGATGGAAAATGTAACCCCGAGGAGAACCATTCTGGAAAGAAAGCCAACACAGGGGTGTGAGTGCTTTACCCCAGTGACTGCATTGCTTGAGCTCCACAGAGCTGTAAGCTTCCGCATGGGGACATGGGACATGGTGCCTTCCACTTCCTCCAAACCAATCACTTTTTTGGCTGTTTTTCTCTTTACAGGAACCCAGACCTCTGTATAACAAAAGGTGCCAGTTTTATTCAAGTGGAATAGGATTCCTATATGATGCCTACCAGACTGAGGTAAACAAACTCATGATGTGTTCATTTCTGCTGTGCTGGGGAGGAACAAGGGAGATGTTTGAGAGCATGTCTGTGCATGTAAGTCATGGGTAGATAGAAACCCCACTGTTTTTCTCCCAGAAGTAACTCCCTGCTTGTCCAAGCTTCTGATGATTTAAAATCACTACAGTCAGTGAGGTTTTGAGTCATCAGTGTTTGTATCCAGTACATTACTCTGGGATTGGAATGATTCCTAGTCCATTCATGCTGTAGAATATCTGTCTGGAATGTGTTTGTCACATTGGCATCTTCCTCTAAGAAGGTTTTTGTAGACTCCAAGTGGAATAGGAAATATCTAAATCCATTTGTATCATCCAGAAGACTTCAAATCTCTGTATTTATCTGGCACAGGTCAAGAACATCAGTGGTTTGAATGCAGCATTTTTATTATCTCAATGACACTAACATGGTCAGGAAAGTGCCCATACCCAAATGGCTAGCTTCCTGAGAAGTCCAGATTTAGTTTCTTTTCCTATTTTATTATTGTGGTAGATTGGTGGGAGTGAATAGAAAAGTGAAATGGAGAACAGCTAAACAGTGGTATAACTTTCAAGAAGCCAGTTGTTCTTTATCACCATTCCTGCCATGGCTAGGAAAAGATGCATGGGGAATGTTACCACTAATGTTTCTAGAAAGCTTAGCAAAGTATACTACCAGGTTAAGCAGCTCCTTAAATCTGGCTGCTAGGGCATCCAGAAAATGTATGACAAAAATATTTCACTGATCTCCTCATGTAAAAGACCGATGCAGACAAACTTCTGAAGTGTGACAACACCCTTTCTTGTAAGATTTACTCCTTCCTCTTCTAAAGTGTGCATGCACACTCCGACTCAGACATGGCCTGAGAAATGCTTCTGATTCTGGCAATGAGAATGTGGTTGGCATCCCACTGACCACAATTCCTTGCAGGTGACCCCAGCCTCAGGCTCCTGGCCAGACAGTTTTCCACAGCTCTGCTGATTCTGGGAATGTCTAAACTTGGGCCACCCAGAGCTCCTTCCTCTATTCTGGAAAAAAAACAAACCCCATATCTTTTAGAAGTGTAGGTAGTTTCTAACAACATTCTTGTCTGGTTGTTCACTGATTTAGTCCATGTATACTAATTCAGAGTTAAGGATTCAAAGCATTTATACTTGGCTTTTGCTTTTCCAAAGGTTGCCAGGCAGTGAGCAGGGGACATGCTCTGCATGCCAGGCAAACACATGACTAGGAAAGCAGATTGTTTACTGACTGCAAGTTTCCTTTTGATTGACATCTCTCACCTGTAAGTGATCTCTAGCTCATTTGGTCTGCCTGTTTCAGTTACCTTTGCTCAAAGCAGAAAGAATTTGATTTACTGGCAATTACCATGAGAGGAGAACATATCTTCAATTGGTGCTGAGGAGATAATGAATCACAAATGTCCAGGACATGAAAAAGCTGTGTGTCTGGTCACTGAAATGAAATAATAGGTCTTGACATGCAGAACACCCACAAATGGCCTGTTTCCACCACCCTTCCTCACACCACACACTAATTTGTTTATTTTAGTTTATTCACTGTTCTCCTAAAAAGGAGTGTCTTGTTCTATGCATGTTTTTAAAATACAGTGATAAAAATAGATAACTACAGTAACTTCCTTGGCCAATAATATGTGTCTCGTAGTGTAGAAGCAGCCAAAAACATGTTTAAGATCATGCTGATCTCCTTGTTTTGTACTTCTAGCCTTCTCCATTAAAACAGGCAGACTGGCTTTATTATTGCCAGCCAATAAATTTATTATTTATTTATTGGAGAGGGAAAAACTACTTTTATTTCCTATCAGAAGTAGTCCCCAAACCATGCATCAGAACAAACCACTTTTTAGCAGCCCATTCCATCTTATAAAGCCCTCCTATCCCAATCAATCATGTATAAATACCCTTTTCATGGGAAAAGGGTATTTTAACTCTGCGGGTCCCAGTCATTTCCACTGCATACAGGAGGTCAAAACCAAAGTCTGAAGATCCACTGAATACAAAAGTATAGAGCATCCCTCAAAATGGCTGAGGTAGCAAAATGTGCTCCAGGACTGGTTTTCAACCTGCTTTGAGCAGTAGCCATGGATGGTTCAGTCACTGCCTTGATTAAGCTGATGCAGTCAGTGACAGTAAGTGCTCCTCTTCTGCAGCCAGCTGCAGCTCAGGCTGACAGCTGCAACTGAAAGTGACTTCGGGCAAACAAAGCCCTTAGGTTACACTTCAGTAAGTTCAGACACAATAGAGCAATGGTGATGAAACAAGGTCCTGTCTCAGGGTGAGATGTCCTTGTGACAAGTGGAATGTGTCTGTATCAAACTGTGAGCTCCATTTCAAGGATGCAGCCTAAACTGACACTGCCTTTTTATAACCTACCATTTTGGGATAGAAGAGTTTATTTGTATGAGACACTAACCACAGGTACAGCCTTGTCCTGAGAAGCAAAGCAATTCCAAGGTGTCATTTTGATCTCCTAACATTAGTTTTGCCACCCATCTTCCACTGCTCAATCAAATCCTGCTAAGGACAAGTGTGGCAAGTTGGAGATGAGCTTGCTCTGTTGCTGAGTGTGTGTGTTTAAGGCTTTCCTGCTTGCTGGGAACAAACATGTGAAGAGTACAGACTCATCAACAGTGACAGTTTTCATACTAAAAGAATACACAGATCCAGGACTTAGGAAGTGAGAAACATCTGGTTTAACATCTCTTGTGGACACTGTTCCATAGAGTAACACATTCATGGCTAAGCCAGAGCTGTCTGATAAACTTGTCAAAAGCAGGCATGTATTCCTAAGCATGCTCCTTCTACTTTTTCATTATGAGGAGTATTCCATTCAATAATACATTTTAATTGCATTTTGTGAACAAAATAGTTCTCACTGGTTACAGAGATTTTTTTTCCTACCAAATAAAAGCTATAGAAAGAATGTATTTTCTGACTGCTAGCTTTTAAAACCTGACAGCTCTCCATTTCAAAGTAAATAACCTAAAACTCTCTGGGGAAAAAAAAAAACCATCTTACATATAAAGCATTTCAATTGGTCTGTAGTGCCAAATAGAAGTGATTAGTGCTTACCATACTTAAGGAGTCATTAAAATGATTTTTCGTCTGGATGGAGAGTGGCTTACGTGTCCCTGCCTTTATTGTTCTAACATCTGCCCATCCCTGCAATTCCTCCTCATATTAATAAACCTTTTCAGTTTTGTATTCAAGAGCCTGCAATAAATGGTACTTATTTGCCAGAGTGCTTGGATCTTTTCTGAATTATTCTGTTTGTGGGTTTGAAGATTGTTCTTGCTGTTGTTCATAATTCCTTCCTTCTTCAGGAGGCTTTCACTGAAAGGGGAGAGCTCCCATTTATTGGAAGCTGTTCAGATAAATAGTCACCCTCGCCATTTCCCCTCTATAATAACTGGTTCTCTTATCCACTTCAGTGTTTGCTGTAGTGTATCTCTCCAGACCCACGGTCAGTTTGTCACAGCTGTAGAGATCTGAGTCTCCTGGCTGCACACTCTGGGTCTCAGCAGAATAGCACTCAGCCGTGCAGCAAAGTGCTTGGAAACTCTGACAGCCCTGGCTGCAGGCTGGTCCTGGGAGCTCTGGTCTCCATAGTGCAAATGCCCTCTGACTCAGGGCTGCCATCCTGGTTAAAACTCCTGTGAGCTCAGGGATGGCCTTCTGGCTTCCAGTCATGAATTTTGGAATCTCAGGGTCTTTCTGCACAACAGGTAATACAACTTGACAATGTTGTAGTAGCTGTTTTTTTTTTTTTTTTAGCATGATTCACACAACACTGAAACATTGAGCGTAAAAGATTCTGCTTTTTTGGCAGGTTACATGTCATACCTTAAACAGCAAGTGCCAGCTGAAAGTGAAGAGTAACACATGCTATTGCTGTGATCTGTACAACTGTGAGAAGTAAGTACCTGTGTGCTTTCTGTGGCCTCTGAGAAATTCTTGGCTGGTTGTCCTTACTTGTAACTGGTAGGGCCTGAAGAAGTAACACAGGGAGCTCGTATGCTGAGAAATCCAGTTCCTCTGCAACGTCCTGATGCCAGCACGAAGTAGGCCAGGAGTTGTTCGTTAGTGTTGGTATTATTTCAGTTTCTATTTCTTTGAATACGTCCATAAGCTTTTTGCTGTGTGATCAAAACTGATCACTCAGTTACATCCCTGTTCAGATATACTGTTGGTCTGGCAATGCATTTTTCCCATTAGATTTACTGAATCTTCTCTTGGCTCACCCTTTGCACATCTCACTGTCATAAAATCACAGAATGGTTTGGGTTGGAAGGGACCTTCAAGACCATCTAGTTCCAGCTCCCCTGCCATGGGCTGGGACACCTTCCACTGGACCAGGCTGCTCAGAGCCTCATCCAATCTGGCCTTGAACACTTCCAGTAATGTGACATCCACAACTTCTCTGGCCATCTGTTCCAGTGTCTCAGCACCCTCACAGTGAGGAATTTCTTCCTAGTATCCCTGTTTTTGTTTAAAACCATTCTCCCTTGTTTTATCTCTACCATCTACAAGATGATATACTCTTGTATATCATCAAAGTGACTGAACTCTTGCAACCTCTGCAACCCTCTACAGTTCAGCTACAGTCACTTTTTCTTCTTTCTCCCTGTGTATTTCTCATCTTTCTTCCGTCCTACATCCATTTTATTTTGGTTTTGCCTCCTCTTCACATGCTAGCAACCCTCAATAACCCCAGTCCTCTGCAAGACTTGGTTGGTGTGATGCCAGACATAAACATTTTAGGTGCAGGGAGGGAAACAAGGTGGGAACAATCCAGCTTCTACACAAGGCTTCTGCATGAAAAAGTAGCTCTTAGCCAGATGATATCTCAACTAGAGAAGTAAAAGGACATTTGGGACTAGAAGGAAATGATTTGTGCATCTTATACAGATGGGAGACACAAAGCGAATGAAGGTCCATGAAACTGATTAAAATCCTATGCAGAGACTTTTTCTTATATAAAAAATGTTAAATCTGGACATGATGGAGGTGTACAAAACAAGTGGGAAAGGTAGAGAATGCTCAACTTTGGTACCTCTTCTATAACAGCCAGATGATGGAACATCATATTTTCAATGCAGTATGTGAGAATACTTCCTTCTATGGTACACACCTAATGCCTGTATGCTAACACTGAACCAAACAGCCCAACTCAACACAGGAAAGAACAGGGCTGTTAAAGGGGTGAAAGTATTCAGAGTTGTAAAAAAAAAAAAGTGACTGAATCTGTTGCTTTAAGTCCACAAGGAGAGATCAGGCATATTTCCCTTTCAGATGGAGATCCTCAGTGCCATTTTTCTAAGACATTGAGTTTGTTTGAGACACTTGGGACTGTTCGCTGCTGTGACATTATTCAATGATATAATTAAATGTGTGTGTTCTGCTATTGTCAACATTCTACAGTGGACAGCAAGATCTTATGGCACTGGCATGGACAAATCCAGCATAAATAAGCAGTCACACTGCTCTGGAGACTTGGCAATTCCAGTTCACAGGATGGCTAGAGAGAAGCAGGAGGAGGCACAGGCCCACAAAGTCATTTGTTGTCAGCCATAGAATAGACTGATATGAAGGCAGGATTGTAAATCCAATTTCCTCAGCCTCATGGCAGCTGAAGCTGTAGGTTTATTTACTTAAGATGGACTCATGGTAGGGCCCAGGTGAACTCAACAGTAGTGGTTCTTCAGTGCCAGAACCATGACCTGAAGCCATTGATTGGATATTTCCGGAAGTTACTGTGCCTGGCTTGGTTCTTCCCAGAAATGTTGTGGACTCTGCAGAGCTTTCCCTAACCACACATGCACATGCTGCCCCATGCACTGGGGATGGGGGAACAGAAGAGTAAACACCAACTGCTCACTTCTGGTTTCCACCATAATCTGATGGCAATTTGTCAATTTCCTAACAGTAGAAAAACAGGCTTGGCATTTAAAAAATCTTTTCTGCTCAAATAGCTGCCCTAGGAGCTCATTAGTGGGCTCAAATTAAGGCAGATACTGGAAAGAACTGCAGGAACCTGTGGTTTCAAATTTTGCAGTAGGATATTTCTGGCTTTTGGGAAGGCAATGAGGTGTAACTTCACCACATGCCTGATTAACAATAACCAATGTGGTGTAGAAATATGAACAGAGACTTCTGGATAGTGCAATCCTGAGTGTAAAGACATCTTTATACTGTACTGTGTTGCATTAATTTGGAACCACAGGCACCATAAACAAATGTAGCCAGCTGGCAATATCTCCCTTCCTGTGGCTGAATTAATGCTTAAGCAACTTGCCTTCCCCAGTTTCTGAGATGCCAGCAGATTTCTAGGTGAGCTGGGAATAAAAGCAAAGCTAAGCAAGCTTATCTGATAGCTAAATGGAAAGGGCAGCATCCATATACCAAGATTATGTCTCTGTTTAGAGACACTGAACAAAAAATAAAGAAGAGTCCATGTTGGTAACCACCACAAATCAGCCAAACTAGGGTTGGTATTAGTTGGATTACATTTGATGTTGGCCTTAGCAGAGCCAGTTTTTCAGCAAGGCTTTCTCCAGTTCTTCTGAGCAGTTTTTGGTGGGAGCATGGGTGCAGTACTTTGCCAAACAGGAAAGCAAGCAGGAAGGAGTCAGATCCTGTAGAGCTCTGTGTTATGTGTAAAACAGTTCCCACTGCAGTGGCATTGTCTGCATTCTCTTTCAGTTCAGACCAGTCCTCCAGCTACTATGAATTTCTTGGCGTGAGCAGCTGTCAGGATGTGCTCCACCTGTACAGACTGTTGTGGTCCTCCACAGTCCTTAACATCATCGGCTTGTTCCTGGGGATTATCACAGCTGCCATTCTTGGGGCATTTAAAGACATGGTAAGGCTCACAGTCTTTTGTCTTATGTGAGGACTTGCTGCTTGTTGGCATTATCAAATTAGTTAAGACCAAGGAAGTATAAATGTACAAAGAAGATGCTTTAAATGTGTTTCCTGAGTGTTGTGGGAGTTTGGAATGTTATGAGCCACCGCAGGAGGTACCAAGAGTGTAACCCAGGTTCTTGTTAATAGCTCCCTTGGAGCAGATTGCAATGAAACAACACTGAATGTCACTGCTTTTAAATAAACAATGTAGGGTTTATTATAGAACAATTTGGTAGCAAAGGAAAGAAGCTATGAAGCTGTTTTGGTAGTTATTATCTATAGTAATACAATATGAAAGCATTGCAATGTGAAAGTGCAACAACATCACCCAGGGACACACACAAGGGAAAAGAAAGAAAGAGAGAGAGAAAGGACAGGAGTGTGAGGATCTCACCATTCACAAGAGACAAGACTTGGTTGCTGTGCAGTCTTGGTCAAAGTGGTGGTCGCTGACCACATCTGTCTGGTGGTGGAGAAAATCCTGAAGACGTGGTGGAGAGAAATCCCCAGAACACAACATCTATTTGGTCTATATTCACTTTGGTTCAGGTAGGAATGCTCAGGTACCTCCCACTGGGCGGGGAGCTTGACATAATAATGTGAATTATGGGATGCTTTGAATCCTTGACACCTTCTAAGACAACAGAGCTGCCTATCCTAGCAGCAGTTGAATCAGTTATGTCCCATCAGCAGAGATAAAGACCACAGGCCACAGGCAAATGTCCTGAATTCCCTGGTACTTCCCCGAGGGGAGGAGAGGTTGCCCCACAGCACAGTGGTTTGTGCAAGAGAGCACAAATTAGCATGACAATGGAAACAATCCGTCTCCACAGGATCCAGCTCCTATCTCACTCACAGCCCATCATTCACCCTGTGCCTTATCATATCAGAGGTCTAGCCATTACACACCCAAAAGTTCACCTCGTCCACCTCAGCTGAGCGCCTCGGGGTCTCAACAAATGGGGGAATGTTTTGAGTCATTGTCCTTTAACGATTCAGCCTCTGTCATGGATTTGTACCTTTAGGCAAGCTGTTGCCAGCTGTTCACAGTTAAGTGGGTCAAGCCCAGTCAAATACATGAATGGAAGAAAAAAACCACAACAGTGTGAACAACTGCTGGCAATTCACTTAATGGCATATTTTTCCCCTTCTAATTCATCACTGAATGTGTGAGCCAGCACGAGTCTGAGGATGCTAGTTTGTAGCTAACGTGTGAAAGTCAAGTCTTACGTGTGACTGCTCAGCCTTGTGTAGTTCTTTTCCCTAAGAATGGGGATGAATTCTGAAGTACCAGTTAAATTTTTATTTAAACAGTTATGTGCTTGGGACACTTCAACATCCTCTTTTGCTTCACTAAGGAATACCACCTTCTAACTACTCCCTGTGCCACACCACCGTGTTGTGCTGATGTGCAGCACAGCATTCAGAAGAGACTGTGTGGTGAGAGAGATTCTCTGATAAAATCCCTCACTTGCCTGGATTTACTGACACGTTAAATCCCAGGCTGGGATTATCACTGTCAGTGGCCCTGTTTGCTAAAGCAATGCCTAAAGACCAAGCAAGGGGCTCATGATGTACTGGGCTCTCAGGAGAGTAGTAGAATTAAATGGGCAGAGGAATGGAGATGGAGGTGAAATGCAGGAACCAAAGGGAGGTGTGGTAGCAGCACGGGTCATCTTAGATCCATGATGGTCATTGTTGCAGTGGAGAAAATTGAGTAGAAAGATGGGTAAAATAAAAAAAAAAGAGAGAGGGCAGGGAAGAGAAGGCAAGATAGACAGCTGAGATGTACATCAGGACAGGAGGGAGAGCAGACTGGCAGGAAGGGGCTGCTCAGAACTGGCACCCAGTCAGAGCCAAAGACCCAGTCAGTCTCGAGGCCATCAGGCACAGCTCTGAGTACCCAGCGTTCCTTAGGAAGTATGCCCAGGCTATCTACAACGTGTGTTGGGTGCTTAAAACCATGTTTTAAAAAGAGCAGGGCCATATGAATTGTTTGAAATTCACCTTTGTTAAGAGTTGCAACATTTCCTGGAAATATTCCTCTGTTCAGCTTAAGACAAACAAGCGCCCTGAGCTATCATGTGTAAGAAATGTGCAGCTGAGCTCTCCTTTATGCAGAGGACTCCTGCAAGGAATTGATAACAGATTGTAGCCAGGCACTGAAGAGTTGCATCTGCCCAAAGGGAGTAGAAGCAGTTTTCCCATCTTAATTTATCCCCTCCCTGCGAGAGGAGCAGAAGGGGAACAGAAACAACCACAGTGGGAAATGAGGGGAAGAGCAGCTTGCACGTGGAGTGAAGGCAGCTATCATCTACAGTAAGTTTTTGGGAGAGCACTGCAGCTTACTGCCCCTAAATGTTTTCTCCTACCTGGCAGATGGGTGCGAGGGCAGCTGTGGGAAGCATGCAGAGAGCCAGCCTGAGTCCACCTAACCTGTCTTGCTCAAACCTAAGCTTACGTGGGATTTGGGCTGGTGCTTTGATACGGCTCTGTGCTTTGCAGAGCCATCACTGCATTGCTCATGAGGAACATTAAGCCAAGGAGATGTTCCTGGAGAACTACAGTCTCGATGGTCTGCCACATTCCCTTGCTGGGAGGCAGAGCCTAGGTCATGGTCTGGGCCCTCTGACTGGGTGGCATAAAACCATGGAGGGAAATCACAGCAGCAGTGAATGTGCAGCTTGACCCCAAGCTTAGCTGGAGTGAGTCTGTCAGTGTTCCAGCTAAAAACCTCATCTGAATAAGATGTCCAATGTCTCCACTGAGTGTGAGCAGCAAAAGGATGTCATAGTTCAAGGGAAAGATGAGTTTGTGTCAGTCACCTCAGCTATGCTTGTGAAAGCCTTACTAAAGCAGCAATCCAAAATGCAATGACTGCTCCTTGCTCCTGCCTGTGATTTCTCAGGGTTCTTTGGAGTTAGTACCAGAAATAATTTGCTAATCGGGTGCTCCCTTTCCTTACAAAAGGAGTAACTCTTGGGGGAAGACAGGGGCCAAGAAAACATCAAGTAGAAGAGGAAAAGGAAGTGACATGGGACTGAAATAAAAAGAGCAAAAAAACCCCATTAAAATATGTGAGAGAACTATTTACTTTGCTTTAAGATGTCACCTTCTCACATAAATGCTCACTGGCATTTGGCAGGGAGAACTGCAAAGCCCCCTGAAATGTCTCACAGCATTGCTTTGAGATTAACTTCCAGAAAACACAAGGCCAAGCTGACTAGTCAAACAAAAACCATCATGTTTATCTCTGGGGAATGCTGGCAGCCAAACCATGTTACAAAGGGGAGAGCTTGCAAAACAGTGCCCTTTCCTTTAAACCCATCATATTTCCTGGACAGAAAAAAAAGTGTTGTTTTGGTTATTTTGGCTTTGCTTTCTTGTGACAAATTCCCTGAGACCCTGGCATGCTCCCCTGATCTCCTTTTAAGATCTACAGCATGCTTGGATATAGGACATGCAGTTAGTTACCTTAAAGTCACCTCTAACAGAAAAGCAGATCGAGATATTACATCAATAGATGTAGCTGAAGTATCCAAAATGATAACACACTGTGATTATTCCTTACAGAAGTTGCAGGTAAAGAATTATATGGAAAATTTCACTTACTGATGATGAGTTAATCTAGAAACTCCCTTCCCTGTCCCGGTGTTCATTTGATGACTTCTAGATGTTTTTCTGACACACCTTGCCAAGGAATCTGCCTGCCCTGAGTTTAGGGCTGCATTAATCTGAACTACTGATAGTCCTGAGGGGAGGATGGGAGGGTGGAATTAGTCTCTTTCTTGCAGTCCTTAAAGGAATCTGAACAGATTAAATGACACTGCTTTATCCCCTCTCCTCTCCCCTCACCCTGCTCTAAAATGGGAAGCAAAGCAAACCCCTCATTACTGAGCTGCTTGCCATGGGTTTATGTCTTAGCACTCATGCAACTACAGGTGCAGTCTGATGTAAGAAGGAGCTGGAGGTCAGACATAAATGCTCTGGCATGAGCATTTATGTGTGAGGCCAGTGAGCACTCTCTGACTAGTTCATAGCTCCTTATCTCTTTGACTTGGGTGTTGATGCAGTTTAGAATGTCTCAACCTACCCAAGTATTTAGGTGAGTAATTTAACACAGAGTAATTACTGGAATACTTGATAAAAGCATCCAACCAGCTTCAGTCCAACCACAGCTTCATCCAACCACAAATTGTTGCTGGCCCTGGGCTGAGACCAGATAGCATGATAATAAGGTGTTTTGAATTAGTAGATGTGGCGTGGATGACTCCCCAAATTTGCCTTCTAGGACTGTTGAGATGTTCATCCTTAGCAATTAGAGAGCATTGCTCTGTGGGTGGATGGAATGTGAGAGCACTGAGAGAGGTTCCCAAGAGAAGCCAAAGGGGGTCAAACAGCAGCACCCAAAGAGACTCACACCAGAAAGCTGGTGACAGATGCAGAACAGACATCTATATTTCACATCTGTGGGTAAAGCAAGTGTTTCTTGACTAATTTATTTCAGAGGGACCAAATTTTATCCCTCCTCTGAGGGAGGAAGGGTGCACTCTGGAGCTGGGGCATTGCCCAAACCTTTGGGTCTGGAGCAAGCAGGTTACCTGCTCCTCCCTACTCCTGAGGCAGTGTCTTTTCATGTCTCCCCACCATATCCACCCAGCAGGGCAGGTAGAAAGGTAGGTACCTTGCAGACGAGAGTGTTTTGAGGAGGGTGCCTTGAAGATGAGAGATTTGTCTTTTCCTGTGAAATAAGCTGTCTGCCTTTGATCCCAGCCTTTCTCCATGCCAGCTCCTGAAATGTCAAATTTCTCCAGGAAACTAAGGCCTAGATTTTTCAGTAATCTTATGTGGTACATCAGTGACCTAGATGATGTTTTCCATGTAGAAACACAGTTAATATACTTTTTTTCTCCATCACAAAGAGATCTCACACTGTCTCTAGAGGGTGCAGTGGTTTATATCTCCCACTGATAAATTTGAAAGGAAGTGCAAAAAAAAAAGAAAAAAGTCCTGGCTGCTCTGGCTGCTGCTTTCAGCATTTGTCTGGCAACTACCATATTTTATTATTTCAGTTAAAAGAAAATTCCATGCTCTCATGAGAAGGAATCTGCTAACAAAAACAAAGGAAATAAAAGAAACCACTGGATTTATCTCATGAAAATATTTCACAAAGTTCTGCTGCTCTACTGTCCTTCACAAATTGTTATATAGCACAAGGTTTTAGGGTTTAACACAAACCCTCTTTCACATTTAGCTTCTGATCTTTCTTCCTGACCAAGATTTTTTAGCTGGTTTGATGTGAGCTATTACGTCTTCCTCCAAACTTCATTTTGCATTGTAATTAAAAGACATGCCAATAAAGCCATGAGAGAAGGATTTTCTGCAGTAGGAATGAGATAAACACACTGAGAGCAGTGCTGGAGAGCCAGCAGCAAACTCCATTTCCCGAGTGAGCTGGGAAAAAAGAGCAACTGGTCTGGAAAGGGAGAGCTACGTAAATCTGTGTAGGAAAGCAGAGAAAAAAGACTTGAGGGCATCAGGTAGCTGCTGTTGGAAGGAGTCTGCAGCAAATGGTGAAGGACTTGGTGTTTGGTACTGGATGGACAAGAAGAGGCAGCCAAAGCTGTATGCTGTGCGCTTCAGAGTGTCTGGGATCTGGAGTCCTGCCAGTGCTTCTGTAACTGTTGCTAGGGAAGCACCAGCAGCCTTTTTCCAAGGAAAGAAGATTAAAATAGCTGTGTATTTTTACTCAAAAAATTCATTCCGGATACACCCTCCTCTCATTCTGTCTGCTCCTTGGTTTTTTCTACTAATGGTATTGTGTTGGAAAATAGAAAGCTGTTAATTATCTTGTTGCTTGTGTTAGGAGCAGCTCCTGCTCCAGCCCCCTCTACATTGTACTGATATATTGTTGTCTTGTGTGCTCAACAGGTACCTCTGTCCCAAATCGCCTTCAGTGCTGCACCTCCTCCTCAGATCCTGTACAATCCTGCCCAGCAGATCCTGACCTACGCTGGGTTCTGTCCTTCCGCGGCATCAATTTCTACCTATCCGTCCTACCCGTTGCCTCTTCAGGTACAGTACAAACACACCCTTCTCACACCATCAGAAAAGCTCAGTACAAACTCTGTAGGTAGGTCTTAGCTGGATCCCAGCTCCCAGGTTTGTCTGTGGGATGACTTAGTCTGTGCCCAGTTTTCTGGTCTGTTCTCAGACCTCAGGATTTCTCTGGTTGTCCTTTGAACTCTTACCTGCTGATGAGGTAAGCATAGCCAAGAGTAGAGAGAGTAGAGAACACATGAAATTAAGCTGAAAAGATTCATGTAAGTAGTCATGAGGATCCATTGTGACTGCTCTGTCCTGTGTCCAATGAGAAACAGAAATACATTGCATTTACCCCAAATTCTTATCTGCACTCCAAAATAAACACTGTTATTTCCCTAGATTTCTACTTTTTCAAATAAGTGTGTTAATTTATCTTCCTTCTCTTTCATAACATTCAGAGGCAGACACCACAAGCTGTCCCCAAGTCAGTGGAGGTTAGTAAGAAACACTGGGATCCACTGGGATGGTTAGTAAGAAACAATGGGAAAACTTAACTCTATTCCTGAGAAAAAAGGTAAAAGCAAGCCATCTCCCTGTATGTATGAACTCATTATGTTGCAGTTTGGAGAGAAGTAATTTCTGCATCAGTATATGAATTTTTAAAAATAATAATAAACTTATTCAGAGGTATAAATCATGAATGATGGAAGCAGGAATGATTAGGAACAGCCAGAAGCTTAACTGTCATTTGCTTCCATTGCTTGAGAGCTGTGGGCTGAATCCATGGGGCTGGAGGTCTGCAGTCTTCATGTTCCCTCTAAGTGCTTCAAGCTGCTGGATTCAGACCTTCACAAGCCCTGCTCAGATGGTTGTAGTCCTTAATCCCAGTCTGGGTCTGGGAATTCATCTGACTGAACACAGGGGCTGTTGGCATGTAGGGATTTAGTACTGCCTGATAATGAGATCAAGTAGCCACCTGTCCTCTCCTGCTACTCTGAGAGTGTCCAGATTCAGGTCCCATTGTCCCTGGGTCACATCTGTGCAGACATCCTGGATATCCCATGGCATCCCAAAAAGGCTGCACACTTAGATGTGGGAAACTGAATTAAGTTTTGGCTGTCCTCAGATTAGAAGACCCTGACTGAGCTGGTCTCCCCTTTAGAGTCACCAGTAAATTATCTCAGGTTAAAGATACATGACATTCATTCCCGGTCCTCTGCTGAATCCAGTATCTCACTGAATAAATGCTTGCCAGAAAGACAAAGTCTATAAAATAAATCAGCCATATGGCAAAAAGAAAAGGTGATAGCAGGAAGGCATTTTGAAAGGATGTAACCCAGCATTTCTTTTGTTTACTGTGACATGTGCCAACAAAATAACACATCCCTCACTGGTACAGTTCAACCACAACTAGCCTTGGTAACAGGCCAGCCAGCTGGGCAGGTAATGGTCCTGATTAGCTGGGCAGGGACTAGTGGTGACAACAGCAGTTATGGGTTGTGCCAGTTATTCCTGCTAGAGAACAACACACTGCAGAAACAATTATGGTCAAACAGATGGAAGCAGTGGTTGCAGTTTGAGAGGGGAGGGAAGCAACAACTCTGAAATAAATAAAACCCCAAGCCAACCCAAAACCACAACACCTAAGTTTGGAGGTGATGTATCTAGCAGGTCTGCCAGTGTACCTGCACTGCCTCAGAGAGTTAAAGGGCATAAATGAGCGTTCCTGTTGGGATGTCCCCATTCGCACCCACTAAGTCACCGTGTGGTACAAATGCAGGACAACATTCTTCTTGCCAGGACGGTTTGACCCAGGGCAGCAGCCCCTGCTCACCTGGAGCCCCATGGAGGAAGCAAACACCTTGGCATGGGGTTTGCCAGCCCTGGACAGCTCTGAGATGCCATTGTCCAAGGGCCAGCCTTGGCCCTGGCCTTCTAGATTGTGGCTATTAATTTTTTTTAGCAGCAGGCAACATCACTTGCCCAGATTTTTCATTTCCCTTGAAAAAGTTCCATGATTACTTTATCTTGTTTTTAAATTCCAGACACTTTACTTAAAAGTCTGAACCTGAGGGGAGCTGAGCCCAAGTCTACAGTTGAAGCCCATAGACTGGCTCGTGCTGGCATATGAGAGAAGGAGTAAAATCCTCACCCTCTTGGAATCAGTGACAAAATTTGGTTTAAAGCAGTAGTAGGATTTTATCCTGAATATTATTCCCTACATGCTTTCTTTTGTTTTAATGAAACCTGCTTATTCCTGAAGATGGGCTACTTCCCAAGCTCTATTTATTTATTGTGCCTTTTTCAGGCAAAGCCCCATCATAGGTGACTGCCAAAGAGGGAGACATGCCTACCTATAAAATTTTCTCTTAAGAGGAATCTGCATTTAGCAAATATTTATGCAAGTTTTATAACTGAGATTAATTACATCTGAGGTAATTTAAATTTCACAGTAGGCCAGGAAAGGAGCAGCTACACATAACCTAATCAGTCATTCAGGTGCTGTGCCTCACCCAGGAAGCCAAGCATCTTTTCCTGCAGAAATTCCTGTTCTGCTGTATTGCCTAGCTGTCTGCACAATGTCTATTAAAAATGACTTGGGTTACAGATGGAATCTCTTGTTTCACTAGACATCATCATTGCTACACTTAAGCAGGTGCTTTAGAATTAAAGTTAATGTTGTGCTGCAATGCATCAGAAATTTAATCATGGGGCTTATTATGTAACACATGGCAAACAACACAAAGCTGCAATGGGGTTGTAATCCTTTACTGAAGAAGTTATTTTTCTTTGTCTGATACAGCCTGCCAGCAATTTTCCAGGAACATCCTCTACTGACATTTCTTTATCAGAAGAAACTCAGCCTCCATCTCAGTCCAGCTCCAGCTATGGTCTTCCCCCAAATGCTCCAGCCCTCTATACACCAACTTACTGCTTGCCTGGAGAAAAGCCTCCACCATATGCACCATAGAACAAAGAAATTATTTTAGTAGCTGGTAGGCTTTTATTCTGTTTTAAAGAAACCTCTGGAAACTGTGCTGAGCAGGCACTAGACTTCCCAAAGGACCCCAGCACAAAGTGTGTTACTGCCACTCCACTTTTACCCACATCTCCCTGTGAGCAGGGCAGAGCTCTGGAGCTGTAAGGGCAGGCACATCACCACTCTGTGTGCCTGCAGTCAGATGTAGTAGAACTTTCTGGCTATTGTAAGCATGAGATGTTTCCCTCTCAGTCCACTGCAGAATAGATTTTCTTCAAGAGGAAAAATGAAGAAAATACACTGGAAATGCGTTCTGCTGTCATGAACCAATATCGAGGGGTTTTAACCTGTGTTGTCTGAGTGGGTAGTCGGGAGCTCCCAGAGTCAATCATTTTGGGTAGCAAGAGTTTGTTTGCTTGTAGTGTTTAATAACTCTTCTGGTGAAAGTGTTGTACCAATAAAGTGTGGCAATTATTTTACAGTAAAGTTCATTGTGTATATTTATACTATACCTAAGGCTGTGTATATTTGGAAGGAAAGGAAAACAAAAGAACAGAGGAAGAAGTACCCTACCAAATAGTTTCCCTTTTCAAGTTTCAGATAGAAAGGCTAATTCTATTGGGACTGTTTTAACTGAACTTTGTGCCAGTCTAGTCTGCATAGTAAAATGTCATGCTAATGCACTAAAAATACTATTTCCAGACGTGTATTTTAGGCTACACTTTAGTGTTCAAATTAATTCCTTTCTAGTCAAAGGAGCACCACCACCAAAACCATTTTAGGTTAAATGCCTCTTATTTATTTTTAAGTTAATCCAAGACCTAATGCAGGTATTTCACAATGACTGAAATGGAGTGAATGAAGAGGCTTAATTCATTTTAAAATTTATTTATTTTCTCCAAAGGCTAAGCAACCATACCTTTGGCAGTGCCATTGACAGGAAAAAAGCCATGTGCCTGTTGTCTGCACCCTGCCTCCTCACTGTGCACCACAGTGGCATTCCTTTTGGCACACCTGCCATATTTTGGGACAGGGGTACTTACAACCAGCATGAAAACCCATCTAAATGCTGCATCCCTTCACTACATTTTGCTTCTGCAGGAAGGGTGTTGGTGCTGCTTGCTCCATAGATCTTACAGTCTAAACAACAATGAAGCTCTAGAAATTTCCTGAAATGCCAAAGAGTAAAACAGGGAATGGAAGGTATTTCTCATAAACATTTTAAGCAGTTGTTCTGTATTATGAAGATATTGAAAAAAACTAAATAAACAAAACCAGCTTACTTGACAGTTTCCTTTGAAAGGAAGTGACACCATCAGACCTGCTTAAAATGGAAAAAAAGTGATCATCCTTTTGCATAATACTTTGCAACTTCCAAGAAATATATGTTAATTCATGTGTTTTACCTCTATGTATAAAAATGTATCAGATTCAGTACTGATACACATAAGAAGAGAGATTAATTTATACAGACCATAAAAGCCACCTTTTGTTCAATTAAGTTTTTTCTGAGATGCAAAGTTTTAGGCCAGTGATCAGTGATGAGGTGCCTTATGTGTATTGTTGACAAGGTGAGTTATATGAACGTGGCTGAGAGAAACAGAAGTCAGAGAAGAGACCATTAGTTTTGTTTTAAACATTAATTTAATGCATCCAAAGTGCTTAATTCTTGTACAAATATATGCTGTGAAAAGCACAGTCACTCTGATTATGAAATAAGTAAAGCTACACATTTACTTCTTTTTACTTGCTATGAATATTACCAGGGGAACCACCTGGGTTCATTTTGAGGACTCAATGTCCAGAACAGACTTGATCCCTTTGGGTTGAACACCTAGACTAACTGAACAAGGATGAAATCAATGTTTCTCTTGGGTTGAAGCAAGTTCCTGAGAAGGAATGAAGGAATACTTATTGCAGCTACCTCTTCCTCCAAACCTTTCTTCAGTGTGGTACTGGCGTAGGGTATTAAAAAAAATTCATCTTTACACCCCACACCGCTGCCTCTTCTGTCATTCTCCAGACTGAGAAATTCTGAGTTGCTCTTCTAAACCACATTTTGAGTCAGGGTGCATTGTGGTCTATGCAAAATATCTTCACATACATGCGCTCATATGCAAAGTTCAGGAGCAATTTCTGCTCTGAATTAGAAAATTAAATGCTCTTGTACATGTGACATTTAGTATGGAACTGCAGAGTATGATAATGTACCACAGGATTCACATTTCCAGGACCCAAAATAATTCTGGCCTCATAAATAGTGTCACTTACATTAACACAAAGGTCAGACATGTTTGTGATTCATTTATGCCACATGGTAGTTTTTTGGGAACTACCACAGAGATTTTACCAAAATACCAGACATGAAACTATTTTGCTAGATTGTTTCATTTGAAAAAAAACAAAGTAAAGTAGGGCTTGTTTCATCTTCTTGGTTTAAAAATAGGTGTCTTCCAAGTCTGTATTTTTTTTCAGTGGAGTTACTCCAAGTTTAAAAGATGAGGGATTTTTGTGGTCAAACCCCAGCCAGCAGGCCAGCCTCAGGCAGCCACTCACTCATTCTCCCTTGCTGGGATTGGGGAGAGAATTAGAGGGGTAAAAATGAGAAAACTCATGGGCTGAGATAGAGACAGTTTAATAGGTAAAGCAAAAGCCACACACACCAGCAAAGCAGAACAAGGAATTCATCCACCACTTCCCGTGAGCAGGCAGGTGTTCAGACATCTCCAGGAAAGCTGGGCAAGGTCATGACTTGGGAAGACAAGGACCATCACTCTAAGTGTCCCTCCCCTTCCCCTTTTGTCCCCCATCTTTATGTGCTGATCATGAGGCCCTATGGTGTGGGATATGCCTCTGGTCACTTGCGATCAGCTGTCCCAGCTGTGTCCCCTCCCAACTCCTTGAGCACCCCCAGCCCCCTCACTGGTGGGGTGAGAAACAGAAAAGATCTTGACACTGTGCAAGCCCAGCTCAGCAATGGCTAAAACATCCCAGAGTTATCAACATTGTTTCCAGCACAAACCCAAACTACAGCCCCATACTGGCTACTGTGAAGAATATTAACAAAAACAAGCACAGAGCTGAAATTCGGTAAAGGATTAAAATAACCATGAAAAACATAAGAAAATGAAACACTGCAATGTGGACATTCTATTAAACAGAATATCTTCAGGATTTCCAGCTCTTACTGAAGATACTAATCTTTCTTGGGTGCTCCATCAAATCACAAATTGATCCAGAGTCATCAGCAGTAACATAAAGCACTTTCAGGAACAAGGTGGTTTCCCTTGCTCAAATTAAAAAAGGCAAAAACATAAAACTAGTCCTGGGTTTTCCTATCCATTCACAGTCGCTCAGTAAGTTGTTACTATCTAGTGGGAAATTTCCTTCCAAACTTGTGTCTGGTCAGACCTGACAGTAGTTCCTTCTCCAAGTATAAATGAGTAGGTTGGTTGAAAGTGATGAAGTTCTGTTCTTCTCTGCCCTACTGCATTACTTCTGATTGATTTGCTCTTGATAAGAAGCTATGATGCTATGTCTAATGGCTAATAGAGTACCTTCCTCTTCTTTGCTAAATAAAGCAGAGATCCTTGCCAGAAAATATGCTTGGAATAATCTTCCCCTTCTTTCCTCTTTTCCTCTGGGACAATTGTATCTTCACAGTTTGGTCACAGATGTTGCCACACATGAGGATTATTAGACTAATGTGTCATCTCCTTATCTGCTTAGGGAAAACATAACACGACTGGCCAAGAATAATTTATAAAGACCTTACAGAATTAGACCTTTTTCATGCTAATCCTCTGAAGGATGGTGTAACCTTAGCCACCCAGTACTTAGATTTTACACCGCAGCATATACCAATATCACTCAGTTTATTAATTTGATGCAAGACAAGGACCAACTAAAACAAGATTTAGATGACTCAAGACAGGCTAGGCAAAGCTCATCCCAACTTCAGAAGAATAGCTGAAAAGTTGAACACACTTTATGGCTCTAAAACCTTTCCTGCATAATCCCCGATGGATATTCTCACCTCATGCAGTTCAGCCTGGCTAACTCTCACAGCTCAAGCCTCTCTGCTCCCACTAGGCTCACAGTGAATGAGCCAACCTAAAAATGCAGCAGCAAAAATATGTCATCACCAGATAATATTCCCCAATTCTCAACACCTCATCATTTACTCCAGCAGCCATTGACACAAAAGCTGTACGGCTTTCAACTTATCGAGTCTTTTCTTCTAAATGTTTCCTGCTGACCCAACTTAATTTTCCATTTTCTGTTGACCAAGAGTTTTTCTAAAGGTCACAGCTGAGTCTTTTTTCTGTAGTACCAGAAAGAGAAGCTCTATCAATAAGAATATCAGCAACCATTTGCTCTGCAGCTGAGAAGATATGAAATACTGATGAAAGCATATAAACCCCAAACCCCCAACCTCAAAAAAACCCCAAACAAACAAAAAAAACCCCACAAAACAAACAAAAAAACCAAACCAACCAACCAGCCAACCAAAAAAACCCCAAAACCTCAGCCCTTTCCCCTCCCCCCCTCCACTGTAACCTCCACATCAGGCACAGTCTGAGTCACTGTCTCCAAATACCAGAATACAGAATAATCTCAGTACAGGTAAATTAAAAACTTGTATGTAAATATTTTATTCTCTCATATTTTGCAAATCAGAAAGCAGCATTTGGTAATAAAAAATAATACAGAATTATTATTTTTCTTCCAGTCCACACTCATATATTACCAGGTTTCCCACATTACAGATGAAACTGTCTCTTACAGTCTAAAGGTAGTATTCGCTTTCAGAATATTCTGTACTTTTGACTTATTTAATATTAGTCTTCTGAACTATTTACAAATATATTACAACCTTTAAACCTCAAAGCAAAGAGTATTTCAATAATCAATCTGACATAAGGATCAGTAGCTTCTACGTAACTTCAGTGTTTAGGAGAAACTATACACGCAGTGCGGTAGATCTGAATAATTTATATCTTTTAAAAAAAAGAAAAGCACTGAAAGTTTCTGAGTATAAAACTTTTGCATTGCAGTGGTACCTACTGACCCTCCTGGACTGGAGGACAGGAATGTGAGGTGATGTCACTGTGCTTGTAGAGAGCCTCATCTAAGTCCAGTGCCGTGTTGCTCAGCTTGAGGGTCATGCAGCCGTGGTAGGACGCGGTGACCGGAGTGGAGGTGACAGGAACGTCTGTCGGAAAGGGGAGATAAATATCTCTGACAGCTGCTTTTAAATAAATACCTGCCCTGCCGAGGCTCAGATGGCTATTGCTTCAATGAATTCAAGCTCACCTCTTTCCATGCTGGCGTTTCCACCTCCCCCTGCCCCCTTGCCAGAAGGCAAGAGCACAATCCCAGACGTGAGGAAAACACCATCTGTTCTGCTGCACAAAAGCTCTTCTCCCAGGCTGAACCCTTTCTTAGCTGCTCTGTGTCTCTGCAAGGCCTCCAGACTGGATGAAACCATGGAACCTTGTGCTGCACAGCAGCAAGGCTTCACTGCAGTGGCACAGTGTGTTCACACAGCCCCGTGTTTTCCCCCCTCCATCTCTGAACCCTCTGCTTTGTTATTGGTGGAGATGTTAGACCTTCCTCTAATGCTCTTTGTCTTCAACATTGCTTCCAAAAGATTATAGGGAGAACTTTATGACGGGAAAGCACTTCCCATATGCTGCCTCTACCACTTGCTGGACTCATCTTTACCATGATTTTGCTGTGTATGAGCACAGGAAGGTTGCTGGCCTTCATCAGCAAGGTGCTGGAATGCATCAGTTGAATTGGTCAGACTAATGAGATTAATTTTTACTGTGGAGATCCACTGGTGATGTTCTTTTAATCACTTTACCAGAGGCAGAAAACAGATGGCAAGGAAGAACACCCTAAGTACAATCCAATAGACTAGAGGAAATTAGTCAATCTTACTGCTAACTTCTCTAATATCATATACACTGACCATAAACAAACAAATCCCAAAACAGTAACATAACGACAAGAAAATCTACAGGAGCTCTGTCCTCTACCTTTCCCCAAAGGTCTTTAGTTTATTTACAACCCTAAGCTGACCCAATCAAACTGGTTGTGCAATGGAATATAATGGACATCTCAAAGAATATTTAACTTCACAGTGATTCAGGTAGCTAAATAAATCGCTTATCTTTACATCGAAGCAAGGACAACTTGAACTGTAGGTTGTCCTGTTGACCCAAGATTATATGAAATTTTAAGTGTTCTGCCTGGAGATATGCAGGACTGATGTGATCAGACACAACTCATACAGAATCTAGGACTGAGTGGGAGAGAGAACAGTTGTGGGAGATCTGTAAGCCACAAAGAAATACAATAAATCTCTTCAGCTTTCTGGGGGAGAGGTACCATTGCTTGGTAGTTGCTTTATTTAATGATGTTATCTATTTCCCATTCCTCCCCATTTACCAAAGTTTATCTGCAAAGTCTGCTTAAAGAAATGCAGCATCTCTGTTGTAATACCTCACATGAATGTAAAGTAAATTTTAAGTCAGAAGGAGTTGAAGTTGTGACTTAACAACTTGAAGAATTGTCTAAGGAGTCAAGCAGATTGCTGTTACATGTGCCACAAGGCTGACTGAAAGACAGTGTGGGCTTTCAGGTGGATTTGTTAGAGATTAAAAAAAATTAATTTTTTTTCTTTAGGTCGAAGTTGTAATTTATGTGAAATTGTTTATTTTCTGTTATGGCTAGAAATGGATCTGTCCAAAATGTGGTCATATAAAGATTTGAAAGCCCAGTTTAAAGGTCCCTTCACCTGGTGGAATGCATATTTTCTGAAAAATCATCCAAGCGTCACATAAATTACAAAATTTAGGATTTACCAGAACTGAAAAGTTTATAGAAAATGTAATAAATGTCTACATATTCCCTCTTATCTGTTGAAACTGTAAGTAGTATTTCTTCCACATCTGCAGCATTAGCTGTGCTTAGGATCAGGCTTAATACATATTTGGATCCAGAATTCTTTCTTTATTTGTGGTAAATGGAATAAAGACATGAAGTTTGACCACTATAATGTTTTTTCCACAGGGTATGGAAGCATGGAAAAACCAAAAACTACGTAATGTTTTCAAAATCTGAATGAGCCAAACACACTTAGATCTGACCATTTGGTATTGTTATTTAACCCAGAGTGATTAATCCAAGTGAAGTGCTGAAATGTTTATTTATTTGGCAAATGACAGGGTTTCTCATGCAAGCGCTGGGTTCCTCTCAATGGCAAAAGTAGAGTGCTGGCAGAAATTCCTGTTGCTAAGCACAACAGATCAAAGGGGGGATAGCAGCTAAACCTACAGCAGCCAGCTGAGTCTGAGCTGCCACAGCCATGGTATCTCACCCTGAGCTCTGGCAAATTAAAACCAGTGCTGCACCCAGCACAGATAGTCTAAGCAAACCACAGAGAACCCAGGACAGTGACAGAATGGGATGATTTTCTGAGCTCTACTGTGCATCTAAGAGCAGCTTAAAAGAAAGCATTCAGTTTCTCTTGCCTATGCAATGGCCAGCTTAGATAATGCAATCTGAGAGTAGAAAATGCCACGTTTGGGATTTCAATCTTGTTCCTGCACTGCGTGAATGTCCCAGAGCATGTGGCCTCCCCCTTTCAGGTGTGACTGGGAGCCATTTGCATCATCAGCATAAATCCTCTGTAAACTCTTGCTCATGGTGGGGACAGCCACACCATGTGTCCTAGTACGTGTGGCACCTCAGCCACCCTGTTCCAGCCTAACTGCTTCAGCACCTAACAAGAGGCCAACATTTGTACCTCTCATTTGTTTGGGCAAGTAAGGACAGGATTTTGCTTAGCTGCTGGCATCATGTGCATCAGAGACATAAGTGTTCCTTTAATAGCATTCCTCAGTGGAAGGGACTCATAAACCTGTTCAGGCAGAACAAGAAACAAATTCCCAAACTTGGCCAAAATTCATGATTCAGATCAAAGTTTGGTCTTAAAGGTTCAGAAGAGAGGAACAAACTGACCTCCCAGAAGAAACCCTGTTGTTGCTGAAAAGCCAGAGACACTATAAATGGTGTTAACCCTTTGGTTGTGCCCTATATACCCTCTGCTGGGAGGCAGTCACAGTTACCTGTGTCGTGCTGTGATGAGTCCAAAGAGCATCAGCCAGGGAGAATCACCACACTGGGCTTCCCAAATGTCAGGTAAAACAACTTGAGGCCCCCCTCAACTTGAGTACTCCCCTCAAGGAGTTCTCTCATGGGTTCATCACATTAAGGAAGCACTGCAGGAACCTGTAGTCCCGTTCCTATGGATTTCACTAGGTTTAAGATAATAACCCAATTTACAGCAATCCTTCAGATGAAATCATTCCTATTGTTGAAAAAGAAAAACCTCCTCTTTCTATTTTTGCCTCCCCCTGCCCTCAGAAGGACACAATCATTCAAGGAAACAGATCCTTTATGTTCCTGCATTGCAGACAAAGCCTGCTCAAGCAGAAACAGAGGACTGTCACAGCTGGAACAGAAACAGTTTTCTTGACTCCCAGCTCAGCAAGGCAAGTTGGAAGTCTGTGGTCCATGGTACAAAACTGGAGGCTCACCTGGCAATCCTCCCACGTATGTCTTCGTTGACTGCAAAGAGCTCTGCAAGATGGACAGACTGTCCTCCAACTCAGAGATGCTTAGTTCACTCTCTCCTGCTACCCCATCTACCCTCAGGGATAAGTGATCTTTCTTGAGGAGGACATCTACAGAGTGTTCCTTTTTATCACAGAGATTTACTGCCAGTCTGGACACAACTGTGCTCTCCAAGGCCACGATGATAAACTGAACAGCAGGGGAAAGAAAGAAAAACAGGCAATGAGCAGAAAAAATACCTAGCTACACTTAGCCAGTACCAGGATGAGCCCAATGTGCCCTTTATTACAAATATTTTGCAGAGCCTCCAGAGAATTAGGTTTACTACTATTGCTGATTGTGTTCTGAGCTCATTTGCATAGATGAAAAACCAATGAACCAGTGGGACTAATTGTTGAAACCATGTTTTCTCAGAGAGAGTTCTTAGTGGATCTTGCAGAAGTCATTATATTGCACTGGGGACAAACCAACTAGAGCTGCTGTACTATAAATGAAAATTGGCTCATGGGATTTAGTGAAATCCTTCCTGGTTTACCCATGTGGAATGCCAGAATTTAGCCCTTTGTTATGAATGCCATTAAATAGTAGCTTCAGCACTCCACCATAACTGGCTTATCCCAGCACCTTTCCCAGACCTAAAGCCTGTCTCTTGGCTACTTTGGGACATTTACTGATAAGCAAGAATGGAAATCCCTGGTTAATGGCACTAATCAGTTTCTGTGCCAGAAAAAAAAAAAAAAAAAAAAAAAAAAAAAAAAAAAGCCTGCATTCAAGAGAGCAGTTCTATCTAGGCCACATTGGCAAAGAGCTCCCTATTAGCATCTGACTAAGAGGCACCCGTAAGAGGCAGAACTTCAGGCAAGCACTGTTGTTTCAGACCATGCTCTGAACAGGTGGGACAAATAATGAGGCAGGCAGCAAACCTGACAACTGTTTATGAAATTGACTTCCAGTTACCAGGAAACAGCAAGGAAACTTCTCTACAAAAATACTGGTTTGTACCTGTTGCTTCAGTTTCTTTGTGGAGTGATAATCAATCAGAGACAGTGATAAAGGGACAGATGCTTCTTCTGTAACTAGGGCAAACAGCACACCAGTATCTGTTGCTGGTTGAATTACAGCATTTATTTCAATTTCCCAAGTTGTCTTGGTGTCATTTCCAGAAGAAGGTTGCACTGCAGAAAAAAAAATTCATTGGACAATGTGTCAAATGGGTAAACTGTTCAGTTTCTGCCTGGAGAAGAGCACAAGCAGATGAGCATCTGGAGGGACTGCCACATTTTTTTATTACAAAAAACATCATTCCAAAGCACCTGAACATAAAATTGGACAAGAAAATGGCATCAGTTTCCTCTTGTTACTTTATGCATTCTGCTGCTTTTCAGAATGTCAAAGGATAACATAAAGCTTTTTATCACAAAGAGTTAGTCAAATTCCCATGGCTGCCAATCTGACACATTCAAAGAACTGCCGCAAGATAGGTCGATCAAAAACCAATTTTTGAACCAGTCTGCCCAAAGATGACTGAGAAATCTGAGTTGAAATTTTGACACGCAGGGAACATTTCTATGAAAGCTTGTATTAAACTCAAAAATTGTATAAGCATACTACACTCTAACCACCTACTCAAACTCTTCCCGATAACCGATCTCTCAGAAGTGTGGCATGTTTTATTTCACCTGTTGAACTCTGAATTAAACTTTCTGGTATCTTCTTACTGCCTCAGTGCCCTAATAATTTAAAAGGCAATGTAGGCTGCAAAGAAAGATCTCAACCTGCTCCTGCAACCTCCCTTCACAGGACTATTAGCTTTGCTAGTTCACCACATCTTGAAATACAATAATCCATTCTTTATAGAGCTTACCACTGCAAAGAAAAAAAAAAAGAGAGTGAGAATAATTGTTTGAAAAGAAAAGCAGGTGCTGAGGCCTTATCTTGGCTGTCATCTGCATTTCACCTGCACTTAGATGCTGCCTTGTCTTTGCAACTTTTGAATCCATGTGCTAAGTAATATGACAGACACCTGGTACTCCCTAATTTACTATGGCACAGCAGAAAAATCCACATAACACTGAACAGATGGCTCCTGCAGAGCAGGACTTACACACCACACTGAAATAGATGGTCAGCATTTGTGTGTGTTCAGAAATACAGATAGTTGATTACACAGATAAGCAAACACAATAATCTAGAATAATAAAAGGTGCCTTTCTGAGTGCTGCATTAGGTATGGACAAGTTTGATCTGAAACCTGTTATAGCTGTATGCCAATTTCATTGACTTCTATCAGAGATATGCTTAGTGCATTTGTCCCAAGTGTAAGTGATGACACCCCATGATTAAAAGTGAATCCAAGACAATAGACAATATTAATTTTTCTGTCTATCATAACCTCAAGATACAGCAGTATGGCTTGCAGGTCTCCCTGTTGAGCAGAAAAGAATGGTGAGGACTGGAAGCACTGAAGGTGCTGACAGAGAGATGTAAAGCCTCTAAGGCTGAAAATGAGCTGGAGCCAGTCTGGGTGTGAAATGCATTACTGGAGCTACACAGAAGGAACCAAATCCCTGCTGGGCATATTTGCACTGGTTCGAACTATCATTTATAGGCCTTCCTTCACTAAGAACCACAAGTTTAATCTTTTCTGCATCAATCAACAATGAGTCTGGCATACACCTAAGTTTTAACACTGTTTATTAACCATGTATGGTTAATGGCAGGACAACAGGTCAGACATAAAAAATCCCAGCCTACTTACTGTAAGTAAGATTAAACACAGCAAAACCTCGGCCAGGATAGAAAGACCCTCGTCCTGCTACAGCAAAGCACTGCATCTTTTCATTCATCTTGATGGTCTCTTGGATAGAGGTGTCCTCCCCATTCAGCCAGTTCCACGCCCGCATGCAACCATCCAGCCGAGGGTTTATCTGGGAAGATAAAGCAGTATCTTATGCCTCAAATGATTGTTCAGTGAAGAGGAATTGTGTGCAAAGGAATACTGAGTTATATTATGATACTAAACGGCAGAAATAATTTTGACGCGTTATGCACATGCAAACCAATAGGCAGCAACCCCAGTCCTGCAACCCCAAGCAAGTGAGGGGTCAGTATTTCCCCAGGAAACTCCCCTGAGCTCAGCTTGTCACCATAGGCCAGAAGGGCACTAGCTAGTGCAGGTGCTGATTTGGTTGTATTGATTCTGTAAGCTCCTCTATGTGTTGCCCATCATTAATACAACTTATTTCTAAAGCTCTGTTGCCAAAGCTCCGTAATTCGGCATTGCAAATGCTGGGGGCTAACTTAAGGCTGAAAATCCCAATCCTTTTTATCATTGCAAACAGCCTGCATGACACACGAGACAGACATTGGAGCTGATCACAATATAAGTTTTTGGGTTCTGGCTCAAGGAGGGGTGCCTGCACCACAAGACTGGCACACCCCTCTGTACACACCTTATTCCTTCCAGCTTCTAGTTAGGCTATCCTGTACCTAATGTCCTAATGTCAGCATTAAAATGAAGTTCAGTGTGTGAAGAGAAGGCTCCTGGCAAAGCCTCTAAATCAGCACCACTACCCCCAGTTAAGTGAAGGAGAGAGAGAATTCAGTGTCTGAGCCAGGATGAAAACGTGAGGAGTTTCTGGCTCTCAATCCTAGATTCTGACTACACCCTGAGCTTACTGTTTCTGACAAGCAGTGGCCTTGAATGACTTCTTGTGAGGCACAGGAGCTGTGAGGCTCAGCTGCTGCACTCCCAGTCACACAGCCACAAGCCTGTCACCTCATTTAGGAATAATGAGATGCAAATTTCGATTTCAAGGTGCCAACTCTGCCTGTGGTGGACATTCAAACCAGCCTGAGCAGCAGCTATTCCAGAAGCACAGCAATCACCCAATCTCACCCAAGGACTGCCTTAACATTTATACATATGCTGTATCTACTTCAATTAGGAGGAAATAAAGAAAAATAAGCTTCTGTTTTTCCTTATACTGACACAGTAAACACATGCAGCAAATTGTGCTTTGTTACATGTGAAGAACAAATTTTGGTCACAACACAGAGAGCCCCTGACGTTGGTTCCAAACTTGGTAGGCACAGTGGCACCCTCACACAGCAGCATGCCCACTGACCCCTCCCCAGGCCACTCCTGCTCTCCAAGCCAGCATGACCACTGTGAATTTTGTCATGTGCTCCAGTTTTGCTGTGCCCTAACTCTGCAGGTGGGATACACCTCACCCAAACTTACCAATCAGAACAGGAGACTCAACTTTGCTACTGGCTTAGGCTCCTGCTATAGTCAATGGACAGAAAGCTGTATCCAGAAGGTGATAATTCCACCTGTTTCAGGGCAGGTTGAACTGCTCTCAGGAAGGACCTACATTACCCCAAGAGAAAACAAAATCAAGCCCTTCAAGCATGCAAAGGAACACAAGTTATCATGCTATACTTACTGGTAGAATAAGGTCCTTCGTTTTGAAAGGAATGCCTCCTACTGTCAAATTCAGCTGATACACTCCCTTGTCTAGTGTAAACAGGTCTCCTGAGACAGCTATTTTCATAACTGCATCCCTGTTGACCTTTATAATCAAATTTCTTTCAAGTTCCTCAACAGAGATCTGAAAAAGTAAAATTCTGAATTGAATAATTCAGTATGAATAGATCTTACTTAGTATCTGCAGTCTCAGCTAGAATAGACAGAATAGACCCCAGTGAAATCCCCAAGATAAAGAAATATTTTTAGTCCCCAAACATCTTTGTTCACCTTTTAAGTTATACTCCACCTTGATAAATAAATCTACTCTAGAAAGCAGTCTGTGATTAACCTTAATGGTGAAGACAGTCCATCTACTTCAAAACAGCTACAGAAAAATGTGAGTGGATTAAATACATAACTTTTGTAGGTTGCTTTATGCAAAATGTAAATGCAATAATGAGTTATTAATTAGAAACTTCCTATTGCAACTGCATGTGAAAGAAAAAGCTGGAAGGACAAACAAGATGTCTTTTGGATCAGTGTAAGATAACACAGAAGCCTCTCAGACCCAGTCTTTGAATACCAACCTCTTCAAAAAGCACAACACAGGATGTAATTTTTGAGAGGGTAATAAAAATGTGTAATAGGCAATAACTTTTCTCTCAAAAAAGCATCTCCAGGTTTTCCCTCTGTGTCTCTGAAAAGCTACTCTAGGAAGATTCTATTACCACTGAAATTGTTAAAAAAATGTCATCATTTTGATTATGACCAGGCTGCACAGAGAAGCACTATAAAGCTTCTGTGGAGGGAGAGAAGATGAAGCCCAAAGCTGATGCACCAAACTGACCAGCAGCCAAGATTCTGCTGCCTTGGGACATGCTTGGCCCTGGCCCTGCTACCAGCGGGCTGTTCTGTGGCTGTAGCAGAAGACAATCCCAATCTTTTTGTAAAGAAGAAAGGAACACACCTCCACTATTTCATAATCTTCTTCCTAGTCTCTGACAGATACTCCACCTGCCCACTCTTCATGTGTACAACTCTGTTCCCTGGGACACCCAGAAACTGCTTCCATCAGTGAGCTGATGTACAAAACCAGTTATCTATCTCTGAGGATGTTTAGACATGTCCTTCCCTCTCCCTGTTAGCAGGCCAGGTCCTGAGCATCTTTCTCTGTGTTTTGACTAGCAGTCCCAAAATTGCTCTTATCAGCCATTCTGAGCTCTTTCTCTGTGGCTGTAACATAAAGGAGGACAGGGTTGAGCAGGTTTGTACCTGGGCACTCCCTTTGGATTGCAGTCTTCAGTAATGAAGATAAAGTGAATTTGATAGTAGAAAAGATTATTCACAGACTTTCCTCCTCTCATGAACCTTTTTGCTTCTCTTGTGGATTCCAGTACAATCTGGTTTATATTGCCACAACACTGTTTCCACCTGGTGTGTTGCTCTATGCCACATCCTACAGGACATGAATTTATTTGTGTGCAGCTTGCTTGTTTAAAGTAGCACCTACATCTCCAGACTGCATTTCAAGGAGACACACAAACCAGTCTCAAACAGGCTTTTTTTGAGTATTGGATGGCTGTGAATCCCATTCAGTGTGTGGGAACATAAACCCACAGGTTGTGGCAGCCACAGCCCAGCTGGCTGAGCTGCACAGGCTGTGTAGCCAAAAACACACACAGACACCTCTGCTCAGTGTCGTGGTCACCACTGCCCTAATGCTCTGGGCTGTGGAGTGCCACAGGAGCTGGCACAGACCATCTCCCTGCTCATGGCACAGACACTGGGCAGACAGAGAACTAACGGGAATTGGGAAAAGCTGGCTGCAGCAGAGCCCATACTGTGAAGAAATACTGCTGCTTACAGGGGCACCAGAATTCAGGGCCTTCTGAAATTCTATTACACTGTATAGCAAGTAATAAAATAAAACT
Source organism: Peucedramus taeniatus (assembly GCA_013400575.1). Taxonomy (NCBI): domain Eukaryota; kingdom Metazoa; phylum Chordata; class Aves; order Passeriformes; family Fringillidae; genus Peucedramus; species Peucedramus taeniatus. The sequence goes on from WBNO01015724.1 coordinate 146,571, forward strand.
AATATTAAAAAATTCTGATTTCTTAGCTGCATCTGATCTTTAAAACAAGCAAACACACATCAGTGAAAACTTCCATAAGAGAAGGGGTTAATCCCTGTGGGAATTCTCTACAGATTCCAGTTTAGGAAATTACATTCTGCCTACTTTACAATGCCCTCTGGCTGTTTAAGCTTCTTATAGTCAAAGCTTAATTGCTGGTGCACCACCATCACATATAAACAAAAAGAGAAAGCATTTCAGTAGTTAGCATCCTGCTCCAATTCCCTACTCCTGGGGCAAGGAGAAGCTAATTGCTGCCTGCCACCATGGCTTGGGGACTTTCAGGAGGACAGTTCTCTTAGCTAAGGGCTCCCATATGGTTAGCTATAAGGGCAGTCAGCTTTGTGTTTTGAATTCATGCCCTGGATAGCTCATGGCACATAGCCAGCCTGTCCACTGTTTGCTGAAAACCAAGTGGACAGCACTGAAAAGGACAGACCTACAGTCAGCTGCAGGGTTAAAACCAAATACCAATCTTGTGATTGCTTAACTTTCACCCCTGACATTTAACAGTGCAGGTAAGTTATTATTTTTGCTAACCGGACTGCATCCTCAGAGCAGGACTAAACTGAACACTGAAAATAAGACAAAATGATGACTGTTTTTGGAAATGCAAAACAAACAGAAGACGAGTGCACATTCTCTACTATCATAATTTCATATATGCCACTTCATCCAGCTGGATTGCACACAAATAACCACATTAAAAGTCTTTCCTGAGGTTTGCTTGTTTGTGTTTTCAATGCTGGTTCAATGCTCATTTCAAAATATTTTAGGAAGAATTAATACCAGAGAAAACACCTAAGTAGAAATACTGGCCTGAAGTTTTGAAAATGCCATCATATTTCAGTGAAAGTTTGCAACTTTTGCTCAAGAGATGAGAACACTGCTGGTGCTTTTTCATATCTTTTGCTTTTAAATACTCATTGTTTTTCCAACTGCTGAAAGTTAAACAGTAAAATTGCTATTTTCTCACGACCCATATGAAGTTCTCTCCAGCATCCAAAGTCCTCCGGTTAAAATCTAACCAAAACTAAGGGCTTGATTCTGTGCATACTCAAGTCCAGACTAAAGCTCACAACTGCACTTTGAGCCTGGACTGTGATGTCTGAAGATTGTTGGGGTTGTGTTTCATAGAAAGTGAGGCTGCAAAGTACACACAAGTCCATGCTCAGAATGAAATGTGTGGCTACGTGTTTTATAATAGGAGACAGCAAAAAGAAATCCTTAAACAGGATTTCCTGAATTAAAAACCATGCCAGAGAGAGAAAAATGGAGAAATGAGGGAGGGGATAAAATGTAGGAACATATTTATAGTTGTATCACTCAGCCATATAGATTAAATTGCATTTAGAGGTGTGTGACACTAGATGTCAAGCAGAAGAGAGCCAAGTGATAAGCAAGTGATAAGAAAATACAGCAGAGAAAGGAGAAATCAACAGCCCCCTGGCAAACCAGGCAAGGTCCCAGGTCTCAAAGGTGTAAACTGTGAAGCCAAGAGACTAAAGGCTCCTTCCTCCTGCTGCTGTTCATCCATGGGTAAATCCTTGTGCTTTGGGGCAGTATCAGCACTGCACTGTTTCACTCTGGGAGACAGTCACCAGAATGATGGCCTTTGACCTGCTCCAGGTCCATTCCTGTGGCAGCACTGCATGATGCTCTCTCCTCCACTCATGCCATACCATCCATGCCTCTGGCAGCTGCCCAGCCCTGCTCAGCCCACATGCAGGGCAGCATCCCTGGCTGCAGGGACACCTCTGCCTCCAGCCCATCAGCGTGGGTCATGCCCACCTGCCCCACACAGCACCCACAGCTTGGTCTTTACTGTCCCAAAAAGCCTTGAGAAGGATTTCTGGGGGATTTACAAAATTCCTCAGAAAATGCCCATGGTGTGTTGCTCCAGTCACTCAGCCAGGCAATTTCTTAGTTAGGATGGTACCTGGGGATAAGAGCCCTGACACTGATAGCTGGCAGGAGACATTTAATTCTTGCCTAAACATAACACTTACTTTCATCACACTGCCTTCTCTCCCTGAAGGAAGAAAACACATTTCAGCTGTGTCCCCTCAAACTAATATGGGGTGGTTTGTAATTATCTCATCATGAGGTCAGGCACTTAGCAAGTATGTTAGCTCCTCTATTAAATGAATTAGCTTGACAACTGCTGATTTTTGTGACTCCAAATCACCCCAGTGCCATCCACTCTGCTTTTTGCATCTTCTGTCACTATCCTCACTTTGCACGCAATTACAGTTGTCATATTTCAAATTAGCAGAACAACTCTTACCATAAAATTCAGTAAGAACTGGCTTGAAGCTATTCCTATATGTAAAGATACAGCATGTCACACATTTTATCTACAGCTTCACTCAACCTCTACAGTTCTCCATTTGGAATCTAAAATTGTTTCACTGTCATTAAAGGAACTGAACCAAACATCACCTCATCTGCTGGAAACATTACCAAATGTCAGTAGTTGATAGTGAATGTATTCAAGGACTTCTACATTTATTAATTAGAAAGATTTTTTTTCCTTGCTTATTTCTTTAATGTATCATTTTGAGCTTTTATATACTAAAAAATGTAAACCAGAAAATTATTCACAGTTACCAGTATCTGCATTTGTCTCATGTGAAGTAGCTGAGAACTTGCCACCCACTCCCCAAGAGGCACATCAACTTAAAAAAACTAATTAAGTAAGAAAAAATGAAAGGAGAGGAGGAGGCAGAAGTGAGAAAGCATGTATGAACTGCTCATCTAGTGTAGATCATACTGCAGGATGTTTTTCATGATCCTGGCACAAATGGCAACAACCATAACGCTTCCAAAATCACCAATTGATGTCCTGTGAGAGTGCCAAGAAGAACATGAACAATCATTACAATCCCATGAGATTGCTGGGATTATGGTATCAATAAAAAGATGTGTTAGGGGTTACAGTGGTAGTGTTGTGTTGACAGTTGGACTTGATGATTTTAGAAGTCTCTCCCAGCCTTTTTTGGAATTCTCTGATTCTGTAGTAGACCCCAATATCTTTACAAGGGAAACAGTCTATTTTGTATATAAATAGGCCTGAAGACTTTATAAAAAGTATACTGTAGCATAAAAGATTTGTCAAGGCCTCAGAAAATCTGAGGCCTGTGACTAAACAAATGCATGAATAAACAAAAGGAACCCCCCCCCCCCACCCCCCCCCACCAAACACACTTGGAAACTTTCTTAAAAGAACAGATACAGAGTTCCTTCCTTGTTACTCACTTCTAGCCCTCAGCCTAGAAGGGCATCTTCTTGAGCTGATGAGAAGTCATCTTAGCCCTACTGCATCTCAAAGGCACTGTTTGTGCAAGTGGTTGCTCTGGTTGTGCAAATTAGAGACTCAGTGTACATTACAATGGATATAAAATATAATTCAGTTTATTAGGAAAAATATCCCATTCTAACCTTAGAATGTATAACATACTGGCATGCGTTTAAGGGATAGATAGATTGGAAAAGCATTTTCCCACAAATACACAAAGTCTATCTGCACTTGATGAGTACATCCCAAACCAGCCAAGGAGTGAGAGCTCAGCAGGGTGTGGACTCACCGTCTGCCACATGCCGTGGTTGATCAGCGGCCCGGTGCTGGTCACGCGGCCGATTCCGCTGTACTTCAGCTGCAGCTCCAGCCGTCCTTTGCGCAAAGCCAACACTATCCATGTGCTGTCTTGATGGCCTCCAGCAAAGAAAAGGATACCTTCAGGATCAAAGGTTCTAAAGTCGAACTCAGCCACAAGTCTGACCGCACAGGTGCCAAGAAATAAATTAGTTATGCAGAGTTCAAAAACCACAGAGTACTTTCCATACAGATAGCATCAATTCTAGCAGCTCTAAAGCTCTGTCAAAACATACTAGCTTTTAATGCACTCCTGAAAGCCTTAAGATGTGAGTACAGCTTTTAAAACATCATCAAGAATAAAGAACACAATACTATATTTCAGTAATTATCCTAATAGCTCTGTGGTCAAGGCTGCCTTTCTTAATTACTAGTTTAGGTAATGTTTAGCCTAACAGGACTTCATAATCCAAGCAAATAATGATGAAGGTAGGGTCAATTATTATTGTAACAACCCCCTTGCATGCATCAAAGCCACTTAAAACATTTCATTGCCATTCTAAATTGTCCTCACCTCGTCAGTTGTTTCCTTTTGAAGCGCAGCCTGATAACAGGAGTGCCACTAAACATCCTCCCCAGGTGCAAGGATTTAATACTCCTTCCAACAGCAAAAGGCACACATGGTATGATGTTCTATAATCAAAACACATTTCTGAGTGCTTATTCTCCTCACACAGCAGAAAGAAAATCAGAGAGTGCTGTAAAGTAAAGGTCTGTTTGCAGTTACAGCAATGAACACTGACATACCTCACATGTATTCATGTCCTGGGAAAGTTTCACTCCCCCTCTGCCATCACAATGACAGGTGTAACTCCCTGGTGAGTTGACACAGGTCTGTTCACAGAGCTTTTCTTCACATTCATCTATATCTACACAAGAGCAGCGAAGAAGAGGGATAAAAACACTGAGTTTGTTTAAACATGACAGCTGAGGGAATGGCCTTAAGTTGTGTCAGGGGAGGTTTAGGTTGGATACTAGAAAAAGGTTTTTCACCCAGAGGGTGGTTGGGCACTGGAACAGGCTCCCCAGGGAAGTGGTCACAGCATCAAGCCTGACAGAGTTCAAGAAGCTTTTGGACAATGGTCTTGGGCACATGGTGTGACTCTTGGGGGTGGTGCTGTGCAGGGCTGGGAGTTGGACTTTAATCCTTGGATGCTTGAGGGTCTCTTCCAACTCAGCTTATTCTGTGAAATCTATTTTCACAGACAGATTCCAGCTGCTCAAAGATACATAGCAAGTCAGTGAGAAGGCTGGAAGCAGAATTCAACTACTTGTCTGCTGGAGCAGAGCCCTAGGCTTAAACTTCTAGACAAGACTTCCTCCCTTCAGGCCCCTTCTGCTATGCCTGTAGTGACTGGCTCCTGCTCCTTGCAGTCAGGGACTGCATATAAAACCTGAGTTTCTCATTCACTGTTTTCTTTTCTTTTTTTCCTTCAGCTATTTTTTATCTTCTTCACAAACAAATGCAGGAAAGCAAACTGTGACAGCCCACAGGGATCTCTTCAGGCAGAGTTTAACACTTGACGCCCAACAGGACTGGTTGGAGTATGATTCGAGTCATCACATTAACTTAGACAAAAGGCAGGGAACAATGCTGGTTTTGGAATACTTCCAAAACTTACTCTGTTGAGAAAGCTTTCGGCAGTGTAGCCAGCAGAACTGTGCATGGTTCCAGTACTTATTAAGTTCCTAGTTCAGAGTAATACCACAAGACAGGTTTTGAAAAAGGAGCTACTGCTTTTTAACTTTTCTTGTCCTATGAAGAGAGACAGCAACATGCACAGATGCTTTGGAGCTTTCACCAGATCTTGCACTTGTTAAAATGTCAAGAAATCTCAGTACTTTGGCTCATACAGCTTGATTCAAGTCATCAAAGATGACTGCAAACTCACTGAACTCAAAGATGACAGCAAGCTCAATGAAGTCAAAGGTGACCGCAAACTGCAAACTCACTCCTAACTAGAGAGAGGGAACAGAACTCCAGTGTGTAAGCAAGATTAAAAAAGAAATTAAAAAAGCTTTTACTGAAGCCTGAAACTAAATTACTGCGGTTCTACAGATTTAAATTATATAGTAAATGCTAACGTATTTATTGATCTTACCCTGACAAGTTTTTCTCACGTCATCATATTTGTAGCCTGCATCGCAAAGACATTCATATGAGCTTATTAAATTTTTACAGTGAGCTTCTCCACAGATGTCTGCTGATGCTGTGCATTCATCGATGTCTGCAAAACAAGCAATTAACCAACACAACTTCAGAGGAGTATAATCACTTCACTGTTCACATAGAGTGAGCTTAGGGCAAGGAAATCCCTGTGTAATTTTGGAAACTGAAAAATACATTGTCTTTAATAATCTACTTTTAGCTATAAGAAGTGACTTCAGGCTTCAAAAATCAGTTGGTCTTTTTTAGCTTAAGCCATTAACCACTGTTGGAAAAAGAAATGCAAAGTGAACCAGGAGAAAAACTTCAAAACATAACAACTACCACAAAACCAAAAAGCCCCACTCTCCCCAATCAGGAGGACTGAAACTGCAGGTTTAAAAAAGTAATAGGCAGAAACTTAGGAGTGACAGCATGAATTTTACCAAAACAGTGATTGAGAACAATCAGCCTGTGGCACTTCAGACATTTCTGCTCTGTGTCCTCAGACAGGCAAACAATACATTTTCATATATTTACAAAGCTAAGACCTAAATCTGCTGGTCGGTGGTGGCAAGGGAGAATTGAAGCAGCCCAATTTGTCACAGAGAACAAGCCATGCCAGAGAGATGTGGGGTTTTGCCATAAGGGCAGGCAATGAACTAGAACTGGAAGTCCATAAAAAAACAGATTGTTTTCCTCACATGTTAACTAATACCCTGCAGAATCCCAGTGTTGACAAAACATTTGCAGTATAGTGAGAGTTTAATATTTACTTTTGCTTTCTAGTATGTGTTAAAACTACAATTACTCATTACTCTTGTTGATTTTCCCACGTATGAGTGCAGTGGCTGAGTACCTTATGTAGCTTAGCCTACAAATCAAGACAAGGAAACTTTTTTGTGTATGCCCATGATGACAGGAACAAACATTGTAAAAGTCAAAATGCAATGATAAATCTGAGCTACCAATAACCACACCTGACAGTAATCTCAGCAGCTGGAAGGCCACATGTTGAAGCTACAGAATGCTTATATAGTAGTGCTCACAGTGTTCTGGGAGACAGTACTAGGGTGTGGAACAAATGTACATACACAAGAAAGCAAACACATATGTGAGCCCCTCGCCATCCACCTGTCCATGCTGACTAGCACCAGAGGATAATTCAAAAGTGAAGTTGGCTCTTCTAAGTTGCTGCTCCCATTATTAGGAATGAATACCATGTAATCTAAACAGACATCTCTTTCTAGAGTTGAAGTGACATAGGAAAAAAATCTTGCTCTTTTTCTTTTTGCTGGTAGCATTAATAAGTTGTTCAGATCATGTATGCAAATTGTTTAGAAATATGTCATCACATCCATCTCTAAGAGATATATACCTGTTTTTTCTTAAGATGAACATAACTCTAACAGCCACCTGTTTTTGAGTTATTGAGTTTGTCTCAGCATGCAGTCTCTTAACACTTTTAAAATCTCAATTGCTTAAGTTTTGGTTATGTAAATTCATTTGGCAGTTTCAGAAACTTCAGGTCCTCATTTTCTGTTCTCAGCTGGTATGTAAGATAGCTGCCAAACTCCACTAGGACCTTTCTACACCTATTAATATTGAGTTGCAGTGAATTTAGCCATCTGTATCTATCTGAATTCATTAGCTGCTGCACACATCCAAATCAAAAAAAAAAAAAAAAAAGAAACAAAAGAAAAACAAACGGCTCACACACTACAACACTGTGAGACTGTAAAGAATCATAACAACACATCTGGCCAGCACTTTCTCCTCTCAATGTCAGGATATAAGGACTGATCAACTAAACCAATTTAGCACAATCCAAGCCACAAATCCTCTGTGAATCACGCCTGTGTTATGCTCTTGAGAGCAGCATGGTCCAACTGCTGACAAGCCCAGGCATGTAGGCTGGCTGGAGCACCCAGCACAACCCCAGTGGAGTAAAGCTAAGAGGAGCTACCAGCAAGTTTCTAATGGGCTAGGGAGCAGACCAGGACTGCTCAGGGCAACCCAGCTCTCCAAAACACAGACACAAGTCATGAAGCCTCCCCCCTGAAACAAACTGAGAGTCCCAGCAAAGCTTACCTTCACATATTTTGCTGTCTTTAAGAGCATAACCACTGTAGCACGAGCACCGGTAGCTGCCTAGCTTGTTGAGGCAGAGCTGGTTACAGCCGCCGTTCTGTGTTCTGCATTCATCAATATCTGCATCAAAAGAAAGTGTCACAGTCAGCTTTTCACATCTGTAAATAATCTACAGGGTCACAGCGGAATGGGCCTTGGGAAGGAGAAAGACCAAAGAAGAAACAGTATTACAGATGCAACATAGTGATAACAAAAACACAAAGATTTCGTTCAAACACTTCATGTGTATAAGCTCAAGTTTAACTTACAAAAAACAAAAAAAAACAAAAAAAAAAAAACAAAAAAAAAAAAAAAAGGTTTTGTACGAGATAAAGAAGCTTGTTTGCAGAAGCAAACTAGTTATGTATTTTATATCATAACTAAGTACTAAAATTATGCTATAGCCCCTAAGTTCAGGACAAAAACTTTAAATAAAACAGGAACACTATATTGTTACTATTACAGAACTCATGAGAACATAAGAAGTTCCAAGCTCATACCTGCTGAGCATTTGTGAGCTCAACTGTGCCCCACTGAAATTGGCAGCAAAAGCCTGTAAAATCCAGCAGAGCCTGAGTTTCACCCTCAAACTACCCTACCTGCTCATTATGTCCTACTTGTCTATGGGATTCCAGAGTTAGCTGATGGGTAGAATTTTGTACGAAAATAAGGAAATATGCTTCAGATTTATCAGTGTCTGAGCTCTCAGAGCCAACTGGATATTGATTGGTCTGCTTTCTGAACTGATTAAATAAGATGCTTGAGTGATACTATAAACTCATCACAATATTTACATGAGAAGGAAAGGATTGGATGTCCTGCTGTCTTGGTTGCCACAATTCTTCACTGGCTGAATACTATTTCTAGTCATTACTCACTATTGGCAAGCAAAAAAGCAGTGGCCCTGACAGGAAGCCTTGCAGGCAGAAGAAAAAAACCAAAGAAACCAGAAAACAAGAGGAGGGAAGATAATTTGTAGATAAAACTCTATGGGCAGCTGAAACTTCTTGCACCAATAGCTTCTGTCTGAAATTCTCTTTTGACGTGATGGAAATACCCCAATGGAATATGTGGAATAAAGTGGACATGGAATAAGGTCAGACTAGCAAGGAGGCTTCAACAGACTAATTTTATCAAATTGTGTGTCATCAGACTCAAACCTCAACTTGCCAACTGGAAGTCATTGTTCCCACTGCAGGGATGCTAGATGGGAAGATGGGTCAGCTTCTCTGGCTCTGTGGTCTGTGATGTGTTACACCAGGGTTCACAGCAGCAGCTGCTGCAGCTCCGCTTGAAAAGCCACTACTGCTCTATTTCTGCTGCTGCTTTCAGAGGGGTGGAACAGAATATTGCAGCATAACTTCTTGGATTACCTGGCCAAGACCAAGCTGAGTTCCACTAGAGTGGAACTCAACTAGTTTCACATCATATAAAAATGTTGATGTGAAAAACTACCTGAAGGGTAAAAACACGAACAATGTGTAACCTAGGTTCAGTTCTGTGACTTGAATTGTGCAGCACAATATCAGTGACCATTTGAGAGTACAGCAAAACCCAAAATATCTTTGTTACAAGAATAAAAGATAATGAAACCAAATTACCTTTTTCACATTTTTTTCCCTGCCAGCCATGCTTGCATTCACAATAGAAATCCCCCTTGAGATCCTCGCATTTGACAGTCCCTTCTTTGTGACAAGGATTGGGAGAACACTGGTTTGGCAAATCTGATTAACACAAGGAATAAAAAAACCAAAACAAAACAGAACAATACATTGAAGTCACTGACAACCAGGTGTTTCACTCTCATTAGAAGATGGAAAGCTTAAACAGTATTGGGGATTCACTCAAAAATACTTGCACCTGGCAAAACTATAAGCTAATTCTTAGTGCTCACATGCCAAACAAGCTGTGCCAGGAATCTTGCAGAGCACATGCAGTGGAATTCACTTAATTGCGAAAGAGAGTGAGCTCCCAGCCCCGTATCTGAAGGACACATCCTGAAAGAAATAACTCAAAGTAGCTTATTTTTTTTACTCTCACTAACTTTTAAGAAAAATAAAAAAGCAGTATCAACTAAAGTACTCAAGAAAGGATGGGTACTCTTTTCAATCACTTTTGGTAGTTAAACTGAGGATCTTACCAGGGCTGATAGATTTCTGGCTAACAAAAGTTTATAAATGACATTTTTATTAGATCTTTTCTATTACATAGAATGAAAATAAAAAAGGAATATCCATATATCAACAGCCAAGGAATAGGATACTATGAATCCAGTTTACAAAGAGCACAATGTTCCTATGGGGATTTTTAAGCCAAGTTCCAGGATTTGGCAATGAGTTTTCTCATTGGAAAGAAGCAGGGGAGTAGTCACCACACTTTGGGAATGACTGAAGGAATAAATCTCAAAGTATCATGTAACTGCTCACCAACTGCAGTCACCTGTCCAAATTCACCTACCCACTTACCTGCACAACACCCAGGGACAGTGCTTCACAGAGGTAGCTGAAGGAAGGATGAGAGAACACCCTTGTTTTCACAAAAAAATGAGTTGGTAGCTATCATGTGGTAGTAACCTGTTATCATCAGTGTTCTACACCAGTGGTCTTCAAAGACCATGTGTTAACTGTTTCCACAACTTCAACCAGAAGGAACAGTGTAGGAGCTCACTCTGCAGATTGCAAAGCTTACCAATTCCAAAGCCTTTCTTTTCACATATCTCCTCCCAGCATTTGAAAGTGCCCAGTGTGTACACATTAAGTCAGCAGCAGCAGAAAAGACCTGCACTGGTTTCCATGCACTGGTTCTGCTGAGTCCAGTACAGACTCTTGATATTCTGAAACATGACTCTCTAGCATGACAGGGAGGCTTTTAGAAGAGGAACTGTTTGTAGATTTGCAGCCCCATCAGACTTCTCAAACTGAGAAAAGTTAAGACTCCTACATTTGTCAGGATTATTATACTTCTACAAGTCTCTTCTTAGCTTCCTCTGTGTGATCCTGAAAGTCACTGTCATGACAAGCTGCTTTGAAAGAACTTTAAGGCTTCTGTGAGTGTCAGCAGTAGCAGCTCAATTTGATGTCTCATAAAGAACTGAACAGCACTTTTGTTTGCACTGACTGTCTCAGACTTAAATCTCAGGTGGTTGAGGTTGGCAGGCATCTCTGGAGGTCACTTGTGCAACCTCCCTGCTCAGGCAGGGCCACCTACAGCCAGTTGCTCAGGACCATGGCCAGAAGGCTTTTGATTATCTCAGGGATGGTGACTCCACAAGCTCCCTGGGCAACCTGTGCCAGTTCTGGTTCACTTTCACAATGAAAAAGCATTTCCTGATATTCAGACAAAACCTTCCAGATGTGCAGAGCTGAGGCAAAGGCACAGCCAAAGAGGCCAGGCCACACAAAACAAAACACAGCTACATGGGCTGTCTTAACATCCACCTGCCAGAACACCTCCCAGTAAATCACTGCCCAGCTGGCACACTGCTGGAGGGGGAGGAGCTGGGGAAGGAGAGGCCAGGTTAAGGTGGCAATGACCTACAATAAAGCAAATCTGTCCAGGATGTTCCTTTTCCTAGACAGATCAGAATGTGTACATTAAACAGAATGGTTTAGGTAAGCAAAGTAATTTTTTTTAGCAGCACATACCAAGCCTCCTAAATATGGCAGTTTTTCAAGTCATTTGATAAGCAAATCAAGTCAACAGGGTTATACACAACTTATCTGGTGTATCCGCAAGTTTCTGATTCTTCCCCTCAAACTGGATTCTGACATGCCTTGCAGAGCCACATGGTACCCTGCCCAGCAGGGTAACAACCCATGGTATAATCCATGGATATCAACCACAGAGATTTCTATCACATCAGCACTGTGTTGATCATTTGTTCACTCTTATCACGAGAGTTTGAGAACATAAGACACACTCTTATACTCTTCTGGTGGCTTCACAGTTGTGTAATTCTGCTGGCTTCACAGAAGGTGCTCCTGATGGAAACCATTGCAAAAGAAAAAACCTGAGCTTTTGTTTCCATTCATTTACATGACAGATTTGAGGAAAGCTGTTAAAAGAAGTGATGAGCATGACCTTTTCATGTGCTTTGAGCTGTGTCTGATAGCACCTATGAAGCTCATAAGTGCAGACAGAGAGTAGAACTACCAATGCCATCTTTGAAATCTGTATGGAAACAAGACTTTGCTTATGCCCACTGACTGTCACTTTCAGTTCACTACTTTGTTCTGTGAATTCATTTTTTGATACCCACAAAATGGTTCATATTGAAACTTCATAAAATGCTAGGCTGAAAATAATATTGCACTCAGTAATTTAATAGTAAAAAGCAGGCACATGTGACCTAATAAAAATCCCATCGTATTTTTTAAGGCCACATGTAGCTTCATTTCCCAAAAGACCTGTAGAGCTTTCCAAAGCCTTGCAGAACCAAATCCTTAATTCCTAGATGACATGCAGGATCTCTTGTAGAAAAAGATCCAGATATGCAGAGAAAATATAGGTATCTATGTGTAAAGTAAGCATCTATCTGCAAAGCAATTATAAATACTCATTGCAGTCAGTGGAGATGTACAATAAACAGAGTCTGTAGAGGGACTCAGGTTTCCTCAGAGCAGCCACAGTTTGGTTGGGGGAATCCCTCTAGAACCAGAGGACATTAACTCTCTGCTAACTCTGATGGGAATATTGCTCATGTAAGCACCCATGCTGGAATTACCTATTTACACAGTGTATGGAATCCTCTGAATCTGGAGCTGAATCCTAGCTGTAACCTGATCTCAAGAGTTTATGAAATTAGGAATCCTCACATATTCTGTCTAACCTGTCTAATCACTGTCATACTTAAAATTTCTACCTTATTTCAAGTATAAACTAGTGCACTCAATCAGCCTCCAGCCCTTAGGTTGTTCACTATCTTTGTACACCGGGTTAAAAGAACATTCCACTACCTTGTTTTGAAAAGAGAAAGGCTGTTAAGAAAGAAAGTTAGAAGTGTCTTGCAGGCACAAACTCATAGAGCTACATAGTCTTTTGGCAGGATCTGTGAAAAACTAAGAGACACACCAGAACTGGCCAGGCACGAAGCCTGACATTGTTCCAAGTGCATTTCAGGCTCCTTCTCTGTTACTTCTCCTGTCAATTGATGATGGCTAGCCAAAACTCAGACATTTAAAAACCTTTTAATATTTTAATGGGGGAAAATATTATCATTTTATTTCCAAACCACTGTATCTGCAATGGGCAGAAATCCCTAAAAACAATTATTCAGCTTTTATTTTTTCAGATTTTTTCATCACTACCCTTTAGACTCTCATTTCTGAGGCTCTGATTAGTTGTTTGGAACAAGTGTTCCCAGTCAATATCACCATTTTCAGCAGAAACTCCTGCCTCTTTGCTGTGCCACATGCACAAGTAAATGTAAGCATTCAGCCTCACATCCCACTTTGGACTTGCTGGCATACTGCAGCCAGCACAGGTACCACAGGTCTGAGAATTCCCATCCACAAGTGAACATCCATGAGAACATCCATAAGTGATACTGCTGCAATATGTGAGGGAAATTCTTCACATACCACCTATTAACCTTGGAATTCAGCCTTTAAAAAGGTTGTTTTAATGGAGTTTATAAATGTGAAAAGTTGACTAAAGGCAACTAGAAAGGTATTAGAAGAATTCATTAAATTTTCTTCTCTAATGCCAGTGAAGGACAAAAAAACCCTTCACCCTCTACAAAGTTATCAGTTTGGCTTTCAAACTGATTTGAGGTTTTAAAGGTAGCAATATTCAAAGCATAGTGACATGATACATGAAACTGATCTCCTAATGTAAAGAAGGCTGGCACAAGCCTGGTTTGACTTTGAACTTTTCTTGAGGTTCCTTAATGGGATGAGCCAAAGCTTGCATTCAAAGAGAATAGAAAACGAGGGGCCAAACATTGCATACAGCCTTATGGTACCTCCTAGTTCTTGTCCCTCTTGCTTCTCATATTATTCAAACTTTAGGAAACTGGTGGGAAAGAAACTTGCAGCATAAAATATCAAACCACTAAAACATGACAGCAAGATGGTATTAGGTTATAAAATGGGAAAGATTTTGTTTAGTGGTATGGAGTCTTAAGCCTGGAGAATAGGAAGACCAGTATTGAAATACTACCAAAAATAGAGATGGCTGAGCTAGTCCCACACCTTCAGGTAGAATGAGAGAACATTTAACTACAATATAAAAACCAAAAATGCTTACTATGAACACATGTAAGGAAATCTGGATTTCTCGTATACGGTGACCCATATTTCTGAATACAAGCTGAAAAACAGAAAATGAAATTGTTATTGTTGCAGTGGTGAAGAATACCTGTTTAAAGCACATAAAATGATACTTGGCCTGCAAGGATTTGAAAAGTGGATGCAAAATCTATGCAGTATTATCATGTCCCTGATGCCTTGAAATTCTGAAGTTCATTAAAATCTTTTAGCTTTGATGTACAGCAGTTAAAAGCCATTTGAAGATGATCACTTAACCAGATGCTACTATGATACTAAAACTATGGTAGTAGTTACTCCAATTTGACCAACTAAATGTCTTAAAATATCTAAAAAGTACATGTTTTTTCCTCCCACTGTTACATTTGTGATCTTAAATATGTCATATTAAACACGAATAGAAAACAGTATGATGCCATGATTATGATATAGTCAATAGAATAAGCCAATAGTTCAACCAGGCACCTATTTCTTTTTAAAAGGACATTAGTTAATAACTAACTTAATTAAAAAGGGAAAAAGGTAGAAAGCTACAAATTATTTCATAACACTGCAAGCCACAGATATATACGCAACATCAAGATTTTAACATGCAGAAAACACATAAAGCATCTATGTCTGCAAATGTACACATAAATAAAAACACACACCTCAAAGTACAGTAAGGAACATAAAGTTTGTCTTAAAAATTAGCAATGCATGTTTATTGCAATCAGACTTCCATCCCTTTTCTTAGCAGAGACTTCAGCTGTGACAACTCCAGTGTTAGGCACATACCAGCACTCCCACAAAGTGGAAATAAAAGCTGCAACTCACCCAAGTATTTCGGGTAAAAATATTCCTGTAGAAGGGAAAAAAAAAAAAAGAGCAAAGCTTTATTGAATCGTATTTGCTTCTATTTTCATTCTATTTAAGAGCTGCTGTTACTTTAGTGGTCTTGTATGGCAGTTGTTTAACAATTCCAAACACCTAATTTCCTTTTATTCAGAACCAGAAGCACCACAGTATTATACATGCATTTTGTCATTTGAAAAGCAAAGAAACATTAGCTCATCTCAAGGTATATTTTTGATGGCAGCTGATCTGGTGAGTGACTGAACATGAAGAAACCCTCCAAGAGACAAAGCTGCTGCTGATGGCATGAGGTAAGGGAAGGGATTGGAATCTGGGGCAAAACCCTAGAGGGAAGAGTACAGGATCATTCAGTCACCCTGTGCCCCCTCGAAGGCATTCTGCTGATGCAGGACATGGGCATGAACACCATAGGCACTATAAAAAGTACTTTTTGCTCTTACAAGGAGCACCCTACAACTCAAACAACACTCATTGCTGTACCACACATCACGTCCTGGATGCTCAAAGAAGGGAGCAATGACACTTTGCAAGAGGGGGGAAAATTGGCATCCATCTCTCTAAAACCAGACTTCAAAGGGCATTGCCATTCCTCTCAAGCTACATGGCCATGCATTACTGTTCCCTACTTTGCATCAACAAAGTGCAGCCATACAGTGAGAGCAGCATCATTCTGCTGAGGTAATGTGAATCTAACATTGCATGTTAGAATAGTCAGCCTGGTGAGGCCTTACAAATCACATGACTGCTTGCACCAACACAGGGAAACAGCAGAAAAAAGCAGTTGTGCTGCATGGAAGAATGGGAGATTGGCTGAAGCTGGCAACTGTATCACATTCTTAAAAAAATACAAAACTTCATCTCCAGGAAAAAAGCTTTTTTTTCCACCGTCATGCTGGTTTTCATCATATATAAGTCACTAATTCAAGTGCTGTTAAAATAGTAATTGGGGCATTGAATGAGAGAAAACATGCATTGTATCAGTGCTTAATTTTTTTAATTTAAATAAACCACTTCTCAGCTAATTATGAAAGCATATGCACAGTATAATTCTCTTTTATGCAAGAGGAGCAATTTCCATATAACATTATCTTCAGTGAGATTGGGACAGTAAATACCCTGCATTCTATAAAATTAAATTGGTCTATACAATGTGCAAGAGAAGAAACTATTTTATCTTCTCTTCTTATTACAGATGTTTGGATTGGATCTATAGAGGCATGTATAAACAGCAGAGACAGGCACTCACCATGATTCAGTTTGATCTGGACTATCCAGTGCAATCAATTGCACTGCTGTCATTTACCAGAAGAATCAATTGCTTCTGGCAAATATGGTCCAGTTACTGAAATGCACCATGTAAATATTCAGCCTAAATTATGAGAGCATCAGCAAAGAAGTAGAAGCAGAAGCTTACACTTATGTTAATTTTCAGCTCTGATATGAGGGTGATACGCTTGGCATCTTTTGGGGTTGAGCTTTGAAATGTTTCTTTAGCTTGAAATGTGTCATCAGAGTCATGAGCTCAGAACCCACTATGGTCCTTGTTCACTTTTTTTTTAACGTTTAGTTTGGAAAAAACAAGTCAAAAAATGCAGGCAAAATAAAAATAAATCTAAGCAGTTTAAGTATTCAGAAGGATGCCCATATGTGCTATAACCACAAACTGAACTTCAACCAGCAATCGAGGAGAAAAAGATAGGGTCACATCATAAAATATTCCAAACATTTCTTTCATTATTTCCCCTTTATTCCATGTACTTCACAAGAATGTGCAGATGTATTTAACCACCAACAGGATAATCCAGACTCTGATAAGAACAACTGTTTTGGCACTCACAGGACAATAAATAGGAGCTTTCATATTCATGGCTATCAGCCTGATTGCTCCATGTCAGTGGTGGCAAAGGCATTTTCTCCTTGACCTCTGATGAATGAGTTGAGTGCTAGAAAAGTGGTATGGAATTTACTTTTGTAAAAATAACCTTGAAATTCAAACTGTGTATTGATTCAATGCCAGTTGAACAGCAGATAAGTGAAACTCCAAGGCATTGTACCACCACAAGCTTCATTCCACAAAGTATGTAGCCAAGTAATTTAAACAGGAAGCTATTACTAGAAATTTAACTCTTCTTTCCCTGTCTTTCTCATTTGCTTGTGTTATACAAAGGCAATTGCTAATCAGTACCACTTCTCCAGGTTTACAAAACCTGCTGATACTACCAATTCTAAAATAAAGACACATGCTCACAGGTTCTAACATTACTCATTCTTGTATGATTACCTTTTCATTTTTTTCCATACTCAACTTTTCTTACGGCTTCTGTAAATACAATGACAATGTATTTACATTCAGAGAAAAGATTAATCAAGAATGAAGGATGAATGATCTTACACCTTGAGAAAAGGAACCTGCTTAAACTGCAGTCCCTTTTCAAAAACACTGATGAGAAATTTTCTCGGTTAAAAATTCAAGCTGTGCCTAACCTGATACAGATACACATTATTTCTCATGTGAGCACTCAACTCTTCAATGTTTTTTTCAGTCTTCTGTGATGTACTAAGGCTTAATGACCCCCAGATGTCAGGGAAAATGAAAATCCTACGCAGAGTTAGGTCCCTGTTAAAGTGTGCAACTCATCTTCTTTCTTCTAGAAGTGTTCAATTGCATTTTCAGGATTCTACAAAAATGCCAAGAGAAATGCTTTGAGGCTTGCTAAGAAGGAGCTGGCAAAGATTCTCTGTTACCATTTTGCTGATTTCTCAACAAGCCACTTTCAATTTCAGGCTCAATAAACTTCTCACCATCCAGAAAGTCACACATTATCCACAGGATCAAAACACAGGAAGTTATTTAACTGTTACCACTAGGGTGGCAAAAATCACCACAGAATTATGTAAGTGTTAAATTTTCAGCTTGGATTCTGACAAAAAAGGTCAACATTTAAGTGTGGTCAGCCCTTCCCCTTTAGATCTGCTTCCTAATTACTGCTGAAAATCAAAGCAGAAGCAATTGGCTTTTTAAATAAAAAGCGATAAACAAATACATGTTGGACATAAACATCCTCTGGACAGGCTGCTGCACAGACACTGACCTCACCAAGCTCTCTAATCCATCTGTCCAGTAGTAATGTCCCAGTGCAGGCAAAAGGAAGACAAAGGCTGCAGAAGCTCCTACCTCCACAGAAGACCAAACATAGCCTCAAAAAATTCCAACTTCTGTGACTGTTCCCAAGAAAATTTAAATGTATTTCCACCTCTCTTCTTTGTGACCCACCAAACTTTCTGTCTGCCTGGTTTCTACCTATCAACCAGTATGGCTGGGATGGCAGAAGCTACAACAGCCAAGGGCCTGGCAGCAGGACACTGGCAGCTTGTGGAGCCCTGATAACATGAATGGTCCTTCTGTAAATGACATCTTTTATCTGATACCACTACAGGTCAAACTTGTAGTAGGAGCTGTAACTCACCCATGAGTTACACACCATGTGCCACCCAAAGTCCAGCTCAGCAGAGATCTCAGGTAAAGAGGAAGAAACAGGAGAGACTGGGAAGTGCCCAACATTGCACATCTCCACCCTTTCAGTGGGGTGGAAAGCATGGCATCAGGCCAGCCTCTCCAGGCAGGTCCTGGCTTGCTTATTTCAGCTCAGTTCCAGAGACTTTCCTCTTGCTGCCCAGGAGACAGAGCTGTGCTTTGACAGAAAAGATTCAAGCTCTACAGCCCCCACCCGTTTCACACAAATATATGTACATGCTAGAAGCAAGTCTTCTGATGGATTAAATGCAATTATTTGCTTCCACAACAGTGTTGTAAGATCTGAGTGCATGCTTTTATTTCAAGTTAGAGTGACACCAAGCATGGGCATAAGAATTCTGTTCATGGGGCTAAGGTGCTCCTCTCCCACCTGCAGCTGGAGCTTGCTATTACCCTGATAGAACAGCCACTACAATGCTTAGTCTGGAAACCTGAGAGCATAATTTTAAAAGTGTCCTCAAAAAAAATAACCCAAGCAAATGAACCCCCAGAATTTCCAGGTTGCTCATTTTTGTATTTGGCTTTTTCCCTTCCAAATTATAAGAACAGTTTCTCTGGGGCCACCCCCACAACGCCTCTCATTGAAACAACTGAGGAGAACATGAAGGTAAAAATTCACAGCTGTGGAATGGAAGGGACAGAAACACCTAGGTCAGCCTCCACACCAAAGGAAACCTGCATTGGCACTGGGGTCATCATCTGTTTTCAACTCTATGGCCAAAATCCACAGTGGTAAAATCCAGAAGTTATTGTAATTATACAGGGTATGCATTAGTCCTGCTGCGTTTTTAGAGAAGATGGAAAAACACCAAATCAGAACAGGCGGTAACATGAGTCACTCTATAAAAATAGTCCCTCTGAAAACATAACAATGACCCTGTCGACACCAGGAAAATGTTCTCACTGTTGCTTTGCTTTAAAATAATTGGTAACACTGGAGACTTCAGAAAAAAGAGCCTGCTTACTGCTTCTGTTTATTTTGCTTGAGTACCAGGTCAGGTAAGACTGTAAGGCAGAATCTTACAAAAATCATGTTTGAGCTCTAGAGGCCACAAATAAAAGACATAGTTTATAGGAAGGCTACTCATTTTTCTGGAGCTCATAGGAAGGCTGAAAGGCTGCCCTATAGAAAGGTGGCCTTGCTTGGACAAGGAGGATGGACCAAAAGCCCTCCAAAAGTGCCTGCCAACCTCAATCAGTCTGTGATTCTGTGACTGCAGTGCCACTAACACTGGAGCATTTCACTGACTTGTGCTAGCAACAGTGATTTCTAAAAAGCACTTTCTTAGTAACCTAGTTACATCTAAGAGAGTAGCAACAACTCCCACATTATGCCCTTTCCTCATTTCCATATAATGACTCTCCCTTTTCCTCTTTCCTTCAGGACTGTATGTTTGTCTTGGGCATGGCCAGACCTCATTTATAAATGTTCTTCATGTTTCCACACTATGGGCTTGCATTATCCTTGAAGAAATCACTGCTACCAACCATAACTGGCTATAACTCAGTGTTTGCTAGTTTTCAACTGTTACAACCTGAGAATGCAAATCTCAGTAATGCTCAAGAACCCTCCTCCTTTTTTCAAAACTCAGCCCTAGACTTTAAGTGCATAGCAAATCTCACACTGCACCATATGAGCCTTTCTCCTGTGTCAGGGCATGAAGCAGTTCTGCAATTCACAATTTTGAATACATAGAATGAGTAGTTATAGAATTTATGCTCAAATGAATGCCATGCTGCCTGCACAAGCTTTCCTTCTCATCATAAGGGACCACTCAGCCAGGGCAATGTGCTTCCTGTTGAGCTTTGTGGCAATATCTATATTATATTATATTATATTATATTATTCTCTATATGGAGAGCAAAGAGAACTTTTCTCCACAATTTGGCAAGTGAGGTGTTAGAGAAGCAAGTAGGTCACATTACAATGCAAAAGCAGCCTCCAAGTCTCATCTCCTACCACCCAAGTTACAGCTGCTTAGGGTAGCTTTTAGATTTTTTGTCCATTTGTCAAGTATCCACTTCACACTGTCCAGCTGTGTAGGTGCATAAAGACTGGGACTGCCCCTTCTACTAAGCTGTTGAACTTTCCAAAGTAGAAGCATTCAAGACCATACTCTCCAGCATGACATCTTCCATAGAGACTAGGTACCTCTACAGAATCCTCAAGTCTAAAATTAAACCCATCTATTGTCATAACTTCCTTTGCTCTGTTCTGGACAGCAAGACTGTTTCCCAATAGCTTACTGAGGTGCCACTTCAGCAAAAACTGTTTCTCTGTAATGAGAAAAAACCCACCAATAATTGGAATGCATAATTAAAGGGGAGAATAAATTACTGAAAGGAAAGAAAAGACAAAAAATGTTCACGTATATCACAGATGCTTCATATTTTGTGAAGATGCAGGGGGCATGGAGACACGATTTCTATAGGTGGCCTGAGGCAGGGTTTGATCAGACAGTAAACAATGTGAAATGGATATAACTGGTGCCAAATACTTCAACAAAAATAATTTGTAGTGTGATTCCAATTGGTTGCATGTGCTTTTAAGTTATTCTGACAGAAATTTGATCACAAATGCCTTGAGGTTTCTTCCACTGCTTCAGAACTGAAAGGCTACTTTCCCTCCAGCTGCAATAATGTGCAAGATCTCAATTTGATGACAAATGTCATCTCACTCAATGTTGTTTGTCTGATTCTTTCCTTGTTGCAAGTTACAGTATTTGTATGTGGGTAAATTAACACTTGCTCAGACACTTTAGTCAAATTAAGGAAAACAGTATCTGACAAAACATGTAACATAACATGGCTGTCTCTCCAACACCACTATGTTTACTCTGTAATTATTTTAGCCATATTTAAAACAGAACATGTCATATATCCTATCAAACATGATTTACATATCTATGACCTCTCATAGGTTCTGTGATATTTTATCCTCTTTAGTTTTTCTCCTCCTTGTCATGTAACCACACTGTTTCTTTGGATCTTGCTGATCTGCAGAGGTTGCAGCTCACACTACCAGCACTCAATCACATTAAGGCATTTAAGGATTTAGACTCAGAGGGCACAAGCAAGTAAGGAATAGGGAAGTGACATCTTAGATGATACCAGGCCCTTGTGACAGAATCTGATCTCACACTTCCCTGTTCATTATTTTCATAATTAAGTAACTTTTGCTTTTCTGTTCATGTCCTAAATATTTTTTAGAATTGAACTAGAACTCCCTTTTCCAGGAATCAGCCAAATATGGTGGCTTTCCAGGTACATGTGATTCTGTGCAGTGCAAGCATGACCCATTCTCCTTTTATCTCTTCATTTATGTACCCTTCTCTCCTGCCAGGTGTGTAGAGTGAAGACAACACGAACACTTGTTCCCCTCCCTGGGTGTCCTCCTTGCTTCCCCACTTTGCTCTTCTTCTAGTTCCCACTGATGCCCAAAGGATCAGGGAAAAAACATAAACCCATCAATAAGTAAATTTCTCCACAGATATCCACATGTGGGGAGCCTATAGAAAAGCAGTCATAACAAAACTGTGATTAAAGCAGAGATGCAGAAGGGAGACCTGCTGAAAAACTTCAATCCGATTCTCCAGGGCTTGGTTGTTCATTCATTGCTTTGACAAGCTGAGCTGTGACAACCATTTCTGTTTCTCTTCCAGCACCTGGCCTTCCCATCCTCACCTCAGGCTTCCTTTCCACTGTGTCAGTCCCCACTGGACTGGGGAACCAATCCAGCTGCAAAATTACCATTTTTCTCTGCAGAGTACTTTTCTTTAGGTTAAGTTACTTTAATGGGTCCATGCAGTCACCCAAATTGCTGTGCAAGAAGGGTGAAAAGAACAAGCAAAGGAGTTGCTTATCTCTACTAGAGCAGCTGAATCCCTGGTGTGAAACCAAAGCTTGAAAAGTAATGTGAGGGGAGAAGTAAACCTTGTTGTTCTGCTCCTTCTCAGTTTCTTCTAAATCTCTGGTCATGCTTCCATCCTTGTTCTTCGTACTTAGTGGAAAGTGACTGCTTGTAATTCATTAAACTCACTCAGAGTATGGAACACACATGAATCACAGCTGCCAATTTATACACATTCAATGTTTCTCTTACCTGATTCTTAAGCAGCTGCACTAAAAAATTGTATTAATTCCCAGCAGACTGCTCACTTTCTTTTTTATTTAAAAAAGAAAATGAAATGAACTCATGGCCACAAAACTGTTTTCTTAATTCTTGTCTTTTTTTCCCCCCTCTCATGTATTTATTAAAACTTATTGTACTACTCTAGAAAAACTGACTT
>WBNO01015725.1:0-59674 GCA_013400575.1 Peucedramus taeniatus
AAAAAAAAACTGAAGAATTGAAGAAAAAGAAACCAACACCAAACCCCACGACATAAAGTACATAGAGGTTTGATTATTTAGCTCAAGAAATTTATTTGAACTAGATGAAGCCACCTAACTTGTCAACCTTTTCAGAGCTTTGCCAGCACCACAGTAATTGCCATAAAAACCACATTATTTCATATATTTATTTGAAATAATGCCTACAATTTCTATCGTTAATGAGCAGACCTGTTTATTAATGATAAGATAAACTTTGAAGAGCATCACATGAAGTATATTGATTTTGACATTCAACACAATCTTCTGCCCCGTGTGCCAACCCTCAGAAACTGCACAAGAACCATTAGTACAAATCAATAGATTTTTTGCTAGTTTCTAAATTCAACAGGTTCAGAAATTACACAGAACAGACATCCATAAACTTTAACTTAATTAATTCTAACTGAAATCCTATTAATTTACTCCTCCCATTATCATATTTTCCCTTTCACCTACTGAAAATGATTTTGTTCATAAATTCTCCCCAAAACACACTAATAATTTATTTTCATAACATAATACTAAGATTATGTTAATAGGATCCTTACAGTATCCCAGAATTAAACTTATGTATGAGATAATCAGAACTAGACCATGTACAAGACTGGCATTTAAATACTTTTTCTAATTATAATAATCAAGCCGACCAAATAACCCCAGGGAACTTTAAAGCTATGTAAACTGGCAGATGTTTGCTCTGACAGCTAAAGTTGCTCTTAAAAAACTTAACTGTATGTAATATGTATAATTCATCTTGTAACACCCTTCCCTACCTTTTACATCAAGAACCAGAGATATCCCAGTAACATTTCATCATCAGTAAGTCACCATACCCTCTTCTTTAATTTCCTTTGTTGAGATGTGTAATTCACTATTAGATATACATGAACAAAAAGCTTTTCCCTATACAACCATCCTTCCAGACTTCTGCAACAGAGAGGAGGCTAGGGGTTGAACATAACTTCAGAAGCAATACCTTTACTGAAAAAGCTGAAAAGCTGTAAGTTTGACATGAACTTATTTTATAGGTTATTAGAGAATCTGGCTTAGAAAAAAATGCCCAAAGCAAACTGATTTTCATGCAGCACTTGGCCTTTGAAAATTCAAGTATCTTTAGATGATTCAGGAACACACTAAGCAGAGATGTTCTCAAATTTAATAATGAAAACATCTTCAGAAGTACTTAAGTTGACCAATGTTGATTCTCACTTACGAATATAACATTTGGATATGCATAAAACACTTGAAGATTTCTGCTAATCAAATCAACAGGATATTCTACTTCTGCACATTCTGACTTTGCACAGAAGAATCTTGTTTTAAGCCCTCTGTCCTTCATTCATCTTCCTTTCTTAGAATACGCTGACATTTTAAATTCAACATGATCATCTTCTGCCAGTGTCTGGAAATCCTGTATTCTGGGAATGCTGGTATTCTGCAGCATTCAATGGGAGAAACACACATGATAATAAATAATTTCATAGTATTTTACAAAGACTCTTCATCAGTACTAGTTTTTACTATAGTTTCTAACATTTTTTCCCATTGGGGAACACAATTACTTTGTATATGTATGTGTATACAGACACACTCAAATACAACCACACCAATAACTACATGTAGGTACACATTTATGTCAAAGGATTTTAATGTATTTTAGAAGCGTTGACACTGCTATCACATACTTCCCATCAACCTGTTAAATATTTTTCTTGTTTATGCATTGATTTTTAGGTACATCATGGAATTCCTCCAAGTTTTTTCTCTTTTCACTAAATTAGTTTTTATAAAGGTGCCCATTACTACTCCTGCTACCTGCCTTGAGTGTTCTCAGTTCATATTTTGCTTGACAGGAATAAAAGACTTGGCTTTTAAATACTTATTCCACATTTAGAAAAGGAGAAAAAATTGCAGTATATGAGAAAGCATATCATAGTCTTTTCAACAGAACCAAGTCAAAGTAGAAGTATTTTAGCTGTGTGACTGCACATAAAAATTAGTTCCCTGTCTCCTCTCAGAGAGGCTCAGGCACTACTATGGGGTTTTCTATAACTCAGTTATTTCTTTACATACATTTACAATGTAAATATATGTATTTACAACAAAAGTATATATGTAAACTCCCATACTGACAGTTTCAGACAAAGAACCATTCAGCATTTGCTTACATTAACCAGCCATTTCTATGCACCTGTTTGTCTTTTCAGACACATATGAACCATCTCATGTACAAGAAAATAATCTCACAAGCCTGATGACTCACTCCTTCCTTCAAATCAGAATTCCTAAATCATTGCCTTGTTTAGGAAACAAGCACTGGACCTTATTTTCTCATTACCAGTTTTAGGGTATTCAAGGAAAGCCTGATAGAAGGCAGCAAAATGAACAGTTTCCTGGAAAGGAGAGAGGACTCCTTAGGTATTTAAATAAATGAGAGTTTCCTCTGTCTCTTGCTCAAATACAGGGATGAACAGTACTAGAAATAAGTGGGATATCTGTACCCTTCTTAAAAAACATTGTGTAGCTGGAGACTTCAAAATAAATGGGAACATTTTGGGGTGGCGGTGAAGCACTTTTCCTGTGAACTTTGTGTTAACTCATTATTCTGCAGTGACAGGAGCTGAGGGTGACTCTTGGGGATTGTCCTGTGCAAGGCCAGGAGCTGAACTCAGTGATTCTTACAGATGTTACCTCTTTTAGTGATATCTGTTTATTAACATTTGTCCTAGAGATTCAATGAACACCAAACAAGCATCTCCACCAAATACAGCCAATATAGTTTTAATTACAAAAATGATTATTTTGAGAGATCTGGCTGACTTTTGTACTAGCTACAAATAATTCTTTCAGCTTTTCTGTTTACAATTCTGAAAGGAAAGATAAATTCCAATAGTATTGTTGATCCACCATATACTGAAAGGACAATTATACAAGAATAAACACATACACATGGGAAAATATCACAAATATTGAATAGAAAAATAGAACTACACAAAATTTTTCTGTACTTTTAAGCATCACTTCATAAATTTGTGTGTGATCATGAAATTAAGAGCTTCCAGAAAGGTGACCTGACTCAAAATAGATCGATTTCAAGGGCACTTGCCATTTATTGTTTAACTGGACTAAGACCTTAGATTTGAAATCAGAATTGTAAATCTAGTTTCATTATATAAGTTTTTTGCAACTGCCAAAGCTTTATATTGAATATTTTTTTACAAGTATAAATATATCAGCTCTTAAAAAGAACCACATTAGAATTCAAATGCTTTACATCTCATGAGTTTTCCTCAGGTTAAAGAAATACATTGAATCAGAAACGGAAATGAAGATTTGTTGTTATCTTATTATAAAACTTCCATACTTTCTCAGTGATTTCTCACAGGCAGCTCCTCATAACACTGACTCCTTCTCTTTTACCTCCTTACTGCTCTGCTCACTCCTCCCTGTCCCTCTTATGGCCACCTAACCCTTCCTGTACATACCAGCCCTTACTGCACCTCTCACGACTGCCTGACCCTGCCCCCTCCTAGCACAGCCAAACTCCACCTAACTTCTCAACCAGCCAGCCCACTCTTTTATAACACCCATCTTAACTGGATATAGCTGTGGCCCATTAAGGGCAGTCCTGTTCCTAATGCTTGATCATTAGTGCAGCTGCAACTCCTTAGGGGTGAGATTACCTTCATCACTATCTCTATTCTCCTACATTCCATCCCTCCACAAAGATTTGACATTGAAGTTGTCTTTTAATTTCTACAGCTCTCAAAGGTACCACAGTATCAATAATTTTCTTGCTTAGATATAAATTTAAGTCAGGAATATCTGCATGTTCATTCAGCAGAGAATCTGGGAACTCTACTTCTCCAGTAATTGTATCAAAAGTGTTGATTTTTCATTTGCTAAGGGCTGTCACTGGCAAAATTGTTTAAGTTTGGGAAATTTTTCTTAATTTATACCATTATTTAACCCCCACTTCTGATTGCTGATCTGGGTTTTTGGAAAAGAGGGGAGCATAAAAAAAAAAATCAAACAACTGCTATAAGTAATCTAAGAGGACTTCCCCATGTCATCCTGCACCAAATCTCGTCTTTCTCCTACACCCCATCTCAATTTCCAATATGTGCATGGCAGGTCATTCTTGAGCCATTCCAGGAATCACAGGAGATTGGGGCAGTGCATAGCAACCTTCCCCTGCTGCTCATGGTCTGTTGGTGCCTTTTCTCTACTCCAATAGGAGTTCTGCATGGACTGAAGTCACTCAGGGGTGGTCCCACTCTGACATGTGTGACCCACAGGCTGCCATTCCTCAGGTGTGTCCCTGACCTAGTGCTGGTGACCCACAGCTGTAGCTCCTTCAAAAATGCCCACTTGGGCACTGCACACCTCCTTCCAAGAGCACATTTCCAGCCACATTTACAGCAACTCATCTTCATCAGTCAACTTCCAAGGCCATCTCCTCCACATCTTCAGCAGCATTTTCCTGCCCCTCTTTCTTAAATATGTGTGAACAGGGAGACCACATGCTCCTCTAACAGACTGCAGTGTTGGCATGTGATGGAGTGTTTTACATCCATTCCAAACGGAACTAGAAGAAGCAGCACACAAGAGCTTGTGGCCTCCTCCTATGCAGGGCACTACCTCAGAAAATGTCTAAAACCCTACTCAATATACTCACAGAAGTTGTGAAAAGTTTAACAAATATTCACCGAAAATTGATTTGCAATTTGTTTAAATAAATACAGACAAAAAGGCTCTCTGAAGCAGACTAAATATATTTTATAATATACAAGACAATTTTGCACTTTGTGTTTTGCTGCAGGTCTGCAGATTGATTTATGGAGATTCAATAATTCCTTTCCTAATTCCTGACTCCTTGTAAGACTTGCTTGTAAATTTAACAATTACAGTTTTTCTGAATGGGATGATTTGCAGAACTATCAGTTAAGGCTAACTCAAAGCAAAGGTCATCAGTTCTGCTAAAGAATCTGCTAAAGTACCCAGGTCTGTGTGGCTCTGAATAGAGAAATAGCAATTTCAAAATTTGGTAAGCCGCACTTTATATTATTAATCTCCCAGCAGAGTCAAATTAACATGTATTTGGACAAACAAACTGCAGATACAAATAGCTAGAATTACTGATTTTTATTTCTTCAAGTTTCTCTCCCCTTTTTCAGTCCTTTAAAAGTATGAACTCAAGTTAAAAAACCATTTGTCCAAAAGACATATAAAGACGGAAGAAAGGAAAATAAAGGGTCTGAACCAAACTCAGCAACTAAACTAAGAGCACCCAAAAGGTGGTGGTGATTTTGAAAGGCAAGATTGCACATAAATATCTCTAAGTATTTTTTTTTCCTAGAGACAATAGTCTACATCCTCATCCATGTTTCAAAATGGCTGTCAGACCTAACACTTCCCAGAAGTCAGAAAAGATAGGACATTCAGCATACAGGGACATTTTTACATTATTCCAGTATTTTTTCTTTGACATTTTGGCCAGTGACAACCTTTAACAGACCAAGCCTTACACCACAAAACCAACAAGATAACATGATGCTGCTACTACTCCCTCCTCCTAGGGAACCAGAGATATGCTAATTATATCTGGAGCTAAATATAAACTGTGATCCTTTCCTAGAATGCTCATCAAGCACATTACTGAGCTGTAGCACACCATCAAGCTCTGAGCCAAGGCTATATTTAAACTGGTTGGTGTCACTTACCTAGGAAACAACCAAAGTCAATCAGAACATCCTGACATCCTATTATAAATTAGGAAAGGATACATCTTAATATTTAAAATGAAAATCTTAATACTTTGAGGAAGCAAAGTGAGGCATTGAGAATTTCACTCCAAAATAATCTGATTATGTTAGAGCTTGTAAATACCTAAACACACATATTTCCACATACAGATCCTACTGCTGGGAAGTTTGTTTCTAGTTTCTTAGTCTTGCCCCTCTCACTCTAAAAAATAGACTCTCTCTAAAAATAGGATGTAGATAATTCCTCAGGAAGATTCTTCTATATTTTTTTAATGATGGATGGCTCTCAAAGACTTAATGACATTGCTTTCATAACTAGGTCCTCTGCAGTATTAAACATCCTTTTTTAATATTATACTGAAATGCAAGAGATAAACCGTAGGATACAACTTTAGAATAGAAGTTGAATAGATTTTCTTTCCTTTCTGTTTTTAGTTTAGACTTTTTTCTTGGTTTTAAACAAACATTTCCAAATATCCTTACACTGAATACTCCTAAAGGCTGTAAATTTCAGTGCTTCTCAAGTTCCTATAGTTTTCACAGTTATAAGGACTGCTAACATGAACTTAAGCCATTGCTACTGCTCCTTTTATAAAGAAGTATTTTATATTTTGCCCAGATAAACAAATCTAAGAGGTCATAACACCCATCTCTTCATCAATTAAAAAGACTTGAGTGGTGTGCATTAAGCACAAATCCATATTCTTCAAGCAATTCAGATGTTGATACTAGCAGATATATTTCCTGCTGCATTTAACATTTTATTTAAAATGCAGCTAATTCATCCATTTCATTAATTACACTACACAAATGCAATGGTGTAAAACTGTGTCTGTTTTGAGAGTGTCATTTTGGTTTATCATCTAGACAAGCAAGAGACCTCTGTATGGAATTACTCCTACCATTCAGTAAAGACCTATAGTGAGCTGCTCAGTGATCATGTAATCAAAATATGTCAATTAATGTCTATGTCTCTGATTTTTTTCTAACTTAAGGTCTAACTCTGCATCTATTTGTGCCAGATTTATGTCAGGTTGTACATGACAGAATTACAAAAGTACTAATGTAATCAATTACTTCATGACAGTATTCTTGGTCTTTACAGAACTACCACAGCAGTAGGGCAAAGTACTGTCTTACAGAAGAGAGCCTGTTTTCACTTCTAGTGCCATGCCTACCCTGAGTACTGACTGGAAGTTACTTTTAATAAAAATGACTATGGCAACAGGAAGAATTTGCCTGCACATTATTTGCACAGTGATGGACATATGAGAGACAGAATAATGGGAACCCTGCTGTGTAAAGAGCTCTTCTTGAGTCTTTTTAAATTAAAATAATGTATGAGGATGCACATATATAAACACACTTCAGGCAATAAAGATTGTTGCATATTTTCATACTATTTTTAAAAGGAAATAAAATAGCATCATCTAGGAGCTTGTACAATAGAAAGGAGTACAGTGGAGTTTAAACACTTTAATACATTTTATGAACAACTAAAGTCAAAGTATCTGTGGATATACCAAACAAATAAAATTGAAACCTAATGCTGTCCTGTCTTTTTTTTAGTTATGGGATCATATTGCAAATATTATTACACTTACAATACACAACCCTCTCCCCCCAAACCAAACCAAACCAACTTCCAATGAATTAAAGAAAGAACCCACAAAAAAAGAGCTTCCCACATTGCTCTATTTTTAATTGGTTATTTAACTTTTTAATTGTAATCTAAGAACTTTATCAGAATATTTATTAAGCTCCTGTTGAAATCAGTATGCATATGTGGGAAAATATAAAATCATTGTCAAGTTATCACCTGGCAAAACAGAAGAGATGAAGAGATTTTTGCCATTCTTTATCTCTCAGATAAAGATCTTCTATACCCCAGTTACTGAACAACAACAATATATAGGAAATGTCATTCTTTCTAGTACCAGAAAATTACATAACTGGCAATATTTTAATATTTAATCATACACATGCATGAGCAGCACAATTTGCAACAATTCATGCAAAACAAAATGCAGCAACAATTTGGTGACCCAGTATCAAAAAATGTAGGTCAGAGGGGTAAAGTAGCAAATGTTTGACACAGTAACAAGCAGAAGTTAGTCTGGTACATTTGACCACTCTGTAGTTAAAAGGTAAATTATAAAGGACAGTAAGTCTATGAATAAAATCATCCTCACAGAAAAAAAAGGCATCTTTACTTTTGAGGAGCTATGAAAATTCAACCTTATCTTTAACCAGAACTGCCACTTAAAAGACAGTCAGATACAGTAACAAAATTTGAGTAGCATAGCAAGCCAAAGAGTGCTGGAGGAGAGTAAAATCACAACATTGTGCCCCATTTTAGAAAAATTTGAAAGGGGTTGAGAACTATTTTCCTATGCAAGCACACACACCTCATCAGTGCAAAAACTTGAGTGTAATGCCTCATGAAACAAATATTTCCTTTGCCACCATGTCTTGTTGATCAGCACTTCCAGGAATTTGCAGTAGAGATGAGAAACTATAACAGATCAACCAGGGAGGAAAAGACTTGCATGTCCCTTTAACAAATTTCAATCATTAAATATCACAAAACTCAAAAAGGAATGGTTGTATAACTACAAAACAGAGTTCAGCTCAAAAATAACTGTCTTCAAGGTTTTGTCATTCCAGAAAATACACAAGAGAGAAAGCTAGCAAAAATCAAGAAAGCAAATTTCCTGAGTCAAGTTGGAAGACTGGAAACTATTCCATAGTGCTGTATTTTTATTTCTACTACCAGTGAACAACCTGCATCCCTGAGCTTGCTGTTGAGAAACTGAATGTGAACTTTAAAAAAAGTGTACTGGCTCGTACTTCTCAAAGCTAAGTGACAGGAATGCAGAGGGCTATGCATTTTATCTTCTGAAGAGACTCAAGAAAAGTACTTTGGGAATGGGTCCAAAACTGCTTATGTGTCTTCTGCAGACAGATCTTTCTCCTGCAGATCTGTGATGCTCTATTGGGAACAGAAAAGGTTACTAGAAAGGTCTCAATAAATCACTAAGAAATAAGTAAGTAGGAAAACAACCTCTACCATTCTCCACTTCGTGCAAGCAGATTTTTTCTCCACTTGTACAAGGAGATTTTCCATGCTTTTTAGTCAGTGTGGACTTATATTTACTTTGTGTTGACATAAAACCCAAGAGCTGTACCTAATATTGCTATATATAAAGCCCTATTAGTCACAGACACAAAGAAGACTTTCCCTCTACCAAATGGTCACTATGTCTTGAGTTCCTTCATTTTAATGAAGGGACTACAATTCAGCATAAAATTGAAGATTCCAGTTTTCTAAGTAACTTAGAATACAGACATTCTGTCTCCATGGTATTCTCACCTCATGGCATTGGTAAGTCTCTTTCCTGGAGTACTGGATCTTTTTCTATAGAACTTGTTTATTATTACTCCTTCCAACGCACAGCAGAAAAAAAGAGAGGTGATAAGAAGTTTAATACAATCATCTGAATATGATCTTTACCTTGAATTTCTTATCTGAGAAGCTCCTATCTGCTGTTTTATCTCAGATTAGAAACATAAAAAAGTAGTATTTGTCCAAGCATAGCAGCATTGCCTTTCTTCTAACATATGAGCTATCAACTTACATATGACCTATGATTTTGCTTTCTCCCTTTTTTTAAAATACTTTTTAATAAATTACCTCAAGCAAAACCAACCAGGAGCAATGTACTGCAGCGGATTTGCTGTACATGATGGACATTTTTCTCCTATTTAGTTTAAACTAAAACAGTAATGGCAAACTCCTCCAGAAAACAACAGCTGAAGTGTACTACCAGAATCAACAAATCAAATGAGACAGTTCATTCACTCTGCTGCTCTCAGCTATCCCAGAATTAATCCTTCTGGGTGTCTCAGTTAGAGGCAAGTTTAGGAGAAAACGCTCTGGAACGAGTGTTTCCTCCAAAGAAAAACACCTCAGCAATCCCTTTTCTACCAAGGAGAAAACGAACAGCAGTGGATGAAAGTGAAAAAACCCAACTGTTTATCCACAAACAAAGTGCCAGCATGGCATGGAAAAAAAAACGGAATAAATGCTAGATATTGAACCATCAGAATCCCACCTCCCACTCCCCACACACCCACCCACAGCAGAACAAAAAACCCCAGAATGTCAGGGGAAGAAGCAAACTGGCTGGCTGCACGGCGGGGGGGAACAAAGTGGCTCCATGCTTTTGTCTCAGGGAAGGAAAAATGTTCATGCAGCAGCTCAGGCAAAACAGATGGGAACTTGTAGAACTTCTGGCATCGGTCTCCTCCTCACAGCAGATGAATTTTGGTGATTTTGGATTTGTGGATTTTTGAATCCACAGCAGGTCCTTTCTCTAGTTGGTTCAGCTTTTCTTGAGGTCTGGGGCCAGGCAGAGTGGTTGCCATGGCTCCCTGCAGGTCCCCATTGACCATCTCTTGGACCAAAAGCAAGCCAAACAGTTCAAGAAAAAACAAAAGCCAGCTGAACTATTGCTGCTGAAGTCTCTACAGGCCAAGGAAAGAGGAAAAAAGAAACTTCTTGCTTAAGCTAACAAAAAACCAAGCTAGCTAAGCAACAAGGTACCCACTGATCTGTACCACAGTGAGCATGCCCGGGAGCAAGGCTTTGAACAAAGCCCTTGCAGGAGCCCCCAAAGCTCCTGCCCCTCCCCAGGACCCACCTTAAATTCACAGCAACCTCTTCTGGACTTAAAGCAGACATCAGGAATAGATCATAAAATCAACCTAAGACTGGGTGAGTGGGTAAATGAGCTAAAGGGAGAACAGGCCTTATAAGAAAAGAACCATCAAACTCATTTCCCAGAGTGTCCTAGTTTCAGCCAGGACAGGGCTAATTTTTTACAGTAGCTGGGCATAGTGGCTTGTAGTCCCAGCTACCGAGGAGGATGATCCAGTAGGGCCACTTGAGCCCAGGAGTTCTGGTCAGCCTTGCACTGTGATGAGTGGGTGTTATTTCATGCCACCCTGTCATTGCCAGGGGCAGGAGTAAGAGACTCTTGCTTCCCAGAAGGACATGCTTTCTGTTCTGGAGGAAGTGTGGTGGGGAAGAGCCAGTCGTGATTCCTCACAGTCATTCTGTGTAAAGAGTTTCTTTGTCTTATACCTTTTATTACTAATATTGTAGCTTTACTACTCCTTTTCTTCTATCATTGCTGTTTCCAGTAAATGGGTCTTATCTCAACCTGTGATTTTCACCTTTTGTGCCTCCAATTCTCAACTCCATCCCACTGGAATGGAAAGGGGAGCGAGCAAATGACATCTGGTTTGGGAGAATCCTGGTGGGGGCACTGAATTGAGGAGTATTATTCCTAAACAAGACATAAAGGTATCAAGGCAAGAAAGCCACAAATATTAAATGTTAATCTCACCTGAATTAAGGTTTTAATTCTAATCAAAAATACTTAAGTAAATATTTTTGCATTTATGGTTCAGCATTTTGATACTTCTTAGTTCAGTGTTATTTTTCTCCAGAAATTGTGACAGTAGAAATTCTGAGCTGTCCAATGCAAATCCTAGGGGTTTTAACCTATATGAATGATGAATGTTTATTACGTATTAGACCCAAATTAAGCAAATATTTCTCTGGAATGGAATTGTCTGAGCCTTTTGATCAATGGCTTGGATGCCTGTTTAGATACCTGTCTGTAAACCAGTATTCCCAGACATTCCCAAAAGTCCCTGAATGCAGAAGACATGGTACCCAGGTATGCAAAAGGAATAGAGGCCTGCTACCAAGAAGTTGATGACATTACCTACATATCCCTGAAGAAAAAAACTGACATTTACTGGAGAAAAGACTGAGAGGTAAAGAAACAGTACAGAGACTACAGAGACAATGAAAGAGAAAAAACTATTGTGTAAACCAAAATAAAGGCATAAAAATTACTTACACTAAATAAAACAAAGTAATATTTATTTACCCTAAAATGAAGTCTTAACAGTAAAATTTCCAAGTTATTCAAGTAAAAGTTCAGATCCCAAATTAATTCTGGTATCATAAATGGCCACTTAACAGTGTACAAGAGAATAAGAATGGGAGAATATCTTCAAAAGTGATGGCTCACTTGATGTACTTGGTATCTATGTACCACTAGAAAATACCCCAAAACACATGAAACTCCATGAGAGCCAGTCTTTCCATCTGCAGAAGCCACTTGTATGAAACAGGTCTCCTTCCTTCTTCACTGAAAGCCCTTAAAATACTTTGCATCCTGAAATCTACTACAACTTCAGGCATGTCCTTCAGTGTTTTTCCAGACATTAACCACAAGTGAAGAAAACTGAACACTGTTTCAGAGTGTTGTAAACTTCACTTTACACTTTACTCCACATTTCACTGAAGTATTTAAGGATTTTTTTTCCTGAACCATTTGGAAAAAATTCTGTTACAATCTAAGAATAATCTTTTCAAAGGAATGGAAAAGTAACACAATTACACAATACCTAGGTTATCTTGAAAATTCTAAGTTAATATAGGTTATCTTGAAAATTCTAAGTTAATATAAAACAGCAATAACAAATAATTAAAACACATTAAGTGTATAAAGTGCAAAGGAAAATAGGTTTTAAATACTTTTGAGAAAATTACAGTTACATTAATGTCATTTACAGTAGCAAATGGCTGTGCTTTTCATGGCTCAATTCATTTAAAGGAGAATGTCTAGGGAAATTTCAAATCCAATTTTACCAACAGAGCTCAATCTCATCTCTATTACCAGACACATTAGCAGCCATGGTGGGTAAGGTGATCTTTATGATCAAAATGATCTTTAAAGTCTCTACCAACCCAAACCATTCTATGACTATATAAATGGCAGCAGTCATTTATACTTTTTCTACTAGAGAACATCAAGAGAAACACTGTGTAAATTATGGCATCAACTTCTTCAATCACTGCATTCATTAAACCCCTGTAGCTAAACCAAAGAAGCTGAGAAGTTTTTGTTAATAAGGTGTAAGAATGCAGGTTAACACAGTTCTTGACCCAGCACAGCTGGCCAATAAACCCCTACAATGAGAGAAGGCCCAGAGGAGATGGGCATGAGCAATGTACCCATGAAACTCAGAGAACAGCCCAGGTTGTGACTGACCAAGCTATTGCAAAGAGAGCTGATTATCTCAGCACAAAGGGACAGAGGATGGTGTTACGTTTCAGGTAAGAGTTGAGCAGATCAGTTAAATATATCACAGTTGAGTAGATAACTGGTGGTATAAATGCTTCTTCCCTGGTTCATCAGAAGTGTGTGAAAGCCTGAATTAGCCAGGCCACTAGGGGGGAAGAGGTGGGGGTGAATATGTGGAGGTGAATACTAACCAAATGATGGGTTTGAGCTGGCCTCAACATACATACTGTAAAGAAAATTAAAAGCAAGGCAAGTGGGAGAAATAGCTGATTATTGTTTGCCATTTCTTTTGTTATGTTTTTGGTGGGTTTTGGTTTTTGGTTTTTTTTACAGCACAATTCTCTTGGAACTATTAAAATGCCTCAACATTAGAACTGTGCTTTTTTTTTTGGCATGAACAGTTCTAGGGAGTCTTTGTGGTTATCCAGAATAATTTCACAGAAAACAGGTAAAACATCCAAAGTTTTCTAATATAATTTTTAACTTTCTTACCTTCCATGGTACCTGGTCTCTTTGGCTTCCTGTATCAATTAAATAAATTATCCCACCTGCTCCAGGAAAGCAGACTTGATTATCTGCATGATATCACCATCCTGCTGGCTGCTAGCTCCTAGTCTCTTCTTCTTTCCATCATTTCTCTTTGGAGCAGACAAATGAATAAGCTACTGCTCATATTTATATAGCAGTTAGTACAAATGAGAATTTGATATTTCAGACTCTTCAAAATTTATGTAGAAAATAAGCATCATTTGCCAGTCACAATTAATTATTCTAATCCCTACTCTGAAGATGCTATGAAATCGGTGAAAAAAGAAATATTTCCATAAATAGCAAAAGATGGGCAAAACAAAAAGAAAAAAGAAAATCCTAACTTTCCAGGATTTTTTAGAATGGACAAAGAGATGCAATTCCTAGAAAGCTCAGTGCTCAGACTAATAAAGTATTACTGTTTTAGCATTGTAAACATAGCACAATGACAGCTGATGCACAGTTCAGACAGCAGAAAGGCATGTGAATAATTCTGAAAACACCTAACATCTCTTCCCAGATCTCCTGGGTAACCCAAAATGTGCAGGAGCAAAAATCTGTCTCAGGAATACACACTTTGTTGTCCATACATGTTACTGACTACAGTAAAAGCCCAGAGCATCTCACTGAGAAAGTTAAGGCCGATTTTGAGAAAATGGGTCTTCTGATATGCTGGGGAAGTAGCAACCCAGGAAAGGACTTCTGTCAACTCAGAAATTTATCATCCAATGCAGCAATGTGAAGGCCTTGGTGTCTTTCAGAAAGAAGAGCAGCAACCAAGACAAAGCACCTACACCTGGCTCCAATATTCACAGAAGCAGAGAATGGCCTAGGTTGGAAGGGACCTTAGACATCATCTAGTTTCAAGCTCTCTGACAGGGACATTTTTCACTAGACCATGTTGCACTAGATCAAGGGAGACATATTCAACCAGGGATAGAACACTTCCAGGCATAGGACATCCACAGCTTCTCTTTGCAACTCTTTCCAGTGCCTCAGCACCCTCAAAGCAAAGATTTTTTCCCCAGTATCTAATGTGAACCTACTATCTTTCATTTTGAATTCTTTCCCATGTCCTGTCACTACATCATGTTGTAAAAAGTGTCTCTCCATCTTTCATGCAAGTTCCCCTGAGGGGCTGTAAGGCTGCAATAAGGTCATCTCAAAGTCTGGTCTTTTCCAGACTGAACAATCCCAACTCTCTCAGCCTTTCCTCGTAGGAGAATTGCTTTATCCCTCTGATCAACCTGGTGGCCTCCTCAGTCCAATGGGTCAATATCCTTCCTCTGCTGGGGACCCCAGAGCTGGATACAGTACTCAAGGTGGGATCTCACCCAAGCAGAGTGGAGGGGCAGAAGCCCCTTCCTCACCTTGCTTGCCCAGGGATGTAGCTTTACTTGCTTTGGATGTAGTCCAGGACATGTTTGGCTTTCTGGGCTGCCGGTGCACATGGCTGGGTCATGCCCAGCCTCTCATCCACCAGCACCCCCAAGTCAGTCTCAGATTCCTGAAAATTAAACACTTCCAGAGGAGAACTTTGAACACAGAAGTGAGCAAAATAGTTAAATAATCTTAGCCCATATAAATTTTTTTCTGCCTCTCAGAGGTAATAATAATACATATATTTTAATATTTGGAAATACATGTATCACAGAAAACATAGTGCTATTCTTTGTACGAGATAATATATTAACAAATATATTTTCTTAATGAGCCCTTTTCTACTAATAAATATGCAAGAAATAGTACAATTTAGTATGGGAAAGCTTACTAAAATCTATAAATGTTACACACAACTAGAGCTGAATAATTCATTAACCGTTTAACACATTTCCTAAAACAGCAATGTAAATTACTGTTATCACAGACCTAATTCCAATCTTTTGTTTTGTAAAGGGATTCCTTTTTTCCTCACACAATCTGAAAGTTTAATTGCAAAGTGATCAACATGGAGCTCTGCTAATTAAATCAGTTGAAGGATATTTAGGCTGACACCATGCTAGGTGCTCAGAATGTTCCACTGCATTACATATAACACATTGTAGCAGCCAAAATAGCTGCTAATGAAGTTCAGGGTAAAGAAGCAAAAAGGGCCTTTGCATAGTATCCACAGATATTTAATTCAGCTGCACAGAAAGATGTTCAGGGTCCAAAGGCTGAACTCATGGGGAGAGTCCAGGGTTTTGTACATCGAGAGGTAGGGGCTGGACAGTGGCATGGGAGCAGTACAAAGATGAGGGCCAGGGGGGAATAGGGAGGGACTGGGTGAGGGACATAGGAACAAGGGGAAGGAGCCAATGGGGTCTAACAGAACAGGGTATCTTTTGAGGGAAGCTTCTTGTGTCTCCCTAACCCAGGGAATGCCTCTCAGGGTCTCCAGAACACATGATAGATAAACTAACAGCCTGTTAATTTGAATTGGCAGGTAATGGAGGAGAAAGCTTAATCTTTACAGTACTGCATGTAGTAGATACACAGATCTACTAACTGTAGCTTTACAGTTTTCTGAACAATTAGAAGGGGTCTTAATAACGTTGTTTTCAGTCTGAAATGAGAAAAATAATAACCCCTCACTAGTATTTTACTTACTTGACCATATAATTACCAAGGATCTGCACCTGCTCCTGTATTGACAGATTGTTAGTAAGTAAGAAACCTTACAAAAATCCATTTAAGTTTAGAAACTTTGACTACACAGCTTTAATAAAATTGGCAGTAAACTATCTAAATTAAACTTTATCTCTAAATTATTATCTGGGCATTATCATCTAGATGGTGGTACTCAGTTAATGTAAAGTGCAGAATTTTCGTCTACTCAGTTGCAAGTTAATATAGCCTTCAAAGTTTCTTGATACTGTTGAATGCCCACATCATTCGGCTTTCAAAGTTATCAATAAGAAAAATTATCAAGTCAATTAATAGTATAGGTCTAGAAATTGTACTTGGAATTCTCCACTGGAGATCCAAAACTCAGGAAAGAAAAACTGCTTTACCAGTATAGACTATGAAGCCCTTTGCCATGATTGAGCAGAGCCACCAGAGCAGTTCATGAAAGTCCTACCACCTGAAAACCACCACAGCTGCAAAGGTTAGTTCTAGCGGGATGCAAGCTGCAGCCAACACTACAGACCTGGATTCAGACCAAAGTCACATGAGCACAGATGCAAAGGGGCAACTGCAAGGCTCTGCCAGCCTCAGTCACAACACTGCTGGGCACAGAGATCCAGCGTGTGAACAAATAGAATGTACAGATAGGAGACACAACATACTAAAAAGTTGTTGAAAGTTTTTTGTCTCTCAGTCCACATAAAATACATCACAGCATACAACACTAGAAATATATTTGGAATTGGTTTGCCAGGTCCATATACGGACCTTAATGTCAGACTGGTTAACTTAGCAAATGAAAGACAACATCCAGGAGCATCTTTTCCTTTCTTTTGCCCCTATACTAAGACAGACTGTTACCAGCTGATCTCCTCTCCTTTTTCTTGTCAACACCAGTGAGTATGTATCCATAAAGAGAGAGAGGAGCAGAGTTTGGATAAAATTGCAGTTAAGATTGTTCCTTGATATTCCCCATAAGTACACTAACACATACAAAAGGAATTGAATGTCTGCCAACAAAAGAAGCATGACACTGTTTTCCTATATGATTAAGTGCTGACTGCTCATGAAATTTTTTGCTGACACCAAAGAGCAGAACTCCTCCTATTTCAGTAATTTCAATCATTATAGCTGTCCTTTCACTCGAGAAATCAACCTGTCTTGTCATCAAAGAAAAAAAAATAGATCAGATAAAACAAGGTCAGTTTAGATTATATGAAAAATTCTTCAATTTTGTAAATTAAAATCCTTGCTCTCCTCACTTTCCTTCCAAATGACTGAAAGAAAAATAGAAGCAAAGGCTAATGGTAAATATTAGTATAGATACTAATATCATACAACTAAGACTAAAAATTATTTAAGAATCAGAATCAGAAATGGGTTCAGATACAGATACAATATTTTCAAGATATATCTCACGATTAAAATCAAACTACATTGATGTGTTAAACTTCAGAGTTCATGCTTCATGAAACTTTATTACCAAGCGATGAACTGCTGCTTGCCTAGTTTTCAGGTTTAGAAATACTTACAACTATTATCCTGGTTGACTGATTTACCTTGCAATAATTAATCATTATTGTTGCTATGCACTGGACAAGACTAAAGGACTAAAGCCCTTCTTATTACTATGAGTATCTTCCAACCAGATCAGTCCTTCATTCCTTTCAAAGTAAACTAAATCAGTGTAAAATAAACTTTAACTGCACATGAAACTTTTCTCCTTCATCACCTCTACTTGACACTAAGAAATTACTAGGATTTTGTGGGCTTTTTGAAAACTTGCATAAGATGATGGTGATTCCAGCTTTCAAGTGGACCAGGACAAAACAGCAGGCATTGTAAAAATGTTAATAAGCTTGTAAAACATCCCAAAGCTTCCTCTCAATTTCATACCACCCACAGGAAAATTTATCACGCATCACAGATGGCTTATAGAGGATGCTAAGCCATTTCTGTAAGAAGAGGTGCTCAAACATAACTTGAATTAAGGAAGCTGGATCTTTGGAAGAGATCCAGCATTTACAGAGTGTTCATTCACAACTTCTAATTTGCTTATTCTGTATGCTGTGTTTCACACCTGGCATGTCCAGAAGTAAGAAAAACCATTATGATTTGCAGAAGTGATTAAAACATTGTTGGATTTCACCTAGAAAATTATGTTTTTCAGATACTAATAAACATTCACAAAAAAACAGAGTTGATGCTTTTTTCAAAGTTGATATTACATATACTAAAACTGCCATTATGCTTGTATGTCATATCTATATATATGTATCATATATATGATTCTAGATAAATCATTCTTCTGATGGAAATTTAAGAGAAAACTTCTCTCTTCAATGAATCTGCATTCTGAGCTCCTACCTTGATCTACTCTTTTCATTCTTTACCTCTGCTTTGCAGAGCATTGGTCAAAACTTCCAAACTGAAGCTTTCAGTGTTCCAGCATGCAAATGCAAACTTTTATTTGCATTAGCAAACAACCACTGTTTTGGATAATCTCATTGACACTGCATCAATTCAGCAATATGATCTACTTACATGGGCTTTTTTGAGGCTACCTATTATTGTCTTTCTCATGGAGACAAAGAACTTCTGTGTGTGCTGAATGGGCTTTGGTTTAACTACATTCAGCTGAACCTTTCAGCTACTTAAATGACAGGCAGCAGACTTGGACTCTTCACTATCATGGTGTATTGATTGTATATGTTATTTCCCTGTACTCTCATGCAAGAACAACAAGTACAAAGTGACCAAAGACTTTGCAGTCTTGGTGTGCTTGAGCAGAGGTTGACTAATGACACCTCACAAAGAAAGGCAATACACATCAAAGAGCATCTCAGAGTAAACAAGAACTTTCTGTCACTC
Organism: Peucedramus taeniatus; assembly: GCA_013400575.1. Classification (NCBI taxonomy): domain Eukaryota; kingdom Metazoa; phylum Chordata; class Aves; order Passeriformes; family Fringillidae; genus Peucedramus; species Peucedramus taeniatus. The sequence goes on from WBNO01015725.1 coordinate 18,980, forward strand.
ACTGATAACTTTTTTGAAGGACTTTGGGTATGAATAATTTGATGCAGGCAGTATAGAGTATGCACTAGAATGAACAGAACAAACCTTGAGTCTGAGGAGTTTATAGCATAAATCTGTACACAGCATAAATCATTGTACACCTGCAAAACTAAATCTATTTTGTATAATGGTTACTGACTGATATTTTATAATTTTGGGAGAAAGCATTACCTGTAGTACTGAAACATTTAGATCCATTTAGATTTTAGAAAAATAGGGTGAAACTTAATCAGGACAAATCCAGGAAGAAGTCACATTATTTTAAAGCTATGGAAAGTCTATTCAACTTTGTTACTAATGAAGTACCACAGTTAACTACTTCCCACTAGTACAATTGCAGTAGTCTTACTAACCAACAAGTTTGAATTTAGAACAAGCACTAGACAGAACTCAAGAGATTTTTCAGGAAATGTATACATTGAAGACATATATATAAAACACTAAGAATACACTGAAAACATATGTCTTGTCTAGTCTGCGATTTAAGATAAGCAAAGTTTATAATTTTTCAAAGATAATGAAAATCTAACAGCCAAAAGGCGGCACATCTTCAGTGAAGATGCCTCATCTTCAGTGAAGGTGCCTCATTGATAAATCTATTGCTATTTCTGAGCCTTAGAGATTAAAGCTGTTCATTTCTGATTTTGTTTTTCCAATAACCAAGGTTTGCAGGTAAACAATGGGAAGAAACTATTTCTAATACATACAGTAAAAACAAGATAATGTCTCCATTATAATTTTAAACACTCAGAACTCAGGTATTCTTTCCACTTTCCCATCCATTACTATTGTTAATATTATATTTAATTGCAAAGCAGTAGGGCCCATAGGACTGAAATATTGATATTGCTATTTAGGCACTTATAAGAAAGGCTCAACTCCATATACTATGAAAAGTAATTATTTCTCCCCTATGCTGTTTTAACATATAAAACACACAAGTGACAGAGCAGCATATACAAGTGCAGTAACTTGCTCAAGGTTATAGAGCAGGTCTGCAGTAGAGCTGAGGATAGGAACTGGGTATCTTGGTATCAACTGGACTACTATATTTACTAAAATAAGCTGATCAAGTGTGATAAAAGAGTGTGTCCTTTAGAGAATGAAGTTTTTGATAAGTGAAGAAATATTTCAACACCATGTCTAGGATTAGCAGTCATCTTTCTCCAGCCTTCGAAAGCTGATGGTACAATGACAGCTCCACTAGATAAGAACTCTTTCATAAAGGATGTACAAAAATTACAGTTTCCTTGCATGTGAAAGGCCACTGACTTCTAAAATAATTACATTGAGGAAGATTACTAATTCATAACCTTGTCCAAAAAACCCATGAGTTGAATGTCATTCCTAAATTTTCAAGATTTATATCTCCCTATATACTAAAATTATAGGGGAGACTGTTTTAATAAACTAACATTTCTATTATTTTTCTTTAGAGGCTATTACCTGATTATAACAGCAATTAAAAAAATTACAAGTGCCTTCATTTTTAATTAAGTGCTAGTTTAAAAAAGAAAACAACCACTCCAACCAACAACAAAAAAAATCCTTGCAAACCACAGCCATGAGAAAACCCTGAGAAACCCTCAAAAAGAAACTGAACTGTAAGCATCTGGAGTGTTTATAACTATTAAGCTCCATTTGCAGCTACTCTGTCTCTCAACCTCAAATACTGCTACTACTGTTTATGAAAATCCTGTATGACAAGAATCAAGGTTTCCCAAGATGCTACACTAGTACCTCAGAAAACAGCTACTTCACTGAGATCACGAGCAAAATAAAAGAAATTACAGCAACAGCACAGTTGTACCTACCTGAAAGCTGACATTCATATTAATAATTACTGAGATTTTATGTGAGATGGGAAAGTTGAGACAAATAAGGGGAAAGGAGATAAAGACAATGCAGGCAAGCTTTCTGGAAGCACAGATTACCCATACTGTTGTAGTAGAAGATATTCAGGTGAAACAAGGTAATGCGTCTGAGCCAGCACAGCTCCTTGCTCAGTATAGTTTTCTCAGTTTAAGGTACCCAGAGAAAGCCTGTACACTAGCAAAAAACTGTGTATATATAAAAAAATTATATATTACACATCCAACTTCATATTTGAGAGGACACATTTCTGTACTAGGGTAAACTGTGCCTTTACAAGCCTCAGTATTTACCCAGAAAGAGACTCTGTGGTCCAACTTTAGTGATACTTAAGTGCCTTTTGCACAGGAGATGGTTTAAGCTGTTATGGGTAGTGGCTATATGAGCTAGGAGCAATGGAGGTACTGATAACTACTTTGGGGTCATATCAAACCAGATTTTGAAATTTTGAGCATTTCTAAGAATGCTCCTTCTAGGCCTTGCTTGATTTATAGCCCTACCTACTGCACAGTTCTGTGAATCTATTCCCCTGCAAAGATTAAAATATAAAATGAAAAATGGATGTGCAAACATTATGAATAGATTTTTATATTACATTCTTGTAGCTGTGATTTGTACTTGTAAAGGCATTCCTCTTGTTGCAAAATTTGGTTGATGTACAGTTTTCTTAAGAAAGGATGATTTTGGTGTTTGTTCTCTGTATACTTTTCAAGCCTCATCAACCAGAAGGGAGATTTAATCCACGGAACAGAGAGCAGCTGTTATCTAAGTAAGGTCTGGGTGTAAGAAAGGCAAATTACTAGCTGGCAGAATTACTTTGTTACCATTTAGGGCTGGACATGCTTCAGTTATCTCAGACCTAGGGGAGGTTAACAAAGCTTGGGAAGAAGGATGTACCACTGATAGTGGACACAAAGAATTCAAAATTTACAGGCCAGATGGACATTTGGCAGAACCCATAAGGAAGAAAATAATAAGGACAAGTCAGCAACTGTGCTTAATCAGCTCTGGCTGGGTAAAAGGTAATTCTGGCAAGGAAAGATCACAACCACTGATTCAAGAAACCAACTAACTCAAAGGAGAAAGAGCATGCAGACTACTTAGCTTGAGAAGCGAGAGAAATATTGACCAATAGTAGAAAGAATAAGAATTAACAAAAGAACTAGATAACTTGTACCCAATTAACATTAATGCTTTTGTTTATTAAAATTTATAAACATTGAAAAGTTTTGGTAGTTGTTGTGCTCACTTTATGGATTTGCCACCCAGCCCCCCTTTCCATGCAGAACTGTAAATAAATCACATACCTCCACTCTGTGTGTGGATTGGCCTACTGCACCCCGGGTGAAAGAACCTATTTTGGGACAAAATTTTCTCTGCTTCATTGAATCTGTACTAAAAAGACTGAAAGTCTTATTCTGGTGCTTCTTCACATGGTACTTCATGTCTATAATTGCAGGTACTAAATAAAGAGATGTAGATCCCTGTAGGTAAGGACAATTCCACTGAGATCTGTAAGAGCAAAAATGAGCAAAGGACCATTTTTTATTTCCTATTTTATTTTACCATGAAAACCTCTCTCTCTTTTACTTAATTGCAGGTTCATGTTTATTAATCACACCACACAGATTTCTCATTCTAAGTGATGAAACAGCAGATTATCTCTTCCTTGGAGAATGCCTGCCAAGGAATAACAGGTTTTAAAAAACTAAACAGAATATAAACCCAGCGCAGACTTCTTTAAAGAGAAAAACCTAACATTCATATCAACTCATACAACTGATGTTTTTGTTTAAAGTTACATTTTGCTTCTACAGTTCTTTTTTTGTCTGCTTTCCTAATTAGCACATCATTTAGGAACCTAGTTGATCATGCCAAATTCTAGCATTATTCATTCTTTCCTGCAGAGCAGCATTGAATAGGCAGACTGTATCGATTCCTCTACCGTTTCCTTGACCATTTCAGGGATATTCACTTTCTTGTGTACTGGAGAGTCATTTGAATGCAGAGCACTGTCACTTCTCTATGTAGCACTGTTAGCACCAGGATGCAATCTTATTTATTAAAACACAGCGTACAATTCCTGTAACCCCTAGGAGCCTCCATCAGAATGAAGACCAGAAAAAACATTTGACATGTGCAAAGCAGACAAGCAGGCTGGATTTTCTTTTTTGTGTTAGTAATAACACATTTCCTTATAGCTGCACAATCTTAATACATATGTGATACAAAGTTACAAGATATTTCTACTCCTCCACCTTCCTCCAGAAATAACTGTAATAGGGTTTTTCTTGTTCAATCATGAGACAGGCCACCAATAGCCAGTTCTCTTCTGACAACTTCTGCTCAACTAAATTTAAAGGTCTGCTCACATTGGTAGACAAAGATAAAACCTGTGCAGCTACTGCACAGATCTAAAATAATTCTGCTAAAAGGTCTGCTGTTCTTGAATATTTTGAGTGCCTGTATTTAGCTCTATGGGCTCACACAGTCTGAAGGCCTTGGTCCCCAAAATAGGGACAGAGAGTTTTGGCAGGCAATCGCGCACATCGTTTCCTTTGAAATCTCCACTGTTCACTAACCCACCCTCATACAGGAAACAAAAGCTTGAGCACAAGAAATTCCACAAGTAGGGAGGACCTTACAGTATTCTCCTAATGTTTTCTTCCATCAGTACATCCTTCTCAGTTGCAACTTTCTATTGCCAGAAAACTTGCTAACACATTTAAGACTCTCCTTCTGGGCCAAGAAATATAATTACGAGTAAAATTAACTATAGACATAAAGAGCTGGAAAACAGCACATGTACATGCAATCAAAAACCCGTGCAGTAAATATGAAGAAATATATGTGATCCTAATTAATCTGCTTGATATGCTACAATCAGTTACTAAAGTACAGTCATGAAATCTGACATCTTCTGGGTTGGAAAAACACTTAGGTATAGAAAAGAGGCCTTTCCAAAAGATGAGATATTTCAAACCACCAGTCAGACCATAATATTTTTAATAGTGCACTTGAAAAATAAGTTTATATCTTAAAACTGACAAGGAAATTTAGCTGGCATCTCAAAATACTCCAAGACAGAAAAACCCAGCTTTTATTAATTCCTCTGCTTGAGTTTGACGGGATTTTTTGCCTTTGGGTTGTTTTTTGTGTGGTTTTGGTTTGTTTATGGTATTTTTTCTTCTCTCCTTCATAGTTTATGAACTACAGTTGCTTAAGTTGGTGTTTTACCTCACTCTAAATCACAAAATCCTGGCAATTTTCCAGGCTCAAAACTGGCTGCACCTTCTAGATAAGCTGGTTTAATGCTTTTCTGTAGGGTACAGATCCCTGACCAGTATGTTGCTTTAAGATGTTTGCTCCACCTAACTTAAAATTATACATTTTAATTGCTCATTGAGAAGTAATGGGAAAACACAAAAGAAAGTTTGTACATCAAGTAAGTATATTTTCTGATTTGAGAGATACCAGAAAAAGTGGTACTCAACCATATATAAAATGGCCTGGTTGGAAGAACCTTAAAGATCATCTAGTTCCAATCAACCTGCCATGGGCAGGGACACATTTCACTAGACCAGGTTGCTCAGAGTTCCACCCAACCTGGCCTTGAACACTTACAGACATATTCAGTATTAGAATGCTTAAGTAACCACAGGTGGGTATCACTCAAACAGATTTCCACATTTCAGCAAATTTTTTAGAAGATAATCCACTTACACCTTAAAGCCTAAACACCATTACACTGCCAGAACACATAGCATGCTTTAATTTCTTTTTAAAAGCCATTTCAAGCAGCTCCAGGAACAGTGACCGTATCTACTTAGATCAGAGCAAGTATAGTTAGTTCAATGTATAGAATTGAATATTTGACAAATCTCTAGTTTTCCAGCAAAACTGGTTCCTTACAATACACAGTGATTAACCTGTCAAAAAGAGCTTTCAAACTTATTTTCTCTCATTCACATCTATTTACAGAAAGTAAAAAGTGAACTTTAACATTTACCCATACTCTAAGTTAATGAAATTTATAGTACAAAATTTCTGTCTAAAGAGCAACAGTCAGGGTAAAAAAGGGCTTTTGCACATTGATATGAATCAGATTTGTAAAAAGCTTTAGCATCTTGAGTACTGTGGGCTACTCAGTACAAGGAAGACAAGGAGGTGTTGGAGAGGATCCAGCAGAGGTCACAAAGATGATGAGGGGTCTGGAGCGTCTCTCCTATGAGGAGGCTGTGGGAGCTGGGCCTATTTAAACTACAGAAGACTGAGGGCATCTCATTAATGCATATAAATATCTCAAGGTCAGTTGCCAAGAGGATGGTGCCAGCCTCTCTGCAGTGGTATCCAGTGACAGGACATAAACTGAAACACACCAAGTTTCCTCCCAACATGAGGAATAACTTTACGCCAAAGGTAACAGAGCACTGGAACAGCTGCCCAGGGAAGTCATGGAGTCTCCTCCCTGAAAATGTTCAAAACCCACCTGGGTGCATTCCTGTGTCACCAACACTAGGTGAGCCTGCCTTGGAGGGTGGGTTGGACTACATGATCTCCAGAGGTTCCTTCTAATCCTAAGAATTCTGTGATTAGCTGAGATCTCATAAAGTGAAGATTACTGAATGCAACTTGACACTAAGCAGGAATTCAGCAATTAAAATATATTAAATGATTTGAGGTTTGAGGAGATTGGAGTTTTGTTTTTACTTTGCATTAAATCACTTTTCTATGTATGAACATTCAGCAAATTACTGTGCTCTACAGTACACATTCTCCATATTTTCAATCTTACTAAGTATTTATAGCTTCATTTGTTGATTCCTTTTGTCAGTAATCTCAAGTGCACACTGAATTTTAACCACCACTTGTTTCCCATTTTGAAATAGTAATCAAACAAAATATCCAAGGTGAATGTCTCTAATGTAGCATTTCTCTGACCAATACATTTACATTTGTAATGATTAATAATGTAATGTAATTTAATGATTTGTAATAATGTCATTTTGCTTAATATGCTCATTAATAAATGAAAAAAATCCATTGCAATATTGATTTTAGATTGTTGATGAATTTTTTCTCCCTCAAACTGTCAATGTCATAACTTTTACACTTTATATTTTTGTACTTCATGAAGAACCATTGCCAAATATTGCCTTATTTGGCAATATAAAATATTATATTTATAAAACATAAATCTTATTCTTGTGTTTTCCAAATACTTGCTTGAGACTGTAATACAGAATTTGCACTGTTCAGACAGAATATTGAAAGTCTGTTCTCTCAACAGCATCAGCTGTGCAAGAAGTTACTTCTATTTTACTGTGGTCCTTTATAATAAACAGGTTTTGCTATGCTTAGTGATTTTTCAAGCACTGTGGGAGGGGGATATATTATTCATACAACACAGAAACTACCTAAATATCCTTTAGCTAGTAGAACTGTGCATATTTCATGGGATGGTTTGGTGATATCCATTGAGTTTGACAGCAGGACTGCTCCATATCTTAAATATTTCTAACTGCTTCACAGTGCATATTCAGAAATGAATTCCAGAAACCTGAAGTGTTTTGTGCAGAAGGAGAAATTCATGGAAATCACTTTTTACTGCTGAAAGGAATGCATGCTTCATCTTGTGACTCAGGACCTAGTTTTTCACTCTTCTGCTGCCTGTATTGGGGATCTCCCTGAATACTCTTTCTGCCTCTTGACCATGTTCACTGGTCCAGGATGGCTCCAAGATAAATCCCTGCAAACTCTCACCAACTATGACTTTTTTTTTGAGGAGAGGGACTCAACACACTTCAGTGGTTTCCACAATCAAATGTGTACTCAGTCAACTTTTAAACATAGAACATTCAAGAACTGGATGTTGTCATGTAATTTGGATCTGTCATGTATTTCTATTAACGTAAATAGCATTGCACCAGCTGTTATGGGTAGGTGTTTCAGAGACTTTGAGCAGAGTTTCTGGAGTTTTGAAGTTTTCATAAACACATTTACATAGAATACACATATACAATGTAAAAAAATGGCTTTTGGTGCTTCCTTAAGAAAAGCATAAAAATTTAATTCCCTACTAACATTAATTATAAAAAAAGGTTCAACTTCACTTTTCATATTTAACTAAGATCACTTTGTGTTCCAAAACTGAATTTTTCAACAATTTCTGGAGTATAAAATAAGGGCTAACTTTTAGGACTCAATATAACAATATACAGCAATAATTCCAACAACTCAAAATACTATTTTTATGAAGGTCTTACAAATACATTGGTATGAAAAATATTATACCCTCAAACTGATTGCTGAGCTTTATGCCAGGTGGGTGGCAGTGCTTTCTTACTTCATTCTGTTTGAAGAGAATGACTGACCATTCTGCTCAGGTGCATTAAGTTCTCAATTTTATTTCAATCCAAATGGATTCTGGACCTGAAACTACTACTTTTCTGCAATAGAATACAGATATTTCAGATTAACCTCAAACCAAAAAGCAGCTTGTTTCTAGTCCCAAAATTAACTTGTTATCTCTTCGATACTTTTATGGTATAATTTTAAACTGGTCTGCTAATGGTATTTTACCACTACAACAGAGATGTCCTCTGCTATGTGAAGCATTTTGTCTAGTCAATGAATACTGTTGAAGCTTCAAGCATTTTTCATAAACATATTCTAAGGAAGAGCAGAAAAGCGAGAAAAAAATAAATAAAAAATAACAATCTCATAGAAAAAAATATGCAGAATTGGGGATACATCCCACATTGTTTTAATTCTTGTTTTCTGTTCTATTTGATGTTTTTCCTGAATATTATTATTCCCTCAAGAGATTAAAGTTACTTCAGTCCTTATGTAACTCTATGCGAGAAGGTTTTATGAGAAGAGATACAGAAAATAATACAGAATGAAACAGGGTGAAAGCAAAACTAGCTGGCTTGCTTTCTGTTGTTTCTTATACAGAAAGTTTAAGCACATTTTACATTTATAGAGTATGTTTACAGTAAGATTAACCCTAACGTGAAGACAAACAAGATGAAATGATACACAGAAAATAAAGAAACAGCAGATGCCACCAGAGAATCCTAGCAGAGGTACTGCTGAACACTTCCAGTCCTTCTTAAGAACCAGAACAACCCAAGTACATGAATGACTTTTTCTGGCATAATTTCAACAATTCCAGGAGCCAAGTTGCTTAAGCTTTCAGTGAGAAAACTAAATATTTTCTGCCTTAAACTAAATCACAAACATACTTTCATAGAACTACATCACTTCCATAAACCACCTCCATTAACACCTATGCAGAGAAGGAAGGGGAAGAAAATCATCTTCCAGGGATCTCTATGCTTGTTAGCCATTCATTAAATAAGAATTCCTCTACCAACAAAAATGCTCCAGACAGCATTTTTGCTCCAGAAATGCTCCAGACAGCAGCCCTCCCTCTACTCAGCAAAAAAAGCTCTCTCCAGAGAAACTCCCCAAATCAGAAATATTGCAACCTCCTCCAAGGAAAAAAACCCCAACAATGAAAAAAGAACAAAACACAACAAGAAGAAACAACCTACATCTCCACCACCCCGAAAAAACAAAAAACAATCAAAACCTTAACCACCAGAGAATGAGCTTCTAGCAAGTTTTGTATGCTTTTGTTTGGGTTTTTTGGGCAGCTTTTATTTTTCTTTTTTTCTTTTTTGTTTGTTTTTCTTTTGGTTGGTTGGTTGATTTGGTTCCATTTAATTCTGAAAATAATGTATTTTCATTCCAAGGAAGTTCATAACCCACCAAAAAGTCCCTTCTTTGGTTTAGGAAAAAAATCTTAGTAATAACTAGGAAACACTTCTCGGAAAAACTGGAAGATATTAAACCAAATGACTAAGCACTAAGTTGAAATGAACAAGTCTTGAAAACATCTATTTATCTACATAATGCCTCTCTCATGCCAAGTCATAATCCCCATTTAATCTCATACTACCTTAATAACATATATGCTGAAACAGTTCATTTAATAATCAAGCCCTTTTTCCTGCCCTCTGTCTTCTAAAACTGGTTGATTGTATAAAACACATAGAAATAGAGAATGTGATGAAAGTTATTTGCAAGAGTCAGTTATTTGCAAGTAGTTCTACTACCTTAAATGGAAAGAATTGGAGCTGACCTGGTTTTGCAATGAGGGATGGCAGCACGGATACATTTCTACACCACAGCAACCAAAATCTGCACAATCAACTTATGAAAAAACACAAATAACAAAAAGCTATGGAAAGTTAATACTCTTGTTAATATATGAGTTATAAGAATGTTTTCTAACATATACAAAACTTCTGCACAAAATTTCCTCACTTTCAGGTCAATCTCTCTACTCCCATCACAGATAACATCATTAACAAAACCTTACAGGGGAAGTCAGTACAGTTATCTAATCAGTACAGTTATCTGCTGTTCAAATTGTTCAAACAATTTTTCTTTTTAGTTCTCAACAGAAGAGTTTCAATACGGTCCCTTTAATAGCCAAAAGACAGAATTTTTTATTCCGAAGATGAATACTCTCTTAGAAGTAATTATCACAAGCAACAGCCAAGCCACCATGAAACAGAAAAAGCAACATTTTCACTTAAGAGAAGTGAGGTAGGATCAAAATAGCTAAACATCCAACATAACAAAGGAAACTTCATTATACAGTCTTCGTATTTTCTCTCTTCAATTTTTAAATACACTGCACTAACTCTCTACAAGTATTTGCATATACTTAATCCTTTTTCCTCTACATATATATATACATTTACCAAAATATGTTCCTATAAATTATAAAAATTTCTTCTGCTGCCTCTGACACACAGGCTTGAAAGCTAGGAGCCCATTATGAAATGGACTCTTCTGTATGGGGGAAAGGAAAGACAGCGTCTTCCCAACTAGTTTGGGTCTACCAGTCTAAATTAAATTTCAAAGTCAGGCCTATTTTCATGATATCCTTCAAAGTCTACAATCTTAATAACTGTGTAAAAATCAGAATTTTTTAAACTAAAATTGTCTGAGATTAGGTCTAGCAAGTTGCTTCCGTTTGATGCTGAAGGCAATGTAACTGCTTAGTCAGTACCAAATATAGTGTGGCAATTTAGTTTATCCTTGTGCACAAAGGTCAAATCATTATAGTCTGTATTAAATAGCAAAAATTATAAATACAAATTATTGTTCTGAAGATTTTTTCACCCTGGGTCTGGTTAACAGTGTTACTAGAAAATCAGTATTATATGCTGTGATGTTTACTCACATTAATATGCAATCTTCATGTAACATTTATGTGATCTACCAGTACTCACAGTACACAATACCAGTAACATGAGACACAGTGCAGAACAGGACTGATGGAAGATGTTACAACTCCTGAAACTGGCAAATGTTTATGGTAAAGCGATAGCACAAATTTCAATGCATATTCCTGTGAGAAGAGATCTTCTTAGAGCTTTCCTAGACCGAACTTAATAAGTCTTTATCTTAAAATCTTAATTAGATTTAAATGAAAGGTACACTATTAAGTCTTACTAATTTCTGATTCTTGGATGACATTGTAACTACTGCTTTAGATCCTTAATGCAAAGGTATCTTATCAACCATAAGGAACATATTTTGCACTTGGCTTTTTTTTACACCTTTTATAAGTTATGTTTATTTCTAGTAGTCTAGAGAAACCACACCTGCACACAATCACAGAATCAATTAGGCTGGAAAAGACATCTGAGACAGAGTTCAACCTCTGATGGAACACCACCTTGTCAACTAGACCATGGCACTGAGTGCCACATCTAGTCATTCCATAAACACCTCCAGGAATGGTGAATCCACCACCTCCCTGTGAAGTCCATTCCCATGCTTAACAACCCCTTCTGTTAAGAAATTTGTCCTGTTGTCCAACTTGAACCTCCCCTGGCACAGCTTGAGGCTGTATCCTCATCTTGTTGCTAACTGCCTGTGAGAAGAGGCTGGTCCCCACCTTGCTATAATCTCCTTTCAGGTAGTTCCAGAGAGAAATATGGTCACCCCTGAGCCTCCTTTTTTTGATGCTAAACACTCCAGCTCCCTCAGCTGTCTCTCATGGGACTTTAGACTCTAGACCCTTTACCAGCTTCATTGCCCTTCTCTGGACTCGCTCCATCACCTCCATGTCTGTCTTGCAGTGAGAGGCCCAGAACTGGATACAGGACTTAAGGTGTGGTGTCAGCAGTGCCAAGTGCAGGGGGACAGACACTCGTCCAAGGCCTTGGTCCTTCTGGTCACACTGCTCTTAATACAAGTCTGGATGCCATTGGCTGCCTTGGCCAACTGGGCACACCCTGGCTCCTGTTCCATTGGCTACAGACCAGCACCTCCAGGTTCTTTTCCACTGGGCCACTTTTCGCCCCCTCTTCTCTCAGCCTGTAGTGCTGGGAGGGGCTGTTGTGATTGAAGCATAGGACCTGGACCTTGTTGAAGCTCATGCATTGGCCTTTGTCTATCTACCTACCTACCTATTTATCTGTCTGTCTTTCTGTCCTGCCCAGATCCTTTGCCCTCTAGCAGATCAGCACTCCCACCCAACTGGATGGATTACAGGGGGCCTATTCTGCTCCCTGGCCTCCCAGCTCATGGGGTTGATTGCCCTAAAGATACTGGTCTTTCAAAGACTGAGGCAAAGAAGGTGTTAAATATCTCAACCTTTTCCTCATCCTTGGTCACAGTGTTCCCCCTCCACATCCAATAGAGAATGGAGATTTTCCATGGCTCTTCTTTTGATGTTAATTTATTTGTAAGAACTTTTTTCATTATCTCTTAGAGCAGAGGTCAGACTGAGTTCTAGTTGAGCTTTGGACTTTGTGATTTTCTTTCTACATAACCTAACAATATCCTTGTACCCTTTCTGAGTCTTAAGCCTCTTTTTTTTTTCTTCCCTGAATTCCTGCAAAAGCTCTCTGTTCAGCCAGGCCAGTCTTCTTCCCAGCTGGCTCATCTTGCAGCACAATGGGGATGGCCTGCTCTTATACCTCTAAGATTTCTTTCTTGGTATTTATTTCTAGATTTCCTGGACCTCTTTGTTATTAAGGACTGCTTCTCAATGGATTCTCCAAACCACTGTCCTGAATAGGCCCAAGTCCACCCTCAGGAAGTCCAAGATAGATAATTAGATGACACCTTTCCTTACCTCCCCACAAATCAAACGCCATCATTTCAGGGTCACTGTGCCCAAGACAGCCTCCAACCATCAGATTTCCCACCAGCCCTTCTCTTTTTGTACACAGCAGGTCTAGCAAGGCACCATCCCAGTAGGTTCACTTACTGGCTATCTCCAGAAGTTCCCTTCCACACGCTCCAGGAACCTCCCAGACCGCCTTCTCTCTGATGTGTTGCGTCTCCAGCAGACATCTGGCAAGTTAGTCTCCCAAAAGAAAAATGGCCAGGAATCATGAAACATTAGCCAGCTACTTACAGAATAGTTCATCTCCCTCTTCATCCTGGATGAATGATGGTTAGACTGATGGTCTATAACAGACTCCCAGTCATGGTATCTACCTTGCTAGCATTCCCGCTGATTCTTACAGAGCCTCAATCCTATAATCTATACAGTCAAAACACTCCCTAATGTACAGAGCCACCCCACTGACTCTTCTTGCTTGTCTGAAGAGCTTGTAGCCATCCACTGCAGAACTCCACTCATGTAATTCATCCCAACACATTTCTCTGATGGCAACTACATTATATCCTACTGCACATCATAGAGCATTTTTATTCAATAACATGAAGAGAAGAATCAAACAAAATCAAAAGTCTACACTGAAATACCTTTAGAAAAAACTTCTAATTAAATAGATCTTAACTGCAGCTAATAAAATTTATAAGTCACCTAATAACTGTACAAATAGCTTGTTACACACTATGATTCTAGAATTATGGTTTACAAGACATTAAAAGAACAGAAGGATATTAATTCATCCAATTGTTTCTACAAAAGCAATCCTCTTACTCTGTTGAATTCCAAATTGACTATTCAAAGCTAAGCCAAAGAAAAGAAATAAAACATCTAACTGATGTTAGATCATTTTGTTTAATCATTTTGTTTAATGATACTATGTCTTTTCCAAACCATCCAACCTGCTGGTTGCCCCTATCTGTGGTTCTTACGTGTTTGTCTAAACATAACACTGCTCCTGCCTGCACTTGTGTTTATGCATAGTATGACCCTTCAATAGAGTTGGCTAAGATTCTGCTTAAGTAGTGATTAATTTACAAAAATTAAAATAAAAGTTTTTAGTCTCTTAAAAATATATTGAATAAATTTCTTAAAAGAGAAGGAGTGTATTAAAAAATACACTCCAGCATTTCCTTTAACAATGAATAAGGGGAGTTTCTAACCTCAGATCTCTTGGGATCTCCAGCAATGTATACTTCCACAATAACAAGCTACAATGCTGTCCACAGCCTCCACAGTCCTGTACACTCCAAATTTCTATCACTTCTACCTTCTTCTTCAGTAAGAGTCCTGTTTGCTAAAGATACAAGAATATAAGTTTCATAGAGGCATGAAAAGCAGTAAAATCAGGTTTGCTGTTTGTTATGATAGTGCTCCTGATAATTAGTACAGCACAATCCTTTTAGATAATCCAATATACCTGTATCCAACAGATTATTTAGAAAAATAAATGTGAGCATTTTAAAGCTATAGAAACAATCTATGCTAGCTTTAATTGTTTTATATTTCCTAATTCACTAGGCATCCACTTTAGTCTACTCATGCTGATATACTTCAATATTTTGATCAGCGTAGAAAAGCCACCCACACTGTTTTAAAAAATTAGTATTCATTTCAATTGGTAAAAGAATTTTTTTTCTAAATTGGAAATGCAATTTCTGAAGAGGACAAAACAAATCTATTTCTTTTTAGTCAATAATATAGGTTGTTGCAATAAATTTAGGTACACCCTTTAAAGATACCAAGTAAAAATACTATTCTGCTATGCTGAATATTCTATTGAAAAAAAAGTTGAAACAGCAATCAAATATTTTTCTTTGCCATGAATTTTTAGCCTGAAGTCCTAGCTCAATTTGACTTCAATTTTATAGTCAACCCCCTGCCCAGCTATCAGCTGGATATCTTTCTGACAAAGTAGGTGTACCTGTAACAAGTTTGGTATTATACAGCATCATGTAAGTCCACACTGAAATGAAAACAGCAAGGAAGTCTGATTCATATAGTCCTTTAAATAGTAACTATATAGTTCTACTGAACTCATTGATTTAATGTCATGTTATTCAAGAATATACAAATACATTTTCCCTTAATTTTTTTTTCAAGCCAAATTTAACTACCGACCTGACTTTCACTTGGAAAGAAAGAGATGAGAAATAGCTATGATATGACATTAGAATGTACAACAGTGGGAAAAAAATATATTATGTCTTTCCTTCATTTCCATTGTAAGGACACCTGTGTTATGATTTTAAATTAATAAGGAAAGGAATTATTACACTCATTAGGAAAAACAGCCAGTTATGTACACTGCATGTATTAAAGCCAAAGTTAATCTGCTGACATCAAAGATTGTTAACCATACACCACGTCCAAAACAAAAAAGCTCCTAATTAATGCCAAAACCCTGAAAAAATATGTCTGATATACTCTTCTGTATGATAGCAGCCTGAAAATTCACAATTCATGGTGCTGCTTTTTTCCATTTACTTGCTGTAGAACTATTTAATGTACACTGTTCCATATGCAATTTCAATAGCAGTTGAACTTGGAAATATATCCTTTCTGACTGCTGATATTAAAACTAACCAGAAGAGTGGGTGGCTTAAAAATTGTCAGATTCCTGAGTTTAAAAGCCAGACTTTGTCATGGTGAACTTATTTAAAAGCTTTACCCTGTCCTCATTACTCCATGAATGTTGTGCAGGTTAAATTCATAGCACAAGTACTAGTTGGACTGCTTTGCTACTTTTTTTCCCCCAGTACTTGACACTGCTGTAGCAATTTCACAGGTCTAAATCCATACTGTTACTGAAAATTATACAGGCTATACGAAGAAGTTTGACAATTGCACCTGTAGACTTTTTTAGCATATTGTTTTTTTTCTTTCAAGCAGGGATGACTCCTTCTCCAAGCTGGTGCCCTCCACAGGGAACTGTGACCTCAGACAGTGGGTCTTATATGGGGAGTATTGTTTTCTTCTTTTCTTGGTGACACAGTTCCTGCCACAATCTAAACATTAAATACCCAGATTCACTTTTCAACAGAAACATCCTTCAGTTATGATGTGCAAATCTTCCTATTGACATGCAATGCCCAATTACTTACAGATACATACATTTCTGCTTTACCTGTTCAATTCTAAGAGAAATGGAAATACAGCCTTGCCATGGCTGCATTCTTCATTTTAGCATATTAGAAGGCACACGATTAAGCTCAGTACTAATTTAATGAGTGCTGGTATTTCCCCTACTCATATTATGCAGAGGGCTAGCAATATCCTATGAACCACTCCAAACAGAAAACATTAAGAAAAACAAAAGGATAACAACTTCTAAAACAAAGGCTTAAAAAATTAAATTAATAAATAAACTGGAGCTGTTAAAGGTGTAGCTGGGACACTAGGTGTCTTGCAACTACTATAACACCCACTGAGTACCCATTAAGGTGCTGAATTAAGGGCAAAATTAAGGTACCCATTAAGCGCAAAATTTTCATAAATATCATTCAGAATATAAAAAGGAATTCCACAAACTTGGAAGAACAATGCCTTTTATTTCCCAGAATAAGATGACTCTCATAGAAATATAAAAGGCAGGTAAGATAGAAAGGTTTGTATAGCTGAGAGCTCTTGTGTTTGGCAGTGGGATGCCATAAAGTTGGGACAGTTAATTCTTGTACTCCTTACACAAATAAAAAGTTATAAAATTGCTGAGGAACAGTATCCTTCAGAATACCAAACGTTAAAAGTAAAATGGGAAGAGGGCAAAGCCTGAAAGAGTACTTCCATAACACAAGTGACAAAATCTTGTATCAAGAGTGTCCCTTTTCTCCCTATTTCCCCAGAATGAAATAAACAAGATGCATGAACTTTTCCCATAGAACTCGAGTAAATATGCTAGCTGGTTGTAAAACAACAAACCTGTTGACCAAAAAAAAGAGATCTGTATATTATGCATTCCACAGTTACTGTTGTTCCATGGACTTTAAAATGAGTAGTAAATCTGGTGTGCATTAACAAAATATAAAGGTTATAAAGAAAGAAAAACTAGAACTCACTCAATGTATTCATCAATACTTCAAGGACCTAAATATGAAGCAAATTTTAAAAACATTAAAAAGCCAACTTTCACACAAGAAGCTTTAACTCTGAGATTTTCTATTTTAGAGAAATTAGAGCTAAGTATCAAAGGCTGAATTTTAAAAAAGTCTGTAACTATTGTATATAAATAAGAGAAGAATTACATCTTTTAAAAAAAGTCGAGTGTCGTCTTTGTTCAGGTGTTGCTAATCTGAATGCCAATTTTTTATTCTCTTTTCACATGAGCTAGAAAGATGCTAGGATATTGTTCTGCCTTCAATGGGGAGTCGTGAACTCAGTGCACATTACAATGACTAGAAAGGGATCAAATGTGTGATTTATTTAGTAATTACTGAAGGTAATCAAATAATTGATTTAAAGCTACAGGCTGTTATTCAAGTTTTACTTTACTTTAGTGTAATCTTGCCAAGCCACTTAATATTCTCAAGGCTACCCATCATCTGAACAAGGCAAACTCCCATGACCTTGCATGAAATCCCAAAAAATGGTATAATGTGTGTGTTTCAACACACTGTGGGAAAGAGAAAGAGGCTGCTGGAGAAGGGGGCCATGCAGAGGCAGGGCAGCACCTCTCCAGGACAAACATCCTTATTCTAGTTCTTGGAAACAAGCACAATGCAGTGCAGCTCAAGGGCAAGAATGGGCCAAGAAGTGGGCACCAACTATAAAGGTGGGGTTCAAGACCACCAAAGAGCTCTGAAGCCCTCTGACCCATTTCCAGAAAGATCTGAAAGTGAGAAACTTAGGTTTTCCCACCCTAAAGCTATCTGTAGAAAGGTACCCTCATCAAGCTCAGGCTCCCTCCTTTCCTCCCTCCCCTTCCTCTTTTTTTCATCTTACCACACTGCCATGTGCTCATATAGTAGGACAGGTGCTAACATACAAATTTCCATGCCAATTGGGTAATTTATTAATAAAACTTTTGTGAGTTTTTGTGGTCTCTGTGACTTTTGTCATCCCTTTGAACCCTAAGAACCCATGAATCTTGGGTGCACCCTTCCCCTTCAGGTTGGGATGTCATACCTTGATCCCTAGTGCAAATCAGAGTTTTGGAGGTTTGCTGTTTTTAAGCTAAAATACCTAAAGTCAATGGTCCTCCCTCATTTTTAAGATTAGTATTTTAAAGATTGCATCTTGATGTTCACAATGAATATATAAATAAACCATATATATGTTTTAATATATTACTGAAAGAGTTATTCTCTTCTATTATTCCTGTTTCAATAACTGGAACACAACTGAACCTCCAAACCAACCTCCATTTCTTATATATATCCTAGGCTACAGCAACAAACATGAATTATACAGGTTTAAAGAGGAAGAGTATCAGTTTAGTTTATCCAGAAACATACAAAAACAANTTCTTGGAAACAAGCACAATGCAGTGCAGCTCAAGGGCAAGAATGGGCCAAGAAGTGGGCACCAACTATAAAGGTGGGGTTCAAGACCACCAAAGAGCTCTGAAGCCCTCTGACCCATTTCCAGAAAGATCTGAAAGTGAGAAACTTAGGTTTTCCCACCCTAAAGCTATCTGTAGAAAGGTACCCTCATCAAGCTCAGGCTCCCTCCTTTCCTCCCTCCCCTTCCTCTTTTTTTCATCTTACCACACTGCCATGTGCTCATATAGTAGGACAGGTGCTAACATACAAATTTCCATGCCAATTGGGTAATTTATTAATAAAACTTTTGTGAGTTTTTGTGGTCTCTGTGACTTTTGTCATCCCTTTGAACCCTAAGAACCCATGAATCTTGGGTGCACCCTTCCCCTTCAGGTTGGGATGTCATACCTTGATCCCTAGTGCAAATCAGAGTTTTGGAGGTTTGCTGTTTTTAAGCTAAAATATCTAAAGTCAATGGTCCTCCCTCATTTTTAAGATTAATATTTTAAAGATTGCATCTTGATGTTCACAATGAATATATAAATAAACCATATATATGTTTTAATATATTACTGAAAGAGTTATTCTCTTCTATTATTCCTGTTTCAA
This sequence comes from Peucedramus taeniatus, assembly GCA_013400575.1. NCBI lineage: Eukaryota > Metazoa > Chordata > Aves > Passeriformes > Fringillidae > Peucedramus > Peucedramus taeniatus. The sequence continues at coordinate 38,189 of WBNO01015725.1, forward strand.
TAACTGGAACACAACTGAACCTCCAAAACCAACCTCCATTTCTTATATATATCCTAGGCTACAGCAACAAACATGGATTAAACAGGTTTAAAGATGAAGAGTATCAGTTTAGTTTATCCAGAAACATACAAAAACATAAATTAATTTTGTTTTCTAACATTCTTTTTAATTTTTTATACTCAAAATGAAGTATTATGTTATTATAGTTATGGAAATTCCAGGTCTTCTGGATATTTTAAGAAACAGGCATTTACACAAGCCTAATCAGAATGATCCCCAGACTAGCTCCAAGATGAAAACCCAAATCAAATGAAGAAGAAGCAAGCCTTACTGTGCCCATAAACAACCATAGCAACCTTTTTATGAAATCCTGCAATTTCATCCGTTTTTTCACCTAAATCGAGCTTTTAAACACTAATTCCAACACAAGCTTTTGGAATAAGAAAATAAAGGAAAGAAAATAGGAAAAGCAATCATCCCACTTTTCTCCTCCACACAAATAAGAATTTGAAGCCCAACATAAGCCACTTCATTTGTTACAAATTATCTTGACTGAAAACTATGCTGCAAGTCAATGAAATGATGGTAAAAGAATGAACACTCTTCTTTCACATTATCACAGAATGGGTCAAGTTGGGAAGGGGTCATCCAGTCCAACCTCCCAGCTTAAGCAGGATCATCCTAGAGCACATGGCACAGGACCATGTCCAGAGAGTTCTTCTAGATGTCTAGCAAGGGGGACTCCACAAGTTGTCTGGGCCACTTGCTCCAGAGCACAGTCACCTGCACAGTAAAGAAGTTCTTCCTCATATTCAGGTGAAACCTAAAAGCACTGGAGCTCTGAAAATATTCAGACCTTTCTATAAAGAAGATTCAGAAGGCTACCTCCAAGCAAACCCTGCAAAAGCTTCAGAGCCTGTTAAGAAGAGAGACTTTGCAAAAGCACCCACTGCTCAACATCCCTGTGGGAGTTATTTGGAACAACTTCAGGATGTCAGATGCCACTGCAACAGGAGGTTATATTAATAACTGGGCAATGAAGAAACACACACCAAAATTACCAATATGAGTCAGCATTTAACAATACACTAATTGCTAAAGTTTCTCTTTCAGCAGTGTGACCTGTGCCATAATGACAGGAACTAATGGCCATCATCAACATAAAGATAAAATTCTGTTGAAATACAAGGAATTTAAAGAAAGTGAACATCTTTTTATACACTGAAATGCAAGATTGTCCATCTGAAAGACTGCAGAAGTGGAACTTGGCTGAGTAATTCCAGGTTAATACATTTGCCAGAAACAATGCTCTCCCCCAATATAATTTCTTGCATTTGAAGGTAGTGGCAGGATACTAAAAAAAAACCCTCAATGTTGCCTGTAGAAATAATTTGGTATTTTTATCTGCAAAAATATAGTCAAATTTGATGCCTTAGCTGTTGAAAAAAAATCAACTGTTTTGAAGTATTTAATTCTGTAGAAGCAGACATATATATAAAAAATATACCAATTAAATTGATTAAAATTTTGCAGTTCTTAACTTCTTTTTATCAGCATCCACAATGGCATTTTGGTATCTACTCCAGATGAGGAGACTTTCTTACTGCCACTCCTTTTCATTAAATTAACAAGAATCAGGTAGGGGTTCTCTCCATCCTCATTAGTAAAGAACACTCAGATTTCCACACATACATAGATACACTATCTACAAAGCACTGGTATCTGTAGAACTCCAAAAGTTTTAGCACTAGGTATATATAATTTATGAAGTTTAAAATGTATGGAGAACAGATATCTGTAGCACAAGAAGAACCTGTTCTATTGCCCAAAAACTGAAATGAAAGTGCTAGATTTTTTACTGTTTTCTTATTAGGAGACTTTAAAGACGTATTTTTAAAACAATTTTTAAGATTTTATTTTAAAGAATTAAAGCTATGTCAATACTATAATTTCTAAGTCCTTGACATGGGTTGCAGTGCAAGATATAACCAAGTGTATTCTATTACCATCCATTAGAACTGGGATGGGGGATCTTCTGTTGATAAGCCAGCTGATAAGAAACCATCAAAGAGCAGTTTTCCTTATCTCTTCCAGGACCAGGGATAAGTCTTCTGCTAATGGGCCATTTGAATACCACTGATAAGCTTCTTTAATCCCATTGGGAAATGCTCCAGCCAGGGGAGGAGCCAAACCTCTCTATNGAACAGTAACAGGAAGAGCCTAACAAGTCTCCTCCTCTCCAATACTGTCTCTCTACACAAAGAGAATTTTATTAAATCTTTGTTTAGAAAGAGCAGCACCAGATACCGTATCTGGTAAGATACCGGTAAAAACCGTGCCTCTAGAATAGCATCAATGTTTCAACTTACTCATTCACTACACAATGTCCCTTTTTATCTACCTCCTTCTAATAGACATTGAAATTGGACTGTTTTCCCATCACCCTCCTTTGATATCTTATCTCATCCTATCAGGTCCCAGAATGGCTCTGGCAGTTTCACAGATCTGACTTTGTAAAGTGATTTTTCTCAATGGTTTCCTTGAAAATCAGGTGGTTGAGGGGACTGCTCGGACATGCATGTTTGTTTCTGGCCTACTTGGCAGCTAAACTTCTGAAAACACATCTACTTATTTCTCCAGATGGGTCCTTGCAAATATTCACACGAACAAAGACTCTTTTATAGATACTAAATATTCTTCTAAAGGAATGGTGTAAGCTACCTTTAGGATCCTTTAATTCCCTAAAACATGAAAATAATTAAGGCAGATTAAATTATTCCATACTGCTTCCAAGGTATCATCACGTTTATTCTAGTGTAATAAAAAGTTCTATGTTCCTGCAATTACTGAATAGTATTGGGAACAGTTTCCCATTACATCTAAAAGTACCATTTTAACATGTGACATTACCAGCAAGATTAAGCAGCAAAGAAACATACTATGTGAGTGAACACAAAAATATTTAAACCTGACTGCAGTATCAACTTCCGTACATCACCTATTTGATGGGAATGGCTTAAACATTTATGATTATGTTTTATAAGCCAGTGATGCAGTAGTCATCTCATACAAAGGAAACAGATATTCCTTAAACCCTTAGTTGTGGTATACACGTCCTGTATCTCTTCCTAGCTCTTCTCAGAAGCTATTTAAATTTTGTCAGTTTAGGTACATATGCAACTGACAATAAGACACACTGTGACATTAAAACAGATAGAGATCCAAGTTTTTTTTCTGAGTCAAACAGACTGACTATTATTTCTTTAAAACTGGTCTTACTGTTTAATTTTTACAGCATTTTAATTCTTTCTGTGCCCAGGAACAGATAACAATCTGCCCTTGCGCCAAAGGAGCTCCAGCTGAATAAAAATTAGGGAAAGAACTAGGATGTTTGAAATAGGAACAGAGTAAAAGAAATACATTAAATTAAATTAAATGTCTGCTTTCATGAACTTTCCTGAGCCAAATACAGCACATCTGTGTACTGAAGTGCAGACAGTGGTTTTACAAGTAAACAAAAAAGCAGATGAGTCTCTATTCACTACCTATGCACTTGAGGATAGTGGTTTTTTCATATATGAATGCATATATATTCATATATATTTATATATGAATGCAGTGATCTCACAGAAAGTGGTATTTGAGACTGATTTTTCACCAAATTAAATTGCATAGGCTGCACTAATTGCAACATTAAATATGCTTAAGGAAACAGAAGAAAAGCAGCAATGCTGTAATGGGTTCTTTCTCACTTCACTGTCATTGAGGCACCATGGTTACAGATTAATCACCCAAGCTTTACCATTTGCATTAAGCCAAATAATCTTATTCCTTAACTGAGGATAAAATGAAGACAGCTGCAAGGCTAAACTTTCTAAAACAGGTCAGGATGAATTCGTAACAATCACGACTATTTGGTATCCCCCATGCCATTCAGCACCCAAAGAACAGTCTAAGTTTCAAAGAATATAGCTCTTGTTTACATTCAGAGTTTCAAAAGGTTAGTGCAATCAACCAGCTGTCCCCTTCTGAAATTCAAAAGTCATCAGATTAGACTCTTTCAGCTCACTTGAAAGAAAATCCATTGCAGATTATAGGTATTAAGTTTCTCAAAAATATCTGGTCCCTTGGCAAAGGTTGGCTCCCTTCACAGAAGGGGGAAGAAAACAAATCAAAACCAACAAAAAATCAACAGTATCTTTTTTTCAAATGAGGAAATAACAGGAGCTTCTGTACTCTTCATAGAACAGAGGGATAGAAGTACAGCAGGACTGATGGACTATGCCAGCCATTGATAAGCAGCAAGAATACACTGGCTATTTTGGACATTTTGGCACTGAAAATAACAATTAATTATCAACTGATTTGTTTCAGCAGAGCATCTCAAAGGTTCAGCTACTAAACACCTAAACACAGTTCTCTGATTTGCACCCTTGCTGAGTTTCACCCTGTCCTGAAAAATACTTAACAAAAAAATCTAAGTGAAGCAGTATAAAATTCGATTTTATTTCTCCATTTTCAAGAGAGACAGTCTCTCTCTGCACATCAAGCACACATTTCATTACACTGCCTCAGGAGGAAGAAACTTCCTTAACAATCTAATGCTACCCAGAGCACAGCTGCTGCTTTTTAGTCTTGTCAGCTCAATTCTTCCACATATTTTTTTTCTTTTCTCTTTCACATTTCAATAAAATCTCAGTTTTTTTGCCCATGTTTATTGCCACTAGCCTGAAACAAACACATGGCTGCAAAATCATTCAAACATGATGAGGATGATGCATATATGGTGGGCACAGTGTAACTGCTGGGTTTGTTGCTGCTCTTGGTTCACCAAGCAATTCTGAGGTACAAAGTCACAGCTCCTACTTCTTTAGTCTTTCATTTCAACAAAAACACAATCACCTGAAGAACTGTATCAACTATAGAGAATACAACAATATAAAGCATGAGTAAACTACTTTGTTTACCAGGTACACCAGGTATTTTGTCTCCCCTCCCATCACCAAAAGAAGTCATATAAGCACCCATAAAAACTACTGATGATTTGTTTATGTATGATTTTACAATGGTGAAATTAGAGGGACTGGGCCCCACTATAAATCCCTGTTTCCCTGTTGTAGCATAGAAGGTGTTTTGATGCTGGCAAAGCAAGAGCATATATCTGGGTCATGGATAAAAGTGTGGTGCCCTGGAAGACTTTTATATGGAGACATTAGAAAGATATTCTCCTGCAGTTCCATCTGCAACTAAAAGGGAAAGGATTTAGCTCTGCAATTACATGTGACTCAGCAAATACATGCTCTGTTTTGTAAGTGCTTCAATTTGTCCAAAGCAGGTTTACTTTGTTTTTCCACTTTCACAGTTAGCAAATGCAAAAAAAACCTACCTATTTCCTGCAAGGAAACTGACCAAAAATTGACCAAATATGATCATTCAAAAATAACTGCAAGACTATGTAAATGGCTGTAAAAATCAACACTTGGGTAATATACACTAGCTGGTGGCAAATGAGTCCTTTTTTCCTAAGAAAGCACATAAAGACAAAATACGCCAGAATTTTTTGACACCTCTCTACTTTTTTCCATATAAACTATTAATCAATATCAACAACTAAGATATCAAGAAATTCTGTACACACCTATTTCTTCACCTTGTAAGAACCATGTACTGATTTCTCTAATGATTGACTGAAGTATTGTTTGTATCTACAAATACAGCAAGAAAAAGAGGGAACACTACAAAAAATATTGCTAAGATAAAAACCAGTAAAAGTAAACATTAAAAAAACACTGGAACTAAAGGGGAAGATGAGCAAGTAAGGAGTGAGTAAAGAAAATCATAGAAGCACATAAAAACTGTTATTTGATGAAATGTCATATTAATTCTTCTGTATTTCTAAAAGGTACTTGCCCTCCAATGCGTTTGAAATAGCAAATATAACAATACACATCTTAAACATTTGAACAATAGTAATACTGAAGGATTCCAGTAGAAAGATAGTATGAAAAATTTCTTTTGCTTTCTGACAAACATATTACTTGACTTCCAAATAGAGAATATTTACAATCTGACCCTTACAAGACAGATGGCGTACCCATTGTGCAAAACTAGACAATGGGAAGAAACACTGCTTTGACAAGTGGCATAAATGAGATTTCTTTGTCTGCAGAGTGGTACACCAAAAGGAATACTGTCTGTGAACACTTTTCTATTAAATATAGAAAATAATATTGAGCTCACAATCTCACTGAAAAAGGGATTACAATTTAGGTTAAGATATCCTTCTGTCCTGACTGTAAATTAATAAATGAGACACAGGAAAGTGTCAGCATTCTAATTTTTCTAAACACTAAGAATACACTAAAATGTCAAAAGTAACTCCATGGCAAGTCTCTTTGGCAGAAATGCATTATACATAGCATAACAAGCAGAATTCCAACATCACAGAAGAATTTTTTTTTCAGTTCTTCTGGTCAAACTGAGACTTTCTTTCTGGATTTTTAGTTTAGGTTCATGATCTTAGATATATGGAGCACCATCAATATTGCCAATGCATTTTTCTCCATTCCTTTGGCAGCAAGGTGCAAGCAGCTTCCAGTCTGCTGCCTTACACACTTTCTTACCAGTCATCAAAATGAAGCCATCAAGCCAAACACATTCCATGAAATGACGGAGTCGCACGACTGATTTAAGCACCCATTATACTTAAACACAGTCCACAACAAAAGCACATAGTTTACAGGTACAGCCACAAGTCACATCCTAAACACTGTGTCTGTACCTCAAATATAAATCCTTACAAGCCATTAACCAAACAAGCATCATCATCCACTTTGATACAAATCAGAAAGCTTTTAGGGCCCAGAAAATGTAGACAACAAAACTGTGAACTCTACGCAGGAGAAAAATGATATTTATTACCCCTGCATTTCTGAAAGAATTCAGAAAGCATGTTAAGAACCTACAGCAAAAAAATGTATCATATTTTCTCCTAAATAAGTAGCCTACTACCACTGTGCAGAATTAATCTTCGATTGTGGGGAAGAGAAGGGACACTACTGGACCTTAGACTGAGATCTGACAAGTGAGAATCAGTTCTGGCTACCTGCCAGACAGAATGTTACAGTGGTGTGGGTACAGCCAAGAGCAGTAACATTCACTGAGCCTCATACTTCACTTCAAAGTCTGTAAAGAAGGGCTCCACCTACTCTCCTATCAGTCTAAATGAAGAACAGTTGCTTTCAACATCTGATGATGTTTTTACTACCAAAATGATCTTAAAAACTAGAAACAAGGACTTTCAGCTTTCTCTCCATGCCAGTACAGTAACACCAGACAGGTTCCTCTGTAGCTTTCCGTCAAGTCACAGGCTGAGTTATTTACACACCTTTATCTGAAAGGAGGGAAAAATTATTTTCAAATCCCTTAAAAATAATTACCAAACCCACCAAATGTAAAGAAAACAGCTGACCTTAAAAATACAACCAAGGAAAGCTCAACTATTCTCAAGCTAAATCAGGAAATTCATCATTTTTTTATCGCTTCCAACAATAGACATACACCAGATCAACACCTGTGCATTCATTAATCAGCTTGAAATGAGCACACTACTTTTATCCTGCCACAAGCAACAGAAGATGTATTATTTTTAAGCCACTGTATTACATTAGATGCATTATTCTTAAGCCATTGTATTACAGATTGCTTTGTAACACCAGTGTAGTAAGACTGACAATAAACTGTACTTTTAGAAAAAAAATTACCACCAGCTACTTCTCCACAATTAAAAAATTCTCCCTTTTACAGCCCTGTTATTTTTACATTCATTTAATGAGTTGCTGTAGTAGAAGAATTACAACTGTTATTGAAGTGCATCTTGTTGTGTTTATGGTCCTGTTCTCCGTTATGAAGCATTCTACTGCAATCAAATTATTCAGTGTCTTGTATCCTTGTCATATTTCACATGTGGACAGAAAGGAATGCACTGTCAAAAAACGAAAAAAGGAAAAAAAGAGAAAAAGGAAAAGGAAAGGTCTGTTTCACATCAGGCAAGATTCTTCTAAGGAGTTGTATTTTGTTGTTTAGATAAAAAATACTGGTATACAGCATTTCAGTCGTAAAGTTCAAATAATATTCAGAAAACTGTCCTTTTAGCTAAAAGTAGGGCAGTCTCACTAGACGAGATCATCTGGACCATAAATCTTAGTTACTGACCCCAATGACTGCCTTCATGTAAGATCCCCTTTTACAAGCAGCATTCCAGTCACACTATTCAGGTGTCTGGGGCCACAAAAGCAAGCAAGTGGCCACAGAGTAAGATCCTGAGCTTATTGTGCACTCTGTCTACTCCCTGAACTCTATGGGCAGTGAGACTCATTTCTGATGTCACATGAAAACCCTCTATTGTCTTCAGCATCATTTGAAAAAAATAACTTCTAACATCTATCACATTAAATCTGCCAAAACTGAAATGTCAAAGGAAATATAAAAGTGGAAAGGAAAACACCAATTTCATATTTTTTACCAAGCTACATTAATCTTCAAAAATGTTCCACTTTACATTTTGAGAGACTGATTTTAGAGCAGTAATTTTTACTTATGCCATCAAAACATACACATTTAACTGGACAGACAAATTCAATTTAATCTTATGACCTCTTTGGCACCACAACTAACCAGAAGTATGATTGACTTATCATTGTGTCTCAAAGCCATACCAAAATCCAGTTTAGATAATGCAGAAAAGATCATTCATTTAAAAATCGTGAACTTTTTGTGATTTTATGGGCATTTGATTAACGCATATGATTTTAGACCAAGTTTAGAAGTTACATACAGTTATGAAATAATGGTGATAGCTGTGTACTTTCCTCTTCTTAACAATGTTATCAAATAAGAAAATATTACATGTTGCCTCAATGTACCTTAGCTCATCAATTCATATTTGTTTGCAATTACACTTGAAGACACGCTGAGATCTTCAAAATTATCATCATAATATGATGCAAAAAGGATGGCATCACTGCCTGACAAGGAACAAAAATCCATGAGTTGTCCACCTCTGCAACAAGTACTGTGTTCACTCATTTCAGTACCAATGTATGAAATAGAGTACAGACCTTTACAAAAATAAATCCTCATGATGCAAAACTCTGCTCTGCAAAGTTAATATTTTGCCTTAGCTAAGTAATTTCACATGGTAAGATATTGTACCCAGCTTTTTTGCAAGAAAAACTAGTCCTGCAGACCTACCTTGTTGGGTCCAACCAATTAATTAGGCATAGGTTTACAACAAGTATTAACTGACAGAGCCAGAACTGCCTTCTGCTGAAGAAGATTAAAGCATAATCTCTTTCCAGTAATTGGCATGTTGACAGCATTACATTTTTTAAACTTCCTGTATGTGCTGTTGAAATGTTGAACTCGATCTTCTACACAGCCAGTTAAAAACCAAGTGACTGCTGAAGAGAGTAGACCAGGACTTTTATAAATCTCCAACTCTACAACAGAATTTCAGTCTCCTTCATAACAGGATGACCAGTTTGGTACCAAAACTCACTTTGTAACCCATACTATACTTGGGTGGAATTTTAACTGGAATTTCTCTCTCACTGACCATTTCCATCTCTCAGTTACATAAGAACATAAACCATCACAGGCCACAACATTGTGCTCTTATAAAACTATACACACTCCTCAGAACTATGATTTTCATAATTAGCATCCACATGCCAATTTCAACTTCTTGATATTCTTTCCAACTATTTTTTGAAAGTTGAGGGGGGATTTGAATTTATTAGGTTTTTTTACAACTATCCAGAATTAACTACACTTCATTTCTCATACTGGTAACATTTGCTCAAGAAGGTAAGGACTCAATTTTAGGGCTCTACACTAAATACCTTGACTCCCATGAATGTTCAGGCAGTTTTTAAGCTTTCCATATCTCTTTTCAGTACAGGTTAATCTGCACAAGCTCATGCAAGATACAAACCTGCATATGCAAAAGCTGGTTTAGTGCTTCCTCTCCATTTTAACTCTTCTTCCAAGGATGCATCACTCTTAAATGAGTACAAAATTATTAATCCAAATTAATTCACATGACTCCTAGTGAAAGTTTCCTTAGACCTTTTATTCAATCAGAAGAATTAAACCATAATATATTCCTCCAAGTGCTATATTCCAAAGCACAGCAGCATGGCTCATATAGACCAGCACTGTGGAACCTCTAACCAGAAATGTTACCCAAAAAATACCCTCCTTGTGCCAATAAAAACCCATTCTAAACTAAGGAAGTTCCTGGATAATTGAAGCAATTTCCTGATTTCTCCCTGCAATTTCCTGATTTCTCCCTGCATTTGGACATTTTCCCATTCAGAAATTTTCAGTTATTATTTGCCTGTGTATGCAGCTCCTGCTGTCCCTTACTTGACTATGTAGCAGGCACACATATTTTCTTTTCTTTTTACATCTCAGTGAACACCTCATGTTTTAAGCCTTAAAACATGCAGTGCTTCTGCAAAAGGCGGCTTTGATGCCCATTTTACAGGAGGAGACACAGCATAAAGGAAAAAGTCACATTTTCCGGAAAAATATACATGCATATATGCTCCCAAGAATATGCTTTAAAGACTCATTACTATTTATTACACACTTATTTCTGTATTATTATTCCAACACAGCAGAGAAATACCATAGTCGGCTTGATTTACTGATGAGGAACTGGAAGTTGAGCAGTCTAAACAGCAGTATCATAACAGATCTGCTCTGTACCCAACATTAATTTCTCATCTGTGTACATCAAGACAATGGGATAACGTGTCTCAGCTTTACCTTTTCTTTGCTGAACATATTACACTGACACCACAGACAATATACTATCTCTGAGCAAGTGAGCAGAACACATTATCTTATCAGAACACTGCATGGTCAGATCAGGCTTAAGCTGCAATAGATTTTGTTCATATTTTCTCACACTTAGACTTCCACAGAAAGGAATTATTCTAGATTGCAGCAACTTTTCATACATTTACTGGCACTGAGATAACACTACAATATCCTACCGTCAAAAAAGTAAGTCCCCGGTCATTATTCAGATATAGAATCCTGAGATGAGATTGTTCAAGTGTTTTTAATTTTTTTGCATTCTATAAGGGAAAACGTTAGCAGTTCTCATTTTCACCTGTTTACCTTTCTTTACAATGAAATAGAGTCTGTCTGGTTTAACTACTCTATATATAAAGCTTACATTTGTCACTGCCTTGTTACACCGTACAAGCTGTGGGTCAAATCATACAGGAGCATCTCTTTCCCAGCACCAAAAAAAAAAAAAAAATTAAAAAATCGACCAACCAACCAAGCAAAAAAACCCAACAAAAACCAATGAAGAAACCCAAACAAACAAACAAACAAAAAAAAAACCACCAAGAGAACATTCAATCTTGAGACGATCAGGAGCGGGAGCGAGACAGATAAGAATCAGAGACGATCTTTGCTCTAAACTTAATACCCCAGTAAGACCTGAAATCTGTATTATTTCTCTTCAAAGCACTGATTCTGAAAAAGGAAACAAAGCAGGAGCACCCTAAGGAAAATAGCCGTCGGTACCCACCTAGTGCCAAAGACCAGAGCAGGAAAGAGAGGCAGCACGTAATAAGCAGCGATGAATTTCATACCGGCCCTCCTCCGTGTGTTCCGCTCCCCCACACTGATCCTCACACCGACTCCGTCCCCGTCTGCTCCAACCTCACCTCGCCCAGGGAGCTGCCCGCCCGCTGCAGAAAGGTTCCACCTCCGCCAGCGCCGACAGCCAGACGGCGTGAGGCAGGGAGCGCCGAGCGGGGCTGGAGCTCCGGCAGCGGAACCGGGAGGCAGAGCGGGCCGCCGCCAGCCCACAGCCCGCCCGCGCTGCTCCAGCACGCCCCGCGGCTGCGCCAGGACGCGCCCCTCAGGGGAGGCCGAGCAGGGATTACGGCGTGATGCTCCAAGCTTCATGCCAAGGGAACGGCGGGGCACGGCCGAGAAATCCTTCCTGGAAGAAAAAAAAAAAAAATTAAAGAAAAAATTGAGAAAGCCGCAGTAAAAACACCACTAGTATTTTGCAGTTAGTGTCTTTGTGTGATGTGAGTATAAACAGGACAGGTGATACAGAGGCAGGAGCTGTTCCAAGTAGATGTCAAGCCCCAGAGCAGCCTGTCACTACAGGTAGCCACGTGTCACTTCTGCAAAGCAGGAACACACAAGCTACTACTTCAATCAGTTCATTCACTCCATGTCAAGTTGAAGGTAGGAGCAGAAATAGCTTCCAGAATAGGATTTAGAACAATGTCATCTCTGAAAGCCCTTCATCACCTGAAACAATGGACAAGACCTTCAAAGAAATAAATTAACATTTAAAGTATAACATTTAAACAGAAGGAATCTTTCTTCTCAATACCGCAAAACCCCAATCAAACAAACTTGTCTGCAAGTGAATGAACTGTGGTCATTTCAAGACAGATATCTGGTCGCCTATGGGCTTCTCTGCTCTTACAAAAGACATCCAGAAACTACATTATACATCACCAGCATAAAATAAAAATTTCCTTAGTTTAAACTGGTTAGTCACTTCATTCAGCTGTTTATTGCACAGTAATTTTGTATTTAATCACAGAAAACAAAAATTCACTGTTTGAAATTAATGGAAGACTTTTTAAAATTAGTGTTGTCCCTTAATAAGATATGTACATGGTGAATACAAACAAAATTAATAAATTACATCCTTCAAAACTGAGAGTGATGTGAGGTAAAAGAAAAAAATGAAAAGGTGATATACACAGCCAAAAAGGAACAAAATAATTAATTTCTGATTTTCTGTGTCCCAACTCTAGTATCTTTTTCAGCACACCTGGCAGCACATTCTATTCAATCACATTAATTTAAACCTTTATTTATTGTTATTTTGATGCTACGTACCAGCTTGAATGAACAGTCATGTTACCATGGATACTTGTGATAGCATGGTTAAAAGGTCACAAAATAACTGTTAGCTTGTCATTTTCTCTTCTAGAAAAAGCCAACCTTTCCAGTCTACCAGGCACTTCATAGTCATGTATCAGCAGCTAATACTTCTATCATCTTCCTTTTATGTGATTCACACAGGGTGGAACAGAGAGGAAGGTACTGGTGCAGCAAGGTAGCAAAAAATGCTGAGTGATCTCAAGTAAACCCTGTGAAATTTTGCAACTTGAGGAACTATTTTTTAATTCTATTACTGCTCTGCCTCTTTCTTTGGGAAGTGGGGGGTGGAATAGAGAAGCCTACTGCTGCTTCTTGGTTTCACCTCAAGGGTTTTAACAGGCTTGCATGGGAGAATATCTCCACAAGTGGTTGAGTGACTTCAGTACTGGCAATCTGCAGCTACCACAGTGCTACATAACCCAGACATGACATTGCCATTCCATGCATAATTTCTTCATCCTGTTCAGAATTGACTGAACAATCAGGAAGCTTTCATGCTCCCCAGCACTGTTGCTTTAGTCCTGCTCTGATGTGAGGGCACTTTAAAGAGTGTCACAGCTCAGTTTGAACCTGTAAACACCTCAAGAACAGGGTTTGTAACAAGCTTTCCCAGCTCAGGTCGGCCCTTGGGAACCCTCAATCGACTTGAGCACAGCATATACACAGCCAGGCTAAGCAGAGACTGCAGCAATTGCACCCCTAAGTACCGAGCTAGACACAGGTACAATTGCATCACTGTGAAGACAATGCTTAGCAGTAAATGCATGTGGGACAAAAGGAAAACCTGCCTTTTTAGAGGCAAATTTCTATAATGGGCACTTAATCTTCAACCCTGTTCTTGTCAGACCTGATTGTATTCCAGCAGCTTGCATAAAGACACAAAAAGTATCCTTTTCCTCCCTCCTATTGAGATAAATGACCTTGATCTTGACAAGTTGGAGGGGCTTTTGTGTTTTGGTTGGTTGGTCAGTTGCTTATGTGAAAAACGAGGTTCTCTCTCCTGGTAAAATTTAAATGTTTAATAAAGACAATAGGATACAAAAATAAAGTTTAATGGCCGGATGCTTGGCATCCAGCCAAGAGCACCCCTGCTATTTCGGGACACCCTTTATGTACCTTTTCTATTGTACCAGCCTATTGCATATTCATAACCAATTCTGCATATTTAAACATTTTCCCGAACTAGACTGCGTGTTCCAAGAACTGTTTAGCAAGGCTCCTCCTCTGGTCCACCTTTTTAGCGTATGCCCATTTCTTGGCTGTGGTTTTAGTCCATTCTTATTACCACTTCCAGCTTGGCCTTTGGCTATACTTTCTATAGATGGTAGGTGCTCATAGTTGGCATATTAGTAGCAGGGATCTTCATCATGCATTCAGTGGACGTTATCCCAACCAAACAGGCAGTTCAATTGCCACAAGCATAACTATATCAGCTATTTCACTACTATGTCTAAGCTTAGTTAATAGCAGAAATAGAAACTATTTCTTTATAGCAAAGTTACTTTAACATTATACATATAGCATCCATTTTAATATTTGCAAAAAGCCTGTATTGTAATATGTATTGATAACATTTATTTGAGAGGGGTAATATGGATCTTAACAATAATATATCAATAGCAAAAAACGAGAGAGAATTGCTTGCAGATTTTTCTTAGACATAGATTGTAGTTTATTGTACTGTCTACACTTAGAGATCAAATATTAATGTGCAACAACTTCAAAGATGTTATAGAAATATTCTATATAAACACATAAGACATGCAGAACTCCTTAGAAATATCGTATTTTTACTCTTGTAATTAAAGGCTTTCCATTTTTTGGTTCAAATCAATCAACAATATTACTAAATAAATAATTACCCCTAGCTTAGCAAGCAAAAGATGATTTTATATGCCACTAAAAAAAAATGCACAGGAAATATGGAAGTATTACTGCAAAATTCCAAGGCACTTCGAACACTTGTCACATAGGTTCTTGCAAGTTTATCCAAATATACCAATAGTGTAGGAATATTATTTCCTACCTTGGAGAGGAAAAGGAACCAACTGCCTCCCTTTGCAAAATACAACAAAAGTTCATACTTGCCAGAGCAGAAATGTCACTGGAGCTGCAGGAAAAAAAAAAAAAAACAAACTCTCCAACAACATTTTTTAGTGTTAGAGAATTAAGGCATTACTTTATTGTGGCCAGGATGTTTTTGCACAGAAAATCATGCTATGAAAAGACAGTGTCCGTAAAGGAGACAGAGGAGTCCTGCAACTTTATTCCAATAAAGGGAGAGAGTCCACTGGGGCACACACCCATGGGGTTTTCTCTCTCAAGGTTTTGGAGGATGCTGCCTCCTTTTTAAACTCCCAGCCACATATTGCCCTCTTCCTTTCCCCACTGGCTGAGGTACTAGAAAGGTACAGCCTTCCCAAACTGCCTTAAATATATTCCCCCCTTATACATGTCATTTTCCTGCCAAGTTCAGAAAGTTGGGCTTGTTCAGACTCATTTGTTTCAGGAGTCAAACTGTCTGGGTTCTGTAGCAAACCTGCTGCTTGAAGTTGGTTGAGACATGAAGACCCATTTCAACCCAAACACAATAACACCCATACCTTCACCCATAGAATTGTTTGTAAAGACATTAGCACAGATCTTCCCTATCAAAATGATGCAACTTCTAAAATTTTTTAATTAACTTTAGTCAGGGATTTTGTTCCTCTTCGCCCTGGAGGAAGGGAATGGAAGTGTTATAAATGAGTAATGAAATGGTTGGCTTTCACAATTAAGGGGTGAACATTATATGTATTTTAAGAAAAGTTTTTAAAATGTATAGTTATGTTATTGTAATGTGTTTCCCCCCCAGTATTTGTTATCAAGGAATGGTCTTCGTAATCTGGGCATTTGGGAAGGTTGGTTTGTTACTGTGGTAACACCTGACCTTCAATCAGAACTTTATTTTAGGGTAATTTTAAAATGCAATTCTTAAATTTTATTTGGGAGAAAACCCTACAACTAAGGTAAAGCTACAAGTAGGATTCAAGTATTCCAATTTCATGTCCAGTGCTCTGTGAAGCAGAGTATATTATGATGCAGATACCATATCAGCACTGCAGCACAGAGAATGTCAGCTTTCCTATGTACTTGTATATCCATGCATGTATAGACATATGCATACACATACAAATGAACATGTATCTTTATTTTTGCTGTACTGAAGTACCATTTTAGGTAACTACAACAAACTACAACAGCAATTTGATACATTTTACTCTACACAACATACTGCATTTCTGTGTCTTAAAAAGACTCGTCAGACACACTTGAGTTTCCAAGTAATAACACAACCTCTGAAATACAGTATGATAAAAAGCATCTTAATGAATAGAAAAAGAGTGTGAGAAATGACTGCTCACTTTTAAAATTTCAAAGGTTTATTAAACCTTAACAAAAATTACAACAAAAGCCTGATTAAGAAAAAAGTTTGGTAGCATGGCAGTCCCCATGACTACCAGCCACATGCTCAGCTACAAAATGGATGCTCTGCTTTTTATACCCTTAACCCCCTCCCAAAGTTTTGTCAGTCAACTCTTCTTCTGCCATCTATTGGTGGAGATTACTTTCTTACATCTTGGTTGGAGGTCAAGTGTTGTTATTCTGTGCCTCCTGGTAACAAGCCAGCCTCCTGTCTTGACTGCTAAGGCTATTACAAGAGGGAGAGAGGACTATGGGATGACATAATGCAATAACATTCTACATTATATCTATCTCTTAATTGTAAGAGCCAACTATTACATTACATATCTGTAACAAGGGCAAAGCCACACACATCAGTACTCTCTTTTTGAGGATAATTGCTGTGGACTAATGTTGCAGACCTCAGTGATGCAAGGAGAGTTCTGAGTCAACAGTACTGGTGGAGGAAGAGCAGAAGGAACAAGCGACTTACAAGAGACACTGCTTCAGCCCTTATGTGCATAAGTCTCTCCTCTCAAAGATTTTACTTTAACTTTGAAAATAAATTTGGCATCCCTTTTCCCAATTTTTATCTGGCATTTCCCACTCCATCTTCTCATTCCTTCACCCCAAACTGAGAGTTTCTCTGCCTTTGGAAATGCTTCTTGATTTAATTCAATTCTTAACGAATCTGTTAAGCTACCAAAGGGCAAAATGTTCTTAGCAAAATAGGAAGGCAAAACATAAGTCTTGTGGAGAAGCATTTCAATACACTGGGCCTAACTTTTCATATCTACTTACACAAACAAAATCGAAAAAACATATGCATAGAATTAATCTGTGTGGCTTATTACTGTCCTTGATTGAAACCTGTCACATTAACAGTACCACTTCATGAGACAATATGTTTGTGGTGACTGAGATCAGAGAGAACAATTGATGGGACATGAAACAGCCAGGGACCAGTGGGACGGTGAGGGGCCATTCCATCCTGGCCCCAGACCTTGGAACGGCCAAGCCAACAAGAGAAAGGACACCAAATCCACCAGCTTGATCTGCTTTGAAAAGGGAACCCACACCAGAGATTCACCAGGTTCACATCTGTTTTACCTGAGATGCTGTGTGAACCCTTTGGGTTTTTTTCTTCCCTGAAAAAGGAACTGGTGCAATTTTTTTTCTTCCCCACCATGTTGCAGCTGTTGTGGCTTGTTTTCTTTCCCTGGCTTGTTTTGTTTTGTTTTGTTGGTTTGGTTAGGTTTTCTGGTTTTTTTCTTTTTTGTTCTGGTGGAGGGGAGGAGGGGGGTGTAAGGTCTGACAGTTTAATATCTAGCATTTATTCACCATTTTTTCCCATGCCTTGTGGGCAGTCTGTTTGTCAATAAACAATTGGTTGTGGGGTTTTTTTGTTTGTTTGTTTTTTTTTACTTTCATCCACTAGTATTCATTTTCCTATTGGCAGGCAGAGATTGTTGGAACCCTTTTTTTTTAAGACAAAACATTCATTCCAGGGTGGTTTTCATCCTAAACTTGTCTCTAAACCAGGACAGTAATTCATTTTGGAATGTTCACTCCCTTAACTTGTCTTAAATCAAGACATTCCCCCATTTCTTTTTTTTAGATAAAGTAGAATGAAAAATTATACTCATGTAAGTATAAAAGCTGTTATAAATGCAAAAAAAAAAAAAAAAATCATTTAAAAACAAGACTTAATAAGCCTGCTTTTAAGGTAGCTGAAAAACCTGAAAGTCTAACTGGATGAACACGGTGAAAAAGATAAAGAGAAAAGACCTCTCATGCTTTGTGGAGGTTGTGGCAGGACTGAAGGAAAAGACACTCAGAAGTGTGAAAGGCACCACCCCATACATGCTCATTTTTCAAGACCTTACAGAAGTAAAGTTGGCAAGATAGCAAAATAAATGTTAGAGCTGAGACTTATTTTCCAAAAACCGAGTTGGAATTCCAATGCTTAAAAGGATGCTGAAATGAATGCAGCCTAAATCCTATGATAACCAGCTAGATATATAGGGGTTTGGGTTTTTTCCCTAGATAAACACCTTTTCCTTCTACTGCTTTTATTACTTTAATTCATAAATATGAATTTTCATTCATTCATGAGCTGTCCTTTAAGATTTTAGGAGAAATATCTATCCAATGAGTTGCACTGAGCAGTAACAGAGGAACAACACTTATCTCTGTAGATGTTTTGTCCATTCCCATCTCCTCTCTGATCTAGGTTTTTACCAGCAGAAATAAAAGGAAGATGTACCAGTACTAATGGCAAAAGCTCAGCCATAGAAATAGCCAAGAACACAAGGGACTGTCTGTCAGGGCACAAGCTAGAAGTCAGCCCCTATTAAGTTACCTTATGGCTAGGTGAATTGCTGTATTTCTTTCAAAAGAATGAGGATTTTGGCAATGGGGAATCTAACATCTAACAACTATTTCTGTGGAGGTACTCTAGCTAGAAGACTGGAGAACAGATACGACTTTTCTGTCATAGCAATGAACTGGGTCATGAAAAAGTTCATACAAAGAAGTTAGGCATTAAAGCACTGTATAGAACATGGCATGTACACACATAACTATGCAGCTTTCAAATTCCATTCCTTAACCACAGTAGGTTCTGTGGAAAAGTAATTTACCTGAACTATGCATGAGGTAGCATGATTTGGCCCTAGGTACACTGGCATTTCTATAAAACCCTCTAGAAAAAGTGCTTTTTAGTGTAATTCACTAGAAAAACTGAGTCTTCATTCCACCCTCTACTGAATAGTGAATACTTTTTGTGCTATAGAGCACTTTACATTTAGGACACTTGAGACATTTAATCCACCTCTGTTTAAAACAGGGACCAAACACATTCAGGCAGAATTTCAAAGGTGATAATACCTTGCTAAACCCACCAATACTGTGCTTCCTAAAGGTCTGCTTAAAGATACATGATAAATACATATTATATGACTTTATTACATAATTTACATCTATGAAATAATGTATTTGGAACCACCTGATCCTATATTTTCACCTGAATTTGTGGTTATATTCACCTTATAACATCACCTTCACTAAAAAATTACCAAAAACCCCCAAGCTTTTCTAACATTTCTAGATCAGTCTTTCTGAAATTTTATTCTGCTTCTTTCTCAGAGGGTAGGTAACTGAATTTAATCTGGTGTATTTTTCATATTTTACAATGAGCTGTTGAAGACTGGTGATGTAACAGGCCTAGTTCAAATAGGGATAATTTTTTGTAGCAAAGATACCAGTGCAAGGCTGTGCTATATGAAGACAGCTGGAATAAAAATAAGGGAAAATAGGAAAAAAAACCCACAAAAACATAATCTAAAAGAATTTACTATAAAAAATAATTATTTAGATCATCACATTATCTGCAAATCTGCTCTGACACATTTTTGCTCATCTAGTCTTATATCCCATCTATGCTGAAGCCATAATGGAGTGTTTTGGTTTCTAAATAAAGCAGCAGTTATGGAAGAAGATGGCTTGGATTCTTAGCAAGTAAGACTGAAGTGTCCATGTTACTTCAGCCTCAAAAGCAAACAATGTAATTTTTGTATTCCTTTTGAATTATCAAGTTTATAGCTAAATTGTCATCAATATTGATTTCTGTTTTGTGACTCTCCAAAGGGTAAGTCCATTATCAAGGTAAAGCAAATGAAAGTATGCAGCAATATATTTGTATTTACTATCACCCAATAAAGGGATAGGAATTGAAGAAAGGGCTTATTTACCATTTCTGAAGTATAAAAGAATTATCAGCATGTATTTATGCTGTACAGAGACTTTATTGGCTAGTGATTTTCACCCATAACAGAACAGGTGAAAGATTAGCTCCCTCCATACATTATGTCAGCATTTCTACTGAGATTTGTTATTAATCTAGAGCAGACCATGATATTTCAAATCTTCACCCTGGCTACCCTGTGAAATCTACTGAGGGGCATATTAGTTTAAGAAGAATTTTTTATATAATCTTTCAGCTTTTTATTAGCTGGTGAAGGCAAGAATATAAAAGTGCTGGTCTTTTCAAAATCAATATTTAACCATGGAGAGTTCCATAAATGTTATAAGTAACTTTAAAAATCAGCATGTATGTGTGCAAAGTGCAAATGTATACTTAAGTATTCTTTAAGAACATTATTCATTCCCTTAAGAAACATAACAACTTACATTCCACATTAAGTAGTTAAATCCTCTCCAATCAACTTTCCTCTGTTTTCTTTGACCTTTACGCTTTTGTACTAAGTGACCTTTAATATTCAATGGTCCAAGACTTTCTTATTGTAGTTTCTTCATTTGGGCTTGATTCTGTCATAGCTTTTAACATAAAGAAGAGGCATTGGGGTCACAAATCAGGTTTATAATTATCTGCTTTTCCCTACCACTCCCAGCTGTCTTGTAACTGCTTGTCACACAGAAATTTTAATTGTAGTCTGGTACAGCACTGTAAGTGACAAGTGACAATTATCCAAAAGTTAGTTTTATAACATCTACATGATTGAGAACCTTAATACATAGTATCTAGGGTAGTTAGGTTCTGTTTCATTGCTTGCTGTCCTCCATGGAAACTGTGTTCCTTTACCAAAGTCTTCATAACACCAGGGTCCTGACCTTTAAACTCTTCTAAGCCATCACGGACTTCTCCTGGTTTGTACTCTTCCACACAAGGAACTACTGAGCTTTCTTTAGAATCAATAATTCTGAACAGAAAAGTCTTCCTATTTTTTAAAGTTACAGATTATATTTAGTACACAATAATATTATGTTATTATTTCTCCCCAACCTTGGGCAAACCTTCAGATCTATAATTTAAGTAGGCTTGCTGCAGAAATGCTCAGAGGCAAGTAAATATTAGATAGCTTAGATGGCTTTTAAATATAACAGAAGACAGAACTAGTGTACTCAGTCCTTTTTTCCATTTTATCTATTTAAATATACTCACACTAAAAACAATTATAATATCTTAAACCAAACCAGCCCAACTCTGCTATTATGCTTGTGAGAAATGGCTACTCATTTTTC
>WBNO01015726.1:7722-123987 GCA_013400575.1 Peucedramus taeniatus
TGTGTATGAGACATTTCTTTATTTCCAGTCTGTCTTTCTTTGAATTTGTAATTCTCTTTCTGTACACCCTTTATTATTGGCTGTTTTCCTCTCCCATGCATTTTTCTCTATTCTTATTCTTTTTTTTTTATTCCTTTTGTTGCTATATATTCTGTTGCCTTCTGTTTTTCTACATATACCTTTTTTGTCTCCCCTGTTAGCATTTTTTTCTTATTCTAGCAGCAATAAAAGATTGCCATATTTTGTTGTATTTCATACAAAAATAAAATTACTTTATAGATGCACTGCTTTCACAAAAAGAATGGTGGGTATATTATCAACATTTTGCAATTTTTCAAAAATTACTGGTTGAGGAAAATTGTTAGAATACCCTGAGATGCTGTGTGTATAGTGAATTTTGTATCCCTTCACTGTCATTGCTGCCAGGAAAACTAATTAGAACTAATAAACTCTAAAGGTTAATATATACTCATAGTTCAGCTAGAGAATTTAAGAGCTGTCCAAGAAACTTGGATTATACCTTGAAATGTTTAAAGATGGAAAATGAGCCAGGATTTATTGTCCTTGGCAATCTGCTTCATAACTGTGGTGACTTACATTAAGATACTGCTATGTTAATAATGGTATTTCTTTATTAAGTCATCTGTTTTGACAGGTTTTCTGAAGGACTATTTAATCTATTTTCCTCATGAGATAATGTGATACTTTCATTATGAAACCAAGTTTCAAAAAATTTTTTTGACTTTTGCTTTTTTTTCTGTAACCTATCAACTGCTTTGTTTTTGTTGACTACAATCAAAGAGGAACCGATTGTAGAAGTATTCATTCCTTTACTTTGTTTTTGGAGATCAATGATGTATAAAACCCTAACTCTTGTGAGAGTGTGTCTTATGTGTCTGTGAAATCCTAGCTCCCCTAGGATTGGCTTGACCTCAAAGAAGCCAGAACTATACTCATGTACTTTGAAGAACATCACTCATTTGCTACTGCTGACAACACTTCCTAATGTATGCTTTTCATGTACTTGCACTGCATTATCATTAATATATCTTCTAAGAAAAAACCCTAAAACACCATCTATTCATTTAAAATAATCTGATTTGGATTGAGAAATAAATCAGACTCAAACATTTGCAGGCATTTCTAAATTTATTTATAGTTTTTGTGTATAAACTTTGTTTACATTAACATCAAGTACCAGAGAGTTTATAATTTTTTTTGCCTGTTCATTTTAGTGCAGCTTTTGTAAGCTCTTAATTGTAGCCACAGAGGGGAAAAACGAAAAATGTTTATTTTTAATCATGTGGATAGTTCTACAGAATCAATTGAGGAAACTGGTGCATAAACTTATATTTATTGTTGTCAGGTTAAGGTCCTGGTCATTGTATCATGAAGTTCTGTGTGAATACATTCAAGTTATAACAAATATATACTTTGTAGTTGTCTAAACTTGTTGTTTAAGAAAATATCCAAATATTTTGATTTATCCAGGATAACTTAATTTAATTCCTGTGTGAATAGATGAATAGTGCATGGATAATTATCAGAGCTGAGGCTCAATTCTACAGTATTTAATCCATGAACTCATCTCCCTATGGAAAGAAATTACCTTTTGCAGCACCTAGAGTAATTTTCTTGCCATGGTACATCAATTCTGACCTTTTCCCTATACCCACTCCCAAAGTATGTGACAGGATGTATTGCTCCTTCAGGACACACCATAATTTTCTCTCTTAGCTACGAATTCAGGGGATTCCAGCATATATTCAAAACTTGAAGCCTTAGGTTTTTGCTTTCAAACTTTTACAGCATTTTGTAACTTCATTCATAAAATGAAATGACATTCAATAGTCAAGCAAAAATACAGTTCTGCTTTCCATCTGAAATATGGAACCAGAAGGCTAAGTCAGTATAAAATATATTATAATTTTGTAGAAACGAGAGTCTGGTTCTAACATACCTATTTACATGTAAAGAAAATAAGATACTCTATGATTTCTGTGGAGCTCAATGTTTTATTTGTTTCACCTATCCAGCTTCACCACTACAGCTATGGTTGCATTGTCCCAACTTACATGCCCTGGTACATGAATCCCTCCAGCCTATAGACCTTCCTATTCTTCCACCACAGTTACATCTGAAGTCACAACTTCCATTCCTCAAGAAGTTGTTTCAACAATGAAGTTAGATCAGACCTGGAGAAGGGATGGAAAAAGGTGCACTTTTAATCTCTCTTAGTAAAATACTCTTCAGCAAGAAATTCAAAATTCATGGATCCAGAGAGAGACAGATGATGTAATTTTGTGGCAAGTGAAAATTTTTCTGTAAAGGAAGGTCATAGCAGGCATTTTCTTTTTAAATAATTTCTAATTTTTTTCCAGGGTCTACTTATCCTAAAATTCCCTTCCAGTTTCAGGAATAGAACCCAGCAGCCCCTTACCCTGCTTGAGCATCGATTGCTCTCTACTCCTCCACACTGGCACCCATCCATTCTTTTTGCTCAGCTGCACAAGAGCTAAGCCCTGTCAGACTGGGCCTTTCTGAACAGAGAGAAAGGAGGGAAAGCTGATTAACTAGCACTTTATGTAATTTACTTAAAAATTTGATCTGAAGTACAGAAGCTTTTGAAAACAGCTGTATTAACAAAGCCCCCCAGTGGAGATAGACTTTGAACTGATAGAATCTCTTCTTTCCTTTGATCATTTAATGTTGCCAAACACCACCAGAAAGATTCATCAGCTTTAATTGTATCAGCATGGATAGGACTTTTTTTCCCACTTTTGTAACTCTCCAAATTTAATCACAAGTTTTGACAGTGAAGACTTCAATAAATTCAGGTTTCAGGCAGAAATTACATATCTATATGATCATATACAAGTGGAAGGGACCTGACAAAGTGAGAATCTGGAGGAAGAAAGCTTGTTTCCTCAAATAAACAGAATAGATTACATTCTTATTCTACTGCAAACTGATCTATGAAAAAGAGATTTTCACTATCAGAGCTCTCAAATTTACATATTAAATATAAAAACAGGTCTAAGCCTGAAGCAGCTACTTTCAAAACAGTTCCTAAAGATCTGTCAACTGCTCGTATATCTTTGCCTGGTTTATTCACTTGTAATGCAAGAGCCTAAATACTGGTTTTCATTCTTGAAAGTGCTGCCTCTAGGAAGATTTTCTGCAACTTACAAATAACCTCTTCATAATTAACTATTAAACATGTGTACAGCTTATTTGCATTGCAATATATTAAGAACAAGTGTTTCAAATATTAATTCTTTTACTAGAAAAACAGCAGTTTTGGATGAGGAAGTTTCATGGTTGATATTATCTGTTTTCATTCGAAATATTATTAGGGCTCTTCTCCATATACTTACCAACTGCCTTAAGACAGAACTGGTTTCACTTGTCAGGTGTGTCAGAAGATGTTTTTTTCCATCATCTCACATAGTTAATTTCTGGCTTCAAGTCTAGCAGCTTTTCACATTAATATGTGCCAATTTTCATTTTTGTTACTATTTAAGGTTTCCCCTTCCCTCTTCCCTAATTCTGTGCACAGTAGAATGAGAAAACACTTAACTGAGAAAGGAGAAATAATTTAATGTCTGAGAATATATTGAAAAAACATTTGGACATATTTTTTCTTAGAGAAAACTACTTCAATGCAAAGTAACAGAAGTCACTTCTATTGAAAGAGTACCACATCAGGCATCTATGCTCTGTATTCAAGGGTTAAGCTAGTACCATGAATTTCCTGTAGTAAAGATTAGTCCTTATCTGAAAACACCCTCTCCATTTCAGAAATAGTCACACACTGCTAATAAGTACATTTCAGAATACTATATATAATTTTATATTTTAGCCATTGCATTTCTTAATGTTACAGAGCACGTTACTCTAGGAGACAGCAGGGGCAGGCTGCACTGAAAGGGGAGACAGGAGTGACAAGGGTAGCAGGGCAGTGATCCCAGCCAGGAGGGACACTGTCCACAGTAACTATGCAAGAAGAGCAGAGGTTTCAGTGCCAGAGACCAGAGAACAGCCCTGTGGTTGCCAGCGGTGTCCGTGCATGTCCGAGGCTGGACTAGGAAACGAACTCAGGGAATCCAGCTCAGGGATAGCAGGGGCAGTGCTGGGAAGAGAGACAGATGGGACAGGACTCCCACAAGGACATAGAGTTAGGGCTGCAGCCTGAATGCAGCTCCCAAACAAAGGGGGCAGAGACTCCACAGCTACTTCTCACAGCTCACCTGTGCATTGGTGGCTATCCCATGTCATACAGCTAAAGAAAATGAAAGCTGACCTTAAATATAGGCAGCTGAGCTCCCAAGGACAGCAGGAAGATGTTACAAGGCATCTTGGTCCATTCAAGGCCCTAACAGTGTTTAACTGCATAATCTCTTCAGTGATGTAGATCATTGCTTTGGAAAAATATATTAGTTTTGGTGTCAGGAAGAGTCATGGCACAAGCTCAAAATCAGTGAGCTGAAGGTCTGGAAGACAGCAGAAAGCATCAGAACTGATAGCTGATTAGCTACAACAAAAAAAAAGAAATGGATACTGCTGTATCAAGCTTGGATCTGTGGGAAAATTATAAATGGAAAGAAATAAATACATAAAATAAATATAAAGGATTAGATGTTCAATATATGTTCTCTATATAACAATCTGTCTAGGATAGGTGTTTTCAATACTGATTTGTCTCCATCTCCATCCTGAGTCTCCCAAAAGATGAACAGGCTCCTTCTGACAGCATCCCAGTAAAAAAATCATAGAATAATAGAACGACAGAATGGTTTGTTTTAAATAGGCCCTTTAAGATAAGCTCCAGCCCCACTCCTCCCACCCTTCTGCCATGGCCACGGACACCTTCCACTAAAACAGGTACAAAAATGTTATTCAATACATTCTGAATAAAACCAATAAGCATAGGAAGATCAGTGGTGAAAATGAAATAAGGGGCAGAGATAGACACAGCCTTGCTCCCCAAGTTTCAGGCACTGTGAGCATGGCAGAACTTCCTGGAATTAGCAGCACTGACAATTAACTCACCACACTTTTGTCAAAAAATACTGTAAGATTATCACGGTAAATAAAATAATGTAAGGAAGTAAATATTTTGTTTCATCAGTTTACATCCTTCCTGAATTCCTGTGTATATAGTGCAACTAGAAAATTATTCATCTGACCAGACATACAAAGTTAGTTACCAAGATACCTACATACTAACCTGTTCTTATTTAGGGGTACTATCTGACCCAAGCTTTTGATTATGTCCAAAACTGTACATTACTGTGTACTAACTTTGAAGAATTTTTCATGGATGCAGTAAATATGGTGAAAATATCAATTTATTTCTGTTCCTCTCAGAAACAGGGTGCAAAAAACTTTTTTTGTACAACCATAAAAGCTGCAATTAGTTTCCGCAGCACTGTACACTTAAAACAGCTTACAAAACTCAGCAACCAGATTGTGTGAGGTACTTGGCAAGCTGGGTACTTGGGTTTTATGAAAATCCAGATTCTTTTTAATTGCTGAAGCAAAAGATAATTTCTTTTGAAAATCTGGTTTTCAGTTTATGTGCATATTGAATGAGTCATTTTAACCTTGATGTACAAACTTCAGCAGTGGTAATGACTGTTTGAAACTCTATACAATTATTCTCACTATTTTCACGATTTTAGGGCCAAGGAGGAAAGTATATGACCTAACAATTTTTGCTTCCTACATTAGGCCGAGAAATTGATCCAATTTTTTATATTGGACCAATATATTCCATTAGGGTTATAGTATGTATTTAGTTATGTTTTAGAGTGTTGCAGCAGTACCAACAATCCCAATATAAAAGTAAGGCAGATAATACTGGAACATGAATCACAGTGACTTAATAACTTGAGATACTGACATAGAACAGACAGAGTTCAAAAAACTGTTTTATGTCTAAGACCCAAATGAGTTAAAGGAATCTTTTACAATTTCTTGACTGAGTACAAAAATTGGAAGAATCTTTTATTACTTGTCTAGAGTTTATTAACATTATGAAGAGGGAGAGAGGATACATTTCACTTACAAGACTGTTTGATTTTTTAATGGAATTTGGCCGCTGTGCAAATGAGCAAAGCAATGTCAATTCTACCTTTTTTATGCTAATAGGGACCCAATCCTGATCCATAATTTAATGGTGTTTTGCTACTGTGTTCTGAGACACCTAGGGAGGATCTTAATTAAAAATCCATAAAAGTACATATTGTACTCCTGGAAAACTGCAGTAATTTATCTGAAAATATTAAACCATGTTCAGAGCTCCAGGTTGGAGGAGCTGTCAGAGGGTTACAAAGGTTATTATAATGCAAATGCCACTTTCTGTAACATTTTTAGATTTACAATGAAACTGCTAGTTAACTCAGCTGCAAAAGGAGAGCAGACACCCATTAATGAGTACAGGGGTCACACTACATCCCACAGGGGCACATGTCAGTGATTTACCAATTACAGCAGGAACAATAGTTCAGACCAGGTGGATAATTTTTATATTAGAAAAGAGGATGGAGTGAGGCATAGATGAATTTTGGGCTTGGGAAATCGCAGAATTCTTGTAAAGGGAAATGATGCTGAAAATTTTACACTGAATTTTAATGTGAGCTGCTGCCACTTGTAACTTGCAAAGTATTCTTGCTAAGTGGTACAACACAAGGCTGCAATAGTCAGTTAATACTGAAATAGTTCAACAGGCGAATAGTAGGAGTATTTTTTTCCAAATAAAGTCAGTCAGTTTTAAAATAAATCCTCACTACATTTACTACATTCCTTTTTTATTCTTATGGCCTATATGGATAATAGATATATAAAGTTTCATAAAACATATGGTAACCATATGTGACAGTTCTGACGTATCACCATATTTTTAAAAATTAGTCATCCCAGTGGAAAACACCACTAGATCCTAATGTACTGTGACAGAATTCACTATGATGCCCCACTCCAGTCTCACTTCCAAAGCGACTGTTGGCACACTTCACATTGGTCCAGAATGCAAATTTGTAAACTTTCATTGGCACAAAATAATCCATGTTACATATTTCCATGGACATTTTGTAAGTTCTCTGATTACCTTAACATCTTCCTCTCACCTTGTTATTGTTGAAGGTGAGAAAGCCTTGTATAAGCTAGTTCAAGCTACCATTCTAACAGTTATTGTTACATGTGAATGCATAAAAAGGCCCCCAAACTAACATTACTTCTATTCTACTTGGACTTAGATCTTGAATGCATAGACCTTTCCCTACATTACATAGAAACACAAAAAAAAACCCTTGTGTAACTGAAAAGGAAATCCTGAAAAAGGTGAAAATAGAAATATTGCAGTGGAATTAAAGTTGAATATAAATCCTTGAAATCATAGCACTCAAGTAAAAGAACTCTAGAAGGTTAAATTCAGAAAGAAAAAGGCTGAGGATTTTGAGATGAAAAACTTCAGTTGGAAATTCCAAAGCCAACCCAGTTACTCAATGCAGTCTTACAGCTGTGTAATAATAGTAAACAGTAAATCTAATCCAACGTTATAAAAAAATGTTAAAAAGAAAATTTATTAAAAAAAAAAAAATCATGCAGTGTTCCTATGGTTGTGCTTCCTAGAGTGAAGTTCAGTTCATGTGCAAGATACATAGGAGTGTGTGGAAAAGCATGCCTTCTTCTGAGAAAAAAATAAATTCTATATCTTGACAGCGGTTTTATTCCCTCTGAAACAGAAGTAAAGATCTCAAATCTTTTATCTTTAAAAAATCAATTGACTTTAATATTGTAGAATAAAGATATCTATGAGGTGTTTAAGACATTTAAGAATTACTGCTGCATTATGTCTTACCACTGCTAATGTGTGTTTCTTATTTAAATGTCTAAGGGGAAGAAAATACATTTTGATATGTATGATCTACCTAGATATAGAAGATCCAGGTTTTCACCTCTCATACACTTTAAATAAAGAAGGAAATTTAAGGTATGTTTTCTGTATCTCAGCTACAGAGTTAGACTTTCTCACTCAATGAATAATTGCCAACCTCAAGAGACAAAGATCCAAGATAAAGGTGCTGCTCTGGTTGAGACATAGTGCATAACTAATATGAATCTCTTTCAAACCAGCTCACAGTTAGTAAAGGACTAAATATTAAAACAAATTTCCATGCTTGCTACTTATCTCAGATCTACCTTTTCAAAAGGTCGGCCTGGTAACATGTTCAGCTGTGTCAACAAGAAAGAAATGTTCAAAGCTTCCTGATTTCCAAGAGAAACGGAAATCAAAAATAGCAGAGGCAAATCCAAGGATGTTGAAATATTTTAGAATTAATCTCTCAAAAATACAGTTCTGCTTGCAGCTGAGAGAAGAGTAAATAAGTTTATCCATGCATAAGCTAAGAGAATGGCTGCTATTACCAGCAAATTAGGATGTTAAAACCCCAAACAATGCAAACATTGTTTTAAAGCAAGACTAAAGCAGTGGAATGTGACTCCCAAAGCAGGCGTATGGTCATTAGGGATTCACTTTGCTTTACTTTTCTGCTATTAGGGAAATGATATATCAGGTATGAGCAGAGAGCTGGTCTGCCAGTTAGATATGAAAAGGGTAAGTTCTGCAGGATGTTTGCCAGAAAGCAGTAAATTAAGCTGAGTATTGTTGAACTGCAGAGATGATAAGAACAAGTGTTGCTTATTGGTTTATTTATCTGATTATAGATGGCAAGGGAGAAATCAATACAGTTAGTCAGGGATAAATTGCAGACTTATTACCTAGTATAACTTGAACAGCTTGTGCAGAGATAATTAGCACAACCTCTCTTAGCTAAATTACTGTTTAAAAGTGAAAGGAAATAGAACCAATTTTCTAAGCATTTATATCATAGTAGTGCATGAAGAAAAACCTTGTGAATTTGAATAGGTGTTACAGTTCTTACTAATTTAAAAGAATGCATATACCTTGTGTGTGTACATGTGCATATACAAACATTGGAATGCATTGCAAATAAAAACAACAGAAACCATAATTAGAAGGAAATATTTTCTCCATCATTATTTGTATAGATTCAGCCAAAGTTTCAAGGTTATTTTAAATTATTTTTCTTTGTTATTAATTGAAAGAAGTAATGTGAAATTTTCTTCTAGTTAGAAATAGAAACTGTACAATATACAAGATAAAGGGGCTTTAGTTCATTCACAGACATGAAGAGGAAAACTGTGGACGAATAGCTTACAAGAGTGTGACTGTTAATCAGAATAAGGGTCAGAGCAGACATTTCATGTGTATTTCCATGAGGTAAAATGAACTTTCATGATCAAAGGAATTATAATACCAGAAAAAGGCTCAAAATAGAAGATAATTCATACTGGGTCTCATGCACAGGAGAAGATGAGATGTCCATCAGCAAACCCCTAGGCTGTAATCACATTATACATCTTTAAACAAAATGTGCTGATTCTAAAAGAATTCCTAGAATAATTGTTGTATAAATACAATACAATGGGATGTAAGCCATACTAAAAAAAAAAAAAAACAACAAACAAAACTCGGGAAATTATGTAGGTTTATGTCTTTTTTGTCTTGATTTTTTTTCTTGATTGCTTCAATCTTCAGAAAGAAGTATAAAAAACCTCAAGAATTTCTTTCCCATCTACACATGCCCAGAACATAATATCACAAAAGAATCAAGGATAAGATTCATGAAAAGAAAGTCACAAAGGTACCACAGATGTATATAACAGTAAAAAAATACTTTCCAGAAGAAATAAAGGAAAAGTTTTAACCTGTAAAACATAAGAGCTTCTGTTTGGCTGTGGGGTTTTTGTTTGGATTTTTTAATGTCTCAGTAAATACTGCTAGACTCTCTTTGTCTTCGTATAGATAACTTTGACCCAACTTTATTCACCTGCAATTTACTTTAGCTCATTTTTAATCATTATTCTGTCTGAGAACAAATTGTTTCAAAAAAATGATTAATAACACTTCTCCTAAGAATTCTAAAGCTATTATCTACCTGAGAATGTGACAACTGGTTATAAAAAAAATTCCTAAGGGAAAGGCTTCCCTTGAACCTGGAAAGCTGTTTCAAATGGCAGCATAAATATTTCTGACATCACATTTAGAAGGAGCTGGAACTTTCTGTGACCTGTCTTCATATTTTTTTCTCCAAATATTCCAAAACCATATAATTAAGAAAATCTATGCCACAGGTTAAATTAAAGAAATAATTCTGTGAAAATAAGTTTTGTACAGTTTTCATCACGGACATTGAAAATTTTCTAGAGTTATTAATAGTTCTTGAAATAAAATTGTGTTTCTGACTTGTTAAGAATTTAAAAATCATGTTAGTAATGACGTGCAAAAATAATTCAGGAATAATCAAGTGGGAATGTGTATTAGGATGGATATACAGCTTTGAGTATTGAGAATTAATTGAAAAAAATCATTCAGTCATAATTTATGATTACAAAAATATCTCAACATATTACATATTATTGAATAAATTAAAGGGAGTGAGCAGGAGAATTCATTCCATGATGAAACATATTTTTTGATAACATCATTTGAGTAAACTGATCTGCTACAAGTGAAAGGTTGCAATCAATTTCAGAAAGAATTTTAATGAGTTTTAGCGGCAAACAGCTCCTAAGGATTACATTTTTGAATTTGACGAAATAATTATTGAAGAAAAAATCATGGGTTTTAATAATATTACATTGTTTTGAAGGTTAAATAACATATATCTGGCCAGTTAAAATTTTATTATAAAAATTTTTATATGTATTTAAGAGTTTCCTTAAATTAACACAGAATAAAAAAAGGACAATGTTTCAAATGTTTTTGAAAGAAATCTGGCTGTATGTATGTCACTCAATGGTTTTATCTTGCTAGGATTTTTCTCATGTTCTCACCGCTATATTAAGTTTATAAATTCTAAAGTTTTGTGCACAAAATGCTGTAAAGGAACTTTCAATACTTTTATTACATTTTGAGACGATTCTTTTGATATGAGTGCAACCAACATCATAACTGTGATTAAAATAAAAAAAACATTGTCATCCCAGTTCTCAAGACTTATATTCTACATGTTCAACAGAATTGTTCAATTGAATAAATTCTCTTTTGTAGACTCACTGCTTTTTGATGCAAAAAGCTCAGGTAGAATTCTATCTTGCATCAGTTTGCACTGTGTCAGTGTAAGAAACACAAAATGATCCCAGCTGGTTACCTAGCTGTGCTGAAGAATGCATGAAATGTGATGTCTATTCATAATATCCAGGTTAGTATCTTTCTTCTCTTTCATCTGAGAATACATAAATGTCATAATTTTGTGTAACTTTTATAATGAGCCTACTTCACCAATGACCTGCAATTATAATACAATCTGAGATTATAATACAATCTGTGTCACTCTTTCATGCTTTCTAGTTGAAGTGATGCTTAGTCTTCCTGTGACAATATGAAACTTGAATGATATATGGAAAAGAATGTGTTTATCTCTGTTTATAACTTTAAAAATCTTATTATGATCCCTCCTATTGTCTTCTTACAGAACCTATGAGGGAATAAGAAGAGAAAGACATTCCTTTGAAAATCTTGGCATGAGAATGAGATTTATATGAAGAGGCTGCTTCTCTGAGAAATGCTTATATAGAGATATGTGCCTGGGAAGCAACCAAATACTTACTTTTTTCTGAACAGTGCTAGAAAGATACAGAGGTTCCTACAAATAAAACATAATTCTGATGTCAGTAAAATCAGTTACTAGAATTTTAGTCAATGGGAATTCTAGTCAGTGGGAACAGGATCGTAAATAGCTGCATACAAAATTAGAAAACTTAGATGGTAATATAACCATAGTGAGTTGCCTCCTTTTATCTTTTCTAGGAAGTTGTAAGGGAAAGAAAGATGTTGCCCCTATTTACAGGTGTATGAAGCTTAGGTTTGTAAAAAACCAACATGAGTAGAACCATCAGGGTTTTTTCAAATGCAAAGATCCTTTTCAATCCAAAGGAAGAACCCTATAACAAAAAAAAACCAAACCAAACAAAAAACAAAAAAAAAAAAACAAAAAAAAAAAAACAAAAAAAAAAAAACAAAAAAAAAAAAACAAAAAAAAAAAAAAAAAAACCACAAAAATAAAAAGGTAAATAATCAACCAGGATTTATTCAGATTTCCTTTCTCTCTGACTGCAATTCCATCCTAAAGTAAACCACCACATTAAATGTCATTGGCAGGAAGCACTGTTCATCTTAAATGGATGAATACAAAGATAAGAATGTCTACTACAATTTGACAATGCCTTTTCTAGGGATGGCTCAAATTTCTTTCTATAAACTTGCTAGAAAAGATAAGGTATTTTTTTGTTAAAGTTCCAGAAACTTCTGCAACTGTCTACCTTAATAAAACAAATTTTTACAGTCTGGAGTTGTAGGATCTAGTGAGTGGAGGAATGGTCCCTAAGTGACATAATATTCCTCATTTTGTGCTATTAGCCTTGTTTCCAACTTCAGAATATAAAATTGAATGAATATACTAGATTTAAAAAGAAAAAAAATCATAGTCTTCTCTCCTTAGGTCTGACCTTTATGAGTACAGTATATTTTCTGCAATTAGTACTTGGATTGAAGTTAATGACCCACTAAAGAATCAGGTATGGGCAGTTGCAACAGGAGGAAGTTATCAAAGTATGGAAAGTTTATTCTGTGTGAAGGTACAAAAATGAAGCAAAATCATGAAATAGAGGGATTATCTCCTGTCAAAATACTAAGTACATAAAAGGTGTCAAGCAGCAACATTTACTGATTTACAGCACTGGAAGTGTTACACATTTACCTGTTCAAGATGCAAACATGGAAAAAACAATTGGATTCTCAGCTATGCAATTCTGGAAAAGATGATTATTTCAGAACCAGAAGCACTTGCAAGTAATAAAGTTTTATACAGATACCCTAAACCCTTACTGAAGTAAGAAAAATTCAGTCTACAGTCTAAATAAATTACAGATAATGATCATAGGATAGCTTCAGTAAAAATACCATTTACCTTATAAATAGCAGCTTCTGCATGTCAAATTGGTACACAAAAAGAGAGAAACTTCCTGCAGAAATAGGTTTGTTCAAGTAATTTTTTTCCCTTGCAGCTATTGCACTATGCTTATTGGGGGAGAGGTCCTTAGTAGTGTTTTCATATTTTATGATTGCCTGGTAAATACTATCCCATGGCAACTGCAATGTGAGCAATAAAAGACATTAGCCATGCCTTTAGAAATTTACAGGGTAAATGGACAAAAAGCAGGAGATCAATAAGAAACCCAGAAAGTGGCACTAATTGGTGGCTTGGTTCTAATGTGTTTATGTTATCTTTCCTTAGAAAAATTTAGTCATTTATGCCTCCAGGAAAAGAAAATATTTGGAAAGATTACCAGCGAAGAACAAGCAGAGTTTCCTTGTTTATATTGCTGTTTATATAATGTAAGAGGTATAATGAATTAGCTGGAGGTTGCTGTGAAGTTTTGTCCTACAGATCTAAAAAACCTCAGAACTGTGGTGCAGTATGGGGAAGATACAGAGATTACATGGGGAAGGAATTAGCTGTCAGTAGCAAAGGATGCATTAGTATTATGATGCAAAAGAGAGACAAACAGTGATTTGGAAAGGTGACAAGAATTTTTGAGACATAGAATAAAAAATGAAAGTTTGAAAACGAACTATGTAAACATCTAACTGCAAATGGATATTTTTTCAGGATTTTTAAGGAGATATGATTTTTTTCATTTTTTATCACCTACTTTTTACTAACTTTAAGTAATGTTATTGAAAAGTCTTTTGCAATTGAAATTTTTCTGCCTCAATGATTTGCACTTCTCACTTAAATCTGCTTTGCACACATTTAATATTTTGGAAAATGAAGGAGTAACACCACTACTAAGACTCAGATACTGGACAGGCTTTTACTGTGTCAAGGGTTCTCGTAATTAATTGCAGATTTCTACATGGACATATTTTTTTTTATTTTATCTGTCAGTTAAGTCCTGAATTTATTCCTTTCATTCAGCAGGTAACTCTTACTGGAAATAAAAACATTTAGAAACCTGAGCTATTTAGTCCCAGAAAACTAGGTAGCAAATTAAAGCAATTTAAAATTAAAAACATCAAACATTTATTTTAAATATATCAACTTGAAATACTTGAACTTGGGCACAGTTTTTTTCTGGCAAACAATTCTTTGATACCTGGACATAATCAGCAAAATGCCTGAAGCTAAAAAAACCTCAACCAAACAAAGCAAACAGAAAAAAAACAACACTGTGTTGAGGTTTAGGAGCAAGGGGTGGTTTGTTTGTTTGTTTGTGTGTTTTGGTTGGTTGTTATTTTTTTTAACTGGCTTCAAAAGCAGGAAATGTATGCATGGAGAAATCTGAAATAGTGAATTTTTTCTTTCCTTATCCTAAGTGTCCGAGGAAATTATATGAGCAAAATGTTTATGACTCAGTGTTCAGCTAAGTGTACTTCTATCCCTAATAATCTGTAGTTCTGTTAGAGAATCTCTACCAAATTCACAAAACATACCAGAACAAAACAAATTTTATAAAAGTTAAGTGAAAAGAAGCAGCCAGGTAGAGATGAGTACTGCTTTACTGCAAGCTTGAATCCATTTAAGAGCCAACATAAATTTTCTCTAAAGTAAACATTACACAGTGAACATTTACTGGGTTGCCCTGTGCTATGTAGTGTAGCCTTTTATGACTTTATGGCATCAGGTGCCAGAACATTTATGGTGCCTGCAGCCATTGACAAGCGTAGGCACAGCAGGACATGGGCTGGGTGTGGTGGGGTGCACCATGGGCCTGCCAGGTGAGTCTGTCCAGTTATCCATGCTACATTCAGAAACATTGATTAGAACAGCTCTAGAGGAATTTTCTGTGCTGAGATAAAACAGCTGAGCCAAACACATCCAAAAATTAAACATTTAGCCCAACAAGTTGCATGCCAAGGATAGATGCTTGTAGTATTGCTAAAATAGACACATATCCCCTTTCCCTGAAGGACTCTTTCTGGAATTGTCAAAATGTAGCTGTATCGTTTTTGCTCTTTTATTGCCTGACATATTTTCAACATGGCTTGTTCCTGAACAAGACGTTTTTCTTCCCCACCTTAAACTGACTTAATGCCAACACTGATGAAATGTGATTTATGTAGAAAACCAGCGTATTGTTTTTAGATAGGCTGAGAAGGAAGTTTTACCATAGAAATTTAGGCAACATCTGATTTTATTTTGTTTAATGATTCCACTTTATGAAAGCTAAACTGGGCACTGTTAAACATCAATATTTCAAGGAAAAGTGTCCCTGGGATAACTCAAAAGTTTTGGGGAAGAAGGACTTATTTGACCCACTAATACTTAGTGAACATACTGCCTTTCAAATTTAGAAAATATTTTTAATAATTTAGAAAGAACTTTTTGCCAGAGTTTTAAAATTAAGAGCTGAATATAAATAAAACTATTTTATTAGTATGAAGAATTTTTTTAAAGACTAAAAGAGTTCAAGCAGACCAGAACTTTCCAATGCAAATCCCTGAAGCAACTAGACATTATCTGTTGTTAGTTTTTCACCAACATCTGCATTATCATCAAAAAAACATGAAGAGGCACTAAGACTGTCCATTTAAATCATCTGTGTATTAGTTTCCAAGATTTCTGCATCCTCAGAGTAGTAACTGTTTACTGTATGTTGCCACTTAAGAATAAAAAAAGCCACACCTGGTTAAAGTTTAAAATGCTATTAGAAACAGCTTGTCTTCATTGCTTTGAACTTTACTAAATAAGATCAAATTAAGAAGCATAAATACCTGAGTGTTTGGTAGAATACCTTATGAACAACATAACAGACTTCAAAGATCTTCTCCATTGACATGATGTCATTATTTCCTCTAAAACAAGAACATTTTTTTTGTAAAGATACACCTAGTAATACTATATTTTAAATTATTTTTTTTAAAATTTGGATAAATTAAGAATTTAATAGAACAAATCTTGATTTAAGAGAAATAAATTAGGAATAATCTGATTATGAGAAGTGAAGAAATGCCATTTACATTATGCTAAACAGTGGTAAAACTCTTTTGATGTTGTGTGATAATTAAAAAAGCAGAATATTGACAGTTCCATGGGAATTCTTATATTTTGATGATGATATATTTGATGTCCCATATAATAATATTGTTATTATTTAGCTGAAACATTTTCTCATTTAAGTAATCTGGATTTCTAAGTTTATTTTTAATTTAAGATCAAATTCTTATGAAGCAAACATCCAACAGCTACTCTCAGTGGAAAATTTGCTTTTGTGATTTCAGCTGGTAAAATAATTATTGTCATAATTGCAACATCTCTGATATATCACCTCTGGTCTCTGATCCCTACAGTGTCATATAAAAGCTACTCTAAGAGAAAGATAACTATTGCACAGAAAACTAATTAAAAGGTAAAATATCTATCAAAAATATTTAATGCTGATAAAAAAGTCCTTTCATTATTGAAATTTTATAATTATTTTAAACTAAAAATTTGAATTTGTAATTAAGTTTAACAAACGGAAACACATTAAGATGTAGAATGAATGTGTGTGCAAGCACACATCCTTGATGTACTGAGCTCTCTGACAAAGTCTTTACTCATTTTGGGAATGTTTGCTTTCCACACAAGCAGAAATGCTTGCATTTCTGACATTCTCTTCAATCATTTTTGATATCATTTGGAAATACTGTATATGACATGCTTTCATCTTCTTCTCTCTAAGATCTAGAGTTATAGTATATAGTGAATTTTTGACTTGTCTGCCTAAAATTATGAAGATTATCTCAGAAAAAAACGGCTCAGTTCACATGGTTTAAACCAAAACATGATTGAAACAGGTTATTAACACAACACAATAGGCAATCAGTGAATGATCAGTGATGATCAATATCATCAATACAACAAATAGGACCCAATAGTGTGTAACTCTACATTCTAAAATATCCTTTTCTAAATAACCCCAAACACCTGTAGGTGACAGAGAGACCCCAGTCTCCCTTCCTGGTTGTGTAGCTCTGGGGTGCCCCCACTGCCCTGTTTCCCTCTGTGATTTCTTCTCCTCTGCATGTTTTCATGTTCCTTTCGTACTGCTCCTTTATTTCAAATTCTCGTGTCAACTTCTTGATAAACATTTAATCCAGATGGTGTTTGTAGTCCCCTGCCTCTGTATCACTTTCATTTCTGGGGCAAGCACCATCTCCAAACAGGCAGTTTGGTTTGCTTCATTCACACATGCTGTTTGACTCACAGCACAGTATTTATATACAGAACATTTCACCAAGATATGTGATAATCTCGCAGGTAATGGTGCTGACAAATATTCCTATTTTTGTGGAGCTGTTCATTGATTCCTCACAAAATGGCCATGAGCAGGAAGATATGTTCCCAGCACACTCTGGTAATTGTGCTGCTGGTTTTCATAGTGTTCACAGAACCCTCTATATATTCTCCCCCTCTCTGGTTGAGTATTTGCCTTTTTTAGTACTGTGGTGGATTAACTGTAGCTGGTTGCTAGGAGTTCCCCAAATTCACTTTGTTACTCACTTCCTTAGCTGAGCAGAGGAGAGAAAATAGATTGAAAGGCTCATGGATCAAGATAAGGACATGGAGAAATCAAATCACTCGCCAATTACAGCCACAGGCAAAACAGACTCAGTTTGGGGAAATTAGATTAATTTGTTGTCAGCCATATCAGAAAGTACAAGGAGAATTAAAACTAAATCCTAAACCATCTTCAACTCACCCCTCCCTGCTTTCCAAGCTCAACTTTGCTCCCAATTTGCTCTACCTCCTTCCTCTGAGCAGTGCATGGGAACAGGTAATGGGGCTGTGGTCAGTTCATCACACGTTGTCTCTACCACTCTCTTTTTCCACAGAGGGAGAACTCCTCACACTCTTCCCTGCTGTGGCATAATGTCCTCTGTAGGCTGCAGATGCTGTGTGTGGACTTTCATGGGCTGCAAGGGCACAGGCGCCTCACCATGGGCTGCAGGGGAATCTCTGCTCTAGCACCTGAAGCATCTCCTGTCCTCCTTCTTCACTGACCTGAGTGTCTACTGGGCTGTTTTTCTTACATATTCACACTCTTCTTTCTTCCTGCAGTTGTAGTTCAGATTTTGCCCTTTCTAAAATTTTTTATCCCAGAGGTGCTACCATCACCACTGATGGGCTTGGCCTTGGCCAGCCATGAGTCTCTCTTAGAGCTGCTGATGTTTGCTCTGTCTGACACAAGGGAAGCTTCTGTCAGCTTCTCAAAGAAGCCCCCATTATAGTGCCCCCTCTGCTCCCCTGAAAAATCCTGGCCACACAAGCCGAAAACAGGTGCTATCTTTCAAAATGCTTTCTAACAAAGTACATTAATAGGTAGAAGATAAAGATTTTCTGCCTCATAAGAGAACCGCTTCCCTAAACAGAAATCAAAATCCAGTGCTATTTGGCTTTCACTCCAAATGAAAACACTTGTTATGGAGTCTATCAACAGTATTCATGAAGCTCCTCAAAATAACTTTTTTTCAGATTTCTTATGATCTTTATCATCATGACTGATCTCAAACACACCATCTGATGTTTGAATGGGATACAATTTGTCTTATCATTACTTAAAATGGGACATAAAAGTATGGTCAATTTCAATTTCAACATTTCTTCAGAGTGCAAACCTATCCTGTTAGTTTAACAGTCAAATCTTTGTCCATTTTACTGCACTTTCAAGACTCAGAACATATGGCAATACTGAAATAGTTAAAAATGTTTGTAGTACAGTTAGAGAAAGTCAGGTGTTTCACTTCAAAAAGTCTAGTTTCTCCCCACATGAGAGTGCCTGTGATTCTGCACTGAATGGCATTAAGGGTTCTATCAGTGATGACTTCAGGATATATGGCATAAGACCAGACTTAAAGCTGGTGGAGGAAGAGTTGTGTTCTGAATCTTGTGATGTCTGTAAGTGGTGAAGTGCATAATAATAATGGGCTCTTTTAGTACAAACCAGAGAAAGTGGGTAAGATCCCCTCAACCGTTAATGTTTTTCTTAACCCAATACAATACACTTAGCGACACTTTAAATTAGGAATTCTCTTATTTCTACTACGGGGAATGAACTGATGTTATATTTGTAGAAAACCTCTTTCTAGGCCTTTTACATTTTCATCTACATTTGATGAGCAGCACAACCTTCTCTCAGTGCCTACTTTATCATGCTATTTGTCACACTGTGCAGCTCATACCAGTTTGACGGTCTATTCATATTCCTGCTTTAGCCCTGGATTGACTCTGATTGCCATTCAGGGACAGAGGTGAAGCTCAAGTCACTTTACAAGGGCATGTGTCTCCCACCTGTCATATTTTCTGGGTATATTTATGGAGCTTTCTGTCTTCTCTGCCCTATTTCTCTTCCACATTTTTCCCCTACTGTATATAGTATTTCTGTACTCTTTAGCTGTTCTTTGCTCCTGTGGACTGAACGATGACACTGACATTCAATTAATATTTGAAGAATAAATGTACACTTATCCTGTAATGTATCATTATTAGTATCACATAGAATTATCTCCAGAAATATATGAAATTTATTTTTGTGTAAACTAAGTGAGAACAGAATTTCCCTAAGAAAATGTTCCTTCAACATGTAAAACAACTTCCAGTTAAACTCAAATAAATGCTAATGCCCAGCACTTAAACAAAGGAAAAAAACTGTCTTCTAAAAGAAGAAAAGTATTCTTTATGATCATCATTGAGACGAGTCAAATGAACCATATTATGGAAAAAGATGTTCAGAAGGGTTAAAG
Organism: Peucedramus taeniatus; assembly: GCA_013400575.1. Lineage (NCBI taxonomy): Eukaryota > Metazoa > Chordata > Aves > Passeriformes > Fringillidae > Peucedramus > Peucedramus taeniatus. Next base: position 27,599 of record WBNO01015726.1, read on the forward strand.
CTGTGGAGCAAGATATTTTACAAGCTATCCTCATCCGTCTTAACAGTAAACTGTGTAACCATGTTTCTTTCCCAGACCTCAGTTGCACTGATTAAATGAGTTGCACAGTATTTGATTACAGAGTATAATCAACATGTTGCAAAACTGAGTGAATAATTCATAATGTGTCATTTATCTGACAATTTTTTCCTCTCTCTGTTTGCAAGTTGTCATTGAGCAGATTATTATGTTCTCAAATGCATCCGTTATTTGAATTTATTTGCTGAATAATTCCCACAAATGATTCTTATTCTGTGTATCATCCACAGGCAGTTTGTTGGGGGTTTTCAACTCTAGAAGATGCAGTTATTTTTTATTTACTTGGCTTCTGGATTATGTTATTCCCCTGTTTCCTTAATGGATGGCACCTAGATCAAAATGGAGCTTCAGTATCAAAATTCTACATGCATTTTCTTCTAGCATACACCTAAAATTCTTGGATAAGAGCTGGCATGCCTCACTAGATTTAAAACTCCAGTCTAAGAACACGTGAATTTATCCATTCCTTTTCAGATAAGCTAAAGTCATACATGTACTGCCAGGAGGATTTGAGGGTGCTGAGCCTATAAACCAGAATGGTGTGCAAAGAAACTACAGCTACTGGAGATCTCATCCTCTTCTTTCCCTTCTGAAATTAATCTGGGTCAACATTGTTCCTCAGAAAAGATAATTATTTCACCTTTTGCAAAATAGCCCTATGGACAGATACCTCTGAGCTGGGAGGCAGCATTCCAGAGGAATCTGCTAAGAGAGAGGCATTAATATATAACCAATAAAAGCAGTCCAAGTACTAGGCCATACAGAAAAAGAGAATTATTTCTTTCTTGTCTCCTATTTCTTTTATTCCTGGCTGGGTAATGGCCCAGTTTCTTTCTCCTTACTTCCTCACAGACTGCTTAAGCAGTCTACTAACTTTTCAGGTATCCTCTAAGAATTTACCATATGGATTGCAAAGCAGTTCTTAAAAGGATGAGAACATCCCTGTGCCACTGAATGTTTCTGAGTGATTGTAGCTACCCAGCCAGCAAACATCCAGCTCAGTAGGATTGTGTCCAGTGAAGCTGGGCTTCTTCTAGGTTAAGCATTCCTGGGGTGCCAGACTTAATGGGTGTAAGATTTAATGAGCTTTATTTGGTTCCTTAACTATGTAAGCTATGTATAAGCACATGAAATCTTTAAAGTTTTGTAAGGACTTTTGTACTTGCAGCAGCTTGCATAGAATATTTATTACAGGAACCAAATTCCAAAGCATATTTTTTATTAATATTTCCTCCATACATCTCAACATATAAGTCCAATTCTGCACACTACTTGTGTTGATAACCCTCATCCCTTGGAATAAATCTAAGATGCAAATAACATTCCCCACAGTAATTAAAAAAAACAAGTTTTTAAGTCTTTAAGATTAATTACAGCAAAACTGGGCATTGTTGTGATGCATATAAAATGCTTTCAATATTTTTGTGTGGCATTGCGAGCCACACAAAACAACCCCATAGGTTGTTAATATCCATGGTTTGGGATCTGATACTGGTCTAAACTTGTGATGGATTCAAGGTGAAATTTTTATAGTTCTGAAGGATAAACAGAAAACATTTACAATTCTGCATAGAGCAGATTCAGGAAAGAACAGTCTCAACCTGTTGCTTTTACTTCACCATAGAGATTCACAACTTTCTTTTGTAAATAAATCATTCTTTAAAGAATCAGCACTATAAGTTGCTGTAGAAATATGCCCTTTCTCACAGAGCCTGTGTCCTCTGAATTTTCCATTACTAAACCTACAATTCATCCACAACTTGATGAATGTCAAGTCAGAATCTTCATCAATCAAATCAATCAATCAGTGAATAAATCTTGTACCTTTCTTTGCATGAACACACTTAATCTTGTTTTGTGTAAGCATTATCAGTGAGCCTCTGGCCCCAAGTGAGGCATATCAACCATTACTATAAAACAGATTATGTCACTGTTTTATAAATTAATTGCTTTCTCAAGCATGTAATTCTTAGCAGAATTTGATTTTAGCTTTTTTCTATAGGAAGTGAACTGTTTTTCCTCACCCAAAATCAATCTTTCAACACTATTCAAGTTCATAAGACTTCATTCACAGGTCTATTTGTGAACTTGACAATTTCATACTGCCATATTTGAATTTCCTTTACATTGAAGCAGTCTTATGATTATTTTTTTGCTGATTTGCACCTCAAACAAATGCGTCACTGCTTCTCAGATCAAAATTACTGCTAGCCAGTAAAAGTCCTAGAAAAGCTTCTCTCTGTCATGGTATTGATAGCAGAGTACAGTTTGAATACAACAATACTGGTACAGAATGTTAGGAATAAATTTAAATTACTCTGTAACATAATTCCATTTAAATACATTTGGAATGACATTCTGTTTTTAGAAATCCCTTCTCCATCCCCTAAAATTAGCAAAATTCTGGAAGACAGTATCCATTGCTTAGATTTAATCTTTGTTCAAAGCAAGCTGAGGGCAGGACAAGAAGTGTTCATAAAGAACAAGTCTGAGGCTCTTCAAATTCAATACTGGTAGTGGCAGTGGCAAATTTGTAGGGCTACACAGTTACCCCATGAGCCCAAGGTGAGTACCAAGACATTTCCTGAAATCTTCAACGTGTAAATGTGGGGACCTGGAGTGTCTATTGTCATTTCTAGTAACAGATCACATGCTTTATACTGAGGATTGAAGTTGTAAGGCTTGCAGGCCTTTTCTTGACTGGCCTCTAACTTTGTTCTTCTTGGTTTGGGAGTGACAGCCATTTCTCTAACTGATCAGATGCCAAAAGTTAATTTGTTTTCCTTCTGTTTACCTTTCTTTGGTATGACCAGAGCTTTGCATGGATACTAGTAACAAGCAACTATTCCATGTAGAATGTGATATTACAGACCTAAATCCCAGTGAATTGAGGCATACAGCAGCCTCAGGGTGGGAGGCACCATATGTGGGGTAGAGTGAGAGAGATGAGACATAGGATGATAAGAGATGGGGCACAGGGTGGATACTGGAGACTGCAGCAATAAACAATAAAGAACTGGAACAAGACAAATGTTATCCTAGATTTAACAAAGAAATAATATGTAACACACATAAAGAGCATCACATATATTAATTTTGAATGCAATATGGAGTCTGATACCAAAGAAGAAGACCGAAGTGTCAAGGAGTGTTAGCAAACATGAAAACTATTTGGAGTGGGTCTCTGGAGGAGAAAGTAAAAAACATCGACACAAAGATCATGTTCCTTTTGGTGAAAGACTCAAGGTGCTGACAACACTAAAAATACACCACAGCCCACCCCTGCCTCCACCACCATAACCACCAGATTGAAATAATCTATTTTAGGATTCTAAACGATTCTCTCTAGGCTAAGGCTGTAGCAAAAGAGTTTGAAATTGTTAACTTCTCTAACAAAACAACAGCTAAAGTACCAAAACTACAAATCTGGAAAAGTAAAAATGAAAGGTCAAAGAGATAGCTGTTTATTCTTTGCAATAGTTTCCTAGAAACAATCTGCATTAAATTCTAAACGTGAAATTTAAAATACTTTTCCAAAGGGATAGGCATAAAGGTAAACTTGTTTGCAATCACTTAAGAGGCTTTTTTGACCACTGATAGATATACAGATTATATTAGGGGTCTACTTACAGGATATGAAATGTGAAAAAAATTATTTAAAGTGTTGAATATTATCACAGTTTTTAGCTTTATGCTATCACACACACACACACACACACACATATATTATCCCTGGATAATATGTATCAGATAGGTCTTTTCCTAGTTCCAGAATATGGAACTTACAGTGGCCAGTAAGAGATCACTGGATAACTGAGGATTAGGTCCATTTTACTTGTAAGACCTATCATTGACAGCAGAGAGAAAAACAGCACTCTGCTTAGTGGGGCTCCATTCTTTTACTATGAAATTTTAGTATCACTGTAGGGAAAATAGCAATTCAGCACAAGAGCAGCTCATGCTTAAGTAACTGGTATATTTTGAATATCAGTGTGTAGAGTCTCTCAATAAATTATCACAGACAATTAAGCACAGGTGTTTTGAAAGAATCTTGCTAGTTGTCCAAGATACCATAATTTATGAACAGAATGCTTTCCTCTCCCTAGGAGAATTTTCATTAAAAAGAAAAAATTCCAATATACTTTCCAACTAATGATAAGTAACTGATATAATAAGAATTGACAGGTCACAACTTGCTCCTTCACCCTTGTTCAAAGCTGTAGAATCATAAAGTTTTAAGTGTGTTTAAATATGCAAAAACTCAACAGGAAATTCCTGGTTTTAAGCACCTGCTATCATCATCTGAACATTTAAAATATGAAAGAAAATATCTTTAAAAGTGAATTTCTTGAACCATACTGATAACTGATATTTTGAAAACATCTAGCCAAAGCATATTTTTAATATGTAGTCATTTTATCTCTCAGATAAGATTGTATGGTACTTCATAATTCAAAAGCATTTTCATAAATGTTTTAACACACGAACATGACCTTAAAATGCATGCTATCACAAAAAAAAGAACTAATGAGATATATTGCTTTTCTTTTTTTTTAAGGAAAAAGGAATACAAGTAAAAAATATAAGTACTGCAAAGGTATTACTACAAAACACATTATATTCTATCAATAGTCATCTGCATATTTCAGAACATTAACTAGGAACGATTTAATACTGTTAGTTTTCTCTAACAATTTTACCTGAGGTTACATGAAGGAGTGATGGCTAAATATCAAATTTTCATCAGTCTTGAAGAGCACCATAATTTTATTATGGCATGGCTTTTTAAAGTTTGATTCGCTCCATCATTATAATTTTAATTATTTTTAATTTTGAACAGAATATTAAGGAAAAAAGACCTCCAAAAATATTTCTTAGAAGGACATGCTTTTTTGAAATCCTAATTATATTTACATAGATACATGATAAAGAGTTTCACAAGATATTTACTAGCACAGGGATAAGAATAAATTAACACAAAATAAATTTAGAATTATGGAATGATAAAATGATTTGGCTTGGAAGGAACCTTAAAAATCTTCTTGTTCCAACCATGGGCAAGGGCACCTTCCACTAGATCAGGTTGCTCAAAGCCCATTCAACCTGACCTGGAAATCTACTGAGGAACAGATATCCACAGCTTCTGTGAGCAAACTGTTCCAGTGTCTCACCACCCTCCCAATAAAAAATTTCTTCCTAACATCTAATGTAAACCTAGCCCCATTCAGTTTAAAGCTACTCCTGTTTGTCCTATCAGCACATGCCCTCGTAAAAAGGATCCACTTTACTACTCCAAATTTTGAATTTCTTTATATGATAATGATCTAGGTGTTTTAATCCTGGTAGGATAAAATGTCTCCAGACATGCTGTATTGGGTTTGCAATTGCAAGCTTTGGTAGCAGAGTGGTCACTGGGGTGGCTTCTATGAGAAGCTTCTGGAAGCTTCCTCCATGTATGGCAGAGCTCATCCTTGGGCTCTCCAAAGATGGACAAGCCTCTGGTCAAGGCTGGGCCAATTAGAAATGATGGTAAGTCCTCTGTGACAACAGATTTTAAAAAAAGAAAAAAAAAAAAAAAAAAAAAAAAAAAAAAAAAAAAAAAAAAAAAACAAAAAAAAAAGAAAAAAAAAAAAAAACAAACCCAAAAGTTTGTGCATATATAAGAAAAGGGAAAAAAAAAATCTCTACTTCCCGTCAGCCAGCAATGTTTATGCATTTCCTGGGCAGCAGGATTTCAGCATGTGGAGCAGTCACTCCAGAAAGCAAACACTGTATATCTGAGCTGTCCCATGGTGTGGAATGGCCCTTTGGTTAATTTGGGCCAGCCAGCCTGGCTGTGTCCCCTCCCAGGACCTTTCCCAGCCCCAACCCCCAGATGGGGCTGGGATGCTGGGAGCCAGAGCTGGTGCTGGGCCAGCCCTGCCCAGCAGCAGCCAAAACTCTGGAGGGTATCAGCTCCTTTGCAGCTACCTGGGAAAACAGAGCACTGTGAGGGCTGCTGGGGGAAAATGAACTCCAGCTCAGCCAGACCCAATACACGTGTCGAAAATGCTTCAGAAAATCTTTAACAGATTGAATTTTGAGGGTTTTCAGGCATGAACCTTATTTTCAAGGCTGCCTTCTTGAAGGATGACCAGAAGCTGGAGAAATACTTGGGTTTGGAAGGAAATACAAACTTTGGTTCCTGGGAGATAGATTTCCTAGTGTTTCCAAACCTGGAACTCAAGGTTTCAGTCCAGGATCCTTCTCACTATAGCCTTCCACTGCTCAGAATTTGATTTTTTTGTCCTGATATAAGTTTGATCTTTTTCTTGCATTTACTTTAATATATGACTGACTGCTACAGAACTTGCTGCTTGCAGATTTCTAATCATTAAATGACTGTACTGACAATACAGAGCAGTAAGTAGTCATCTTCATTTATGTTAAGGCAGAAAGTCTTTGAGACAGCAGAAGAAATCCAAGCTTTTGGTGAGAAAGAATCCTAACTTAAAAGTGGCTGGCTGAAAATAAGATACATCAACTCTCTACTAAACAGCATGTTAAATTGTATGGTTTTTTATTCTTAATAATTCTTCATACTTACAACAATTTTATCATAGTAGTTGCTGAATACCTGTCACTTAGAAAATTGCTTATAATGTTGTAAAAAATGTGTATTTTTGATACCCTCTCTTTTCACTAAACTCTTTTTCTTTCATTATAATCACATTGCCATCTGCAGAATACACAATTTTGTGTGCTACACAGCATTTCACTGCCCCAAACTGCTCAGAGTATTCAAATAGTCTGAGCAACCCTGTGTAGAAAGGTAAGTTTTTCTTTTACAAGACAAGTTATATTTTTATAAGACTTACAAAGCCAACATAAAATTCCTAGGTTTTGATCAACACCTTTGTACAATCTTTATGACCAACCTTTCATACAAATCTATCTCTGTACAATCAATTCTGTTTAATTTACTTAGACAACAAATGAATATGACAGCTAAAGACAGTTAAAGAATCTGATATAGAATAGTTTAGAAATGCATATATTCTCTATTTCTATGTACGTCTACTGCTATGTGATGCAATAAATTATAATGTGTTCACTAAGAAACTTTGAGTTTCAGTATCAAAATGATAGAAGGTTTTATTACAAGTTTCAGCACATCCAAACCTTTGCTGAAGCAAACCCCATTAAAACCCCTCTGATTGGACATATATGTTCTTTTTACGTAATTAAAAATGGGGAAAAAATAAATTTCAAAAAGGCAGTCCAAATATAAACTATTTTTTTTCAACCCTTAAAAACCATGGAGAAAATCAGGAAAATTAGTCCTGCATTTTACTAATGGTTTCCACAGGTTCCCTTAAAGCAATATTGATGCCTATTAGTCAGATATATTACTGTTTACAACACTCATTAAAGTTGTTGGAAATACAGGTAAAGTCAGGTTTGGGTTAATTTGTACAACTCCTGTCTCACAGAAAAGTAAACTGTTTCAAACTTTTGAAACAGTGAATAAAAGGAAAACACAAATACTTCTTTCAAGCTGAAAGTATTTGGTCAACCTATAATGACAGATCTTGTGCTCAATGATGCTTTCAAAATAAATACATGTTCACTCCTTGAATTTACAGGGAACTATTTGAAGTTCAGTCTTGGAGAGTTTTGGTTGCAATGTAGATAAAATTTTAATAGATTTTGTTGAAGAAATATCTTTCAAAAAGGCAAGCTTATTCTCATGACTTTCTTCTTAAGGCACATATTCCGACATGGGTTTTTGTTGTTTGGATTCTGTTCTAATATTAGAACAGTAAATCTAAAGGTGTTTTAAAGAGGTTTTCATTGTCTTGTGTTGGAAGCTGTTTTTAATCCTTTTTTTTTAAAAGGATCAGTCAGTACAATATAAGATAAAGTGGTTTAATAAAGATTTTATTTTATAGTGCTACTTGTAAGTGGAACACCTATTCATTAAAAGAATATTAAAGAATAAAAGATAATATTTCTCAATTGAAAAAGACAAGTGATATAAAAAGGAAGTCAGTGTAACTTCCTACAGACAGTTCTTTATGGATCAGTAATTCCTTCGTAACCGCGTTTCTAATGGACCAACACAGAGGAATATATTTACTGCTTTACAGTCTAATTAGAGATGGCATTTCTCAAACGTGCCTGATTTATCTCCAGCAATTGCTAAACTACATATCAGGATACAGGTTGACCAGCTAACAACAAGAAAATTCCACGCATACTTGTTTACTGGTTAGAGACAGAAACCATGGAGACTTTTAATGTCTGAAAACAGAGCGCTATTTGTAAAAACGCTTTTAAAAATTCTTTTGATAATAAAATTCAGACTATTGGCAAAGTTTTACGGTAATATTATTAGTCTACTCTCTGAAAGGAAGAATGCTTTCTCTTGTATGACCTGCTGAGTGCACGCAAACGAGATGTGGGCAAAGAAAAGTGGGAAGCTAAGCTCAACTGTTCTGTAAGAATCAAACTATCAGTGCCATCCCAAAATAATTAATTTATTTGGAATGTCTTTTTGTTTTCCATTTTTGATGTAACAAAAAGTGCACAAGAAAGGACTTAGGGATTGAAAGGTGGGGTGTGTCCTTGGCTACAGTGAACATAAGATAGTGGAGTACAGGATTCTACATGAAGAAAAGCAGAGTGAAACTTCAGGAGAACTATTTTTCCTTCTTCAAGGACCTACTTGTAGGAATCTCATGGCTTTAATGTTACTTAATATTAATGCTGTTATTCAAACATCACTTCCACTAGGTGCACATTTCTCCAAAGAAAATCCAGCTCTCTGATTAACACTTTTTGCCAATAGACCTTAAGAATGATTGTAACTGACCATTTCCAGAGGGGAGATATCTCTTTTTAAATTCTCTTCCAGAGAATTTAGGCACTGACCATATTTAGTGATGTACCACACAAAGGTGCCAATTAATGTCATTTGCAATGTGAATTCTCAGTCATTAGAACTGAGAATAAGCCCAGGAACTCATTTCACTCAGGGCATTGAAAAGCTGTCAGAGGGTAACAATTTCTGTCACAACTGATCTGATACAGTTGTGAAGAAGTGACCTAGAGGTGTAATGCTCTATCTCATTACCAGCTATGTGAGCCATCCAGCCTATTTAACTTTAATTATTTACTTTTTTATTTTACTTTTTTGTCCTTCCTGGGGAAGAAATGCCTTTAGGCATTGAATAATGCTCAAAGGCAATTTAGCTATTTTATTTTTAAATGTAATATTGGGTCTGAATGTTAGGGGAAAGAAAGCTGTGTTGCTCATTCTTCTACCTTATATAGAAATATATGGTATTGATTTTCCCTTTTATTTTGTGTTTCATTCTGTCACCTTTTTATTTTCCTATTCTCGAGATAGTAGAAATCTTTTCAAGCATCAGAATAAAAACCTTATAGCATCTAAGAGATGAGACCATTTAACTGGGGGCATTGTGGTTTAGGATTTTGACTTTATCTGAAGGGAGACCTTGACATCTTTATATTCTAGGAGAACAACAAGAACGTGAGTAGTGTATGTGAAAATCTCTGGGATAAGAGGGCTAATTCTAGTCACAGTGTTTTCAAATAATGAGCTCATTCTTCAGCTATTACCATTGTAGCATTGTAGCATTGTACCATCATTTCATCGTGTTTCAGAGCTTCAGAATCTCAGGACACATCCTACCCATTTTAAGCATTTACAAAACTGCTTTGTAGTTAAAAGTCTACTGAGTATTGATTAAAAATCTCAAAGATAGAGGAACAGAGAAAGAGGGGAGAAAAAAAGGGGGAGAGGGAAGGGAGAAGAGAAGTCTTTAAGAACCAAATCTAACACAAACACAGTGAAACAAATAAGCTTTTGTATCGCATAACAGTGATATACATTGAAATGACTACTTTAGAATTGCAGTGGGTTAAACTTTACATAGCAAATATTATAGAAATGCAAATTGAAGGTTGGTTTCATGGAGGTCAGCTCAGCAAATTTTGTTTTAGGTTGGGTAGAGGTGTTCATCTAGAATTACTCCCCCAGTCACCTAAGTTCTACCTACATGTATATATAAAATAACAGGTACATTCTTCTTCCACCTTTCTTATGGACTTCACTCTTGTTCCTAGAAGACTGAGGAGTATAAAGAGACAATATAAATTAAAATTTTGTATTAAGAATGTCAAGGATCCCTGGGTCATCTTAATTTGTACTGACTACAGGACTTGGAGAAATTAATGCATTCAAAATCTTTTAATTTCTTCAAACCAAGAATTATTCATTTATGCAAGACCTAAGGAGTCAGGAGAAAGATTTAGGTCTGCCACCAGGATGTTGTCATTTTCTCTGGTTAAACACAAAAATTAAGATTTTATGAATACCTAATCATTTTTTTGTAAAATATTTTTGATATCAATGGTATTAATGTAAGACTATAAATGTAATCAGTTATGCAAACATATATTCCTTCTGTCAGGTCTTTCAATCTTTCCTTGTGATCAATTTCTGTTGAGTGCTATTTTTGCAAAGTGAACAAGGACACAAGTGAAACTAGGTTGTATTGATGAAACACTAGTTGTGTCACCATAACCATGAAGAAATCTTCAGAATCTTATAAAAAACAGACGACGATAGCAAAATTGCAAGTTGATAATTTGAAGCAAAAAGCACAGGATGATTACAGAGTTATAAATGTAAATTAAAAATGTGAAGTTACTAATAAATGCAACTTTAATAGTGAAATAGTGCGGGTTGGCTCCTCGAGGCTTTCCCGGATCGGTGCTGTCAGGGCACCCGCATAAATCGCGGCGACTCCCTCAGCCCACCTTCCGTCCGAGCCCGGATAGTGTAATGTAGATCTCACCCAGAAAGCAGGAGGACTCTCCACTTAGCTAATTCCAGGACAGTTTATTGGGGGGGGAAAAGGGAAGGGTCTGGGGGGGATGCAGGAGAACAACCGCACACTGGAGGGGGGCCAGAGGTGAGAGCCGAGAGTGAAAGGGAATACAGTATTTAACCAGGGGAAGGGAGGAGGGATCAGGGTACAGAGGTTCCAATCAGGTAGGGGCTCAAGGGCGGAGTTGAAGGGAATGGACAGGGCTTGAACCAATGGAAAGAACATATAGAAGGGATTCACAATAGAGGACCAATGGGGGAGCAAACAGGATAGTACATTCTGGAACTGGGGAGTGAACAGGGTTTAACAGACAGATATGAATTAACATAACTAGGCACAGAACCATGGGAGTTTTCCACGTTGACTCTCCCTATCTTAGACAGTTGTCTCCCAAGGCAGTCTGCCTTCCTCCCCAACGCCCACAAAATAGGGTCTATTTTAGGGCGTAATTTAAACGTGTAGAACTGTGGTACAGTTTGTTACAGATACCTGTTTTTGACAGCGTAGGTGGAATAATCTTTAGATTGCTTATACGATAAAAAATCGCTGAACTAAATGCATTTATGCCTCTTCAAAACAGCGTGTGCAAATGTGATCAATCTGATATGTTATACTGATACTAAGCTATGTCTTTTTTAACATGTAAGGAAAATACACTTCTCTTTCTTGTACTGATATCAGTACCCCATTTGTGAAGACTTGATTGTAATTGGCATAACTCATTTTTCACGCCCTTGATGCAGGAATATTTTCATGAGCTTTAAGTCATTGACAATGGAGCAAAGAAAGCTAGATGAATGGAGCATGGTCAAAGCTGTTATTCTGTTTAAGTTTTCTTTTCCATATGTAAAAGGTACATAATTATGTATCTATTTTGCTATGAATTTGCCTAATACAAACAGAAATACATTGCATTTGCAACAGAAATATAGAACAGAAAAAAACTTCATCAAATGTATTACTGTGGTTTAACCAGTTATTCAATAATAAATCATCAGCTAATGTGCTGAGTGTACTAATCGAAAATAACGTGACTTTATTTAGCAATAAGCCTTTTTTTTATATTTAGTGATGTTTCTTATTTTACATATACAGCACACCAAGAAATGCAAACAGGTATTACAACTGATAAGTGGCACTCTATTGAGCAAAATCAATTTTGCAAGTATCTGAGCTCTATCTTATATTTAGATAGTATAATTAAAATTTACCACCTCAGAAAGAAGGGAAGTTGTTATAAGCACAAGCATTGTGAAATTTTATTTGTGCTCTTTTTCAGGGCAGCTCAGAAAGAAACATGGAGAATGTAAACATATCTATTTTGATTCTGCATAAGATACGAATGTCAGTATTTTCAATTGTTTGAGATTTCTACTGAATTTTATGAGACCTTTGAATGTCAAAGTATGCCTACGAACTAAAAAAACAATCAAAAAAGGAATACACTTTCGACAAGTCTTCCAAATTTGGCTTTTCTACAATTTGACCATCTGTTTGTGCTGGACCTGGATTCCTCTGATACTGGCAATGGCCAGTATTGTCTCAGGTGGTGAATGCAAGAGAAGAAATGGTAACATAAGGTAGTAGGATGCTCAATCCAGCCGAGCAAAGCCAAAATGTAGTACATAAAAGCAATTACAGTTTATCTTTTATGCACTGAAATTACAGAATGGCATTTTAAATATTTTAGTAACTTACATTTTTTAAGCACTTAGTAAAAATTAGCTAAATGCCTTTGGGTTAAAAAGAGATAAAAAGAGTTAGGTGAATAAGAAAAATATCTATGCTATAAATTTAGGTGCTGAACTTAGGTCTAGCAAAAAGCACAAAAATTTCCCTTGATATTCAACAGACATACTTCAGAAAGGACATTTTGAACATAATTAATTTATAGGTGCCCACCTTATGTGTTTTAAAATACTCTGCATTGTCTTCAACATAGAAAACTAGAAAATTGATGTTCAATATTCAAATCATCTGACAAGAAGACCCAGTTGTTTTTAAATCTTTACTTTTTTGGTTATCTACACTTTTTGGGAAATGAATATGGAAACGTTTTTCAAGCAACTAAAATGCAGAACTGGTTGTGAACTTGCAGAGAAGCTGTTTTACCTCCCATGTCCTGTAAAGCTGACAAGTTCTGCATAGCAATGCAGATCAAGACCATCTCTCTGTGGTGAAGCTCTGTGTTTTGTTCTACTCAAGACAGAACTTTTTTGTATAAAATCTTAACTCTGATATGCCAGCAGTCAAAACAAACCATATGCAGAGATGGATATGGGCATTTATTTTTTATATTCTACAATCTAAGTAATATACAGAGAAGTCTCAGGCCTCTTCAAGCTGTAAAAAAAAAAAAAAAAAAAAAAAAATGTACAAAGAAAAACAAAATCTAAACATTCCCTTCTCTACTCCCACATGAAAGCCAGGGAAAAAAGGAAAAAAGATCTAACCAAGGTACAATCTCTTCTCCACAGACGAACTCTGAAAAAAGCTACCCTGCTTACCGCATAAATGCTGAAATTGACCCATAATTATGGTTTCCACTCAGTATATTTGTATAGGGATCCATTCAGGATTTCTGAAGAAATGGTCCTATGGATATAACAGATTCCAATATCTACAGCTTTTTAAGGGTAGGGTTTAGGATTCAGTACAATGAACTGAAATGACATTTAATTACTGATGTGCAGCCATTCAGTTCAGCTAATTATGATCCCTGGAGTTTAGTCATCATATGTAATTAACTTTTACTTTCATAAAAGCTTAATGTACTGAAAAAGCACCAATGGCTGTGAATGTTACACTTCAAGATTTCTGACAGAATTCAAAATTAATTCTAAAAGGCAATTTTTCTTACTAAGTGTTAATATAGCCATCTGCTCTAAAACAATGTCAATTTGTTTTAATAGGAGCATGTCGTTATTTGTGATTTCTTCTTTTTTTTTTTTTTCATTTCATCATCACACTAACTGCAATATAAACAAGTGAGGGAATAATCCAGCTCTGGACAAGCAATTATAATCTATTCAAATAAAACTAGCAAAAATACTGATTAGTAATATTTGAAAGGCCAGTTGAGTTTTCTTTCGGTTTCTGCTTTTCCTTAAAAAAAAAAGAAAAACAAAACTTAAAACCACTGTAATTATCAGAAATTAATTAGATTTGTATTTCTGGAACATCTTAGTATTAATTATGAAATATGTATATATATATATATATATAGCTACTTACCAAAAATAATGATTTTGTAGGAAGCAGATTCACTACTTGATGTGTATTTAATCAGGCTTTGCTGACCCTTGTTACGGAAAAGGGTAAATAGATCAAAGCTCTGAAGTAAAATCAGAGAAGAATTGTATCCAGAATTGTATTCCCATCAATCAGTTGTGCTTAGCAAGACAATTACAGCACAATTAAATCTCTATGATACAATAGTGAAGTGAAGGGACATACCAATTAGCTTTTAGTGAACCAGTGTACAAAAGAACTATCACAGTTTGGTGAAACTGTTTAATCAGGCTAAAATAATCCCTTTGCCAACAGATCTAGGTTATCTATTAACATCATGCTGTTATATGCCCAATAAGCAGGTTGATACGGTATAACCCTTGAGAACCCAAAACATATTTGTAAGGGTTATTGCTCATCAATAAAGTTACTTTGACAATGTTGGTTGCAGTGTCACAGCTCAAGCTCAGACAGTGAAGGCAACAGGCATTTGTTCAGTAGCCTGACACTGAAACCAGCTCAGCTCAGCTTCAGCAAAGGCGAGTCCAGGCCTGCCCTGGCACTGCATTCTCAGGTCAGGAGTACAAATATCAGTGCGTACAAAAAAAATGGCCAAGTCATTTTTACTGAGTTACAATTTAGTAGCTGTATTGCCTTGCTCTGTGAGGAATCGTAGGGTGACAGAAGAGACTGGTTCTAACCAAAGGAAAAAACATAAAGAAGGTTGTTATTAAAAAAATCATTTTATGAACCTTTTTATAAGCCACAGAACAACTTTTACAAATGCAAGAGAACATGAAGTAGGCCAAAGACCAGAAGGCATTGCCAATGGAAGCATTATGATGGAAATGATAGAAGTTAAAAAGTTTCTGGAATACTCTGATACCCTTTCAGTGACCTAGTGACCACAAAGAAAATCAAGATAATTAAAAAAACCACAGGATAAAAGGGTTTGACAAAAATTAGATCTCCCATACCTTGTGAATTTCCTTGTGTATTTATACTGTTATAGATTTATCTTAGAAATAAAATTACATTTTATTAAAAAACCCTAAAATTATGATTGCATCTACAAACAGGAATTTCAACATGAACAAGATTCTGCCATGAATATCCATGTGAAAATTTCTGAAGAGCTTCTGAACCTCATAAGGCTTAAAACCTGAGTTCTATTTAGCGTCTGTTGAATCTTAACATCTATCAGTGACACTCTAAAATGCTATTTTATCTAATATAGTTGGATATATGATGTCATCATTTGTGATGTTGACTACATCCCAGTATGACTTAGCCTTGTTAGCTTGGTGAGCTTTAGTGGACCTATGACATTAAACCTGAGAAAACTCTAAACATGTTCAAATGCTGTATTTCATGCAGCAGCTGTAAAGAGAGAACTTAATCCATTCTACTCCAGTGAGAACATAATTATTATTGTTATCAACTATCATTATTATTAACTACCATTATCATCATCGTTATTTTATAGGAGAGCAAACAAACCAGTGCAAGACTTGGTATTGCTTTCTCATCACATTCCCCTAGTAAAATATATTGGCTTGTTTAATTTCTGCTTTACTAAATTAATTGTTATCTAGTAGGCTTAATAGCTCTCCCTTATGGCAGTATTAGAAATGGAAATAATATTGAGTAATTCTATAATAATCACTGGGAAACAGTACTTTAATATTCTTCTCTGTTACATCAGTCACTATAGCAATAAAACTAATACTGAACTTTATTTGTTTTCCCTCTGGTTTAATATCTATCTGTTAAGGTAGTTCCCATATTATATTCGTTATCCTTAATGTCTTTGACATTCCACCAATAATACATGTCCTCAGACTCTTTATAGTTTTTCCCTGAGAGCTATTGACTTCTGCAGGTTTTTTTTTTTATTAATACAAAATTTTATTTTCTGTATTTCCCATTATATTTACCACATAAATGCCACATATTATTTTTTTAATTTCAGGTTTAAATCTTAGTTAGTTAGCAAGATTATGCTTTGAAAAGAGAAAAAAAAATGTAAGGCAAAGTCTATTTGGGACAATTTTCTAAACTTCTACCATTTTCACTGTAAGTATCTTATCTGCCTACCTGCCTGGGCCAGAATTGATCATATTCAGGACATCAGATACGCTTACTATCTTTCTGCACCACATTGCCACTGCTATGCATTGTTTGTATGTGTGCAGTCTGGTTTACAGGCTTGTCTTCTGTGTCCCCAGAGGTGTCTAAAGCCTTAAATGACAAAATTTGAGGTCACACTTTATTGAACAAATCTCAATTAATTACTTCCAGCAGACCACTTGAATCAGCAGCCTTCCACAGTCTAATGAGATAAATTGTATTGAAAGGTCCTGCACAAGTACAAAGGAGGAAAGTTCGGGATGATTTGTCGTCGCTACTAATTAGAAGTGATTGTTTTTCCTAGGTTTCAAATAAAGCCAATATCTTAATACAAACATATTCTACTTTAACTAAGGTTTGGTATTAGAAAGAATAGTCGCTATCAGTTTTCACCATAGCATTTTAAATTGAATTTGATGCAAGAACTGCACAGAACTGTTTTATGTAAACTGCCTAACACTGTTAGGGAGCGATTTCAAGTGAATAAGTGAATACTAACAGCAGTAGATAACTGATAGAACTTCAAAATTGAAAGTATTATGCAAATTATATTGAAAACCCCCTATATTTTTAATTTGTTGAGTACCATGTTCAAACTACCATGTTCATGCAGTAAAATCTGAGGGAAAGGGAGAGGGATACATTCATTTAGGCATTTGTCATCTGAAACTACCACTGTGAATACTAAGTCTCTACTTCCAAGGAATGGCTGGGCATTGCTTGCTGATGGAAAGTAGAAAATATATATTCCTGATTTTCTGCTTCCACACACAGTCTTTTCTTTTTTTTTATTTAATTTCCTTTATCTCAGCCCACGAGTTTTTTAATCTTATTTTCTCCCCCATCCCTCTGAGGAAAGGGAGTGAGGGAGCATCTTGATGGGCACCTAGCAGTCAGCCACGGTAAATGCACAACAGAATTCACAAGCACAACCCTCCCTGTTGACCAGCTATTATACTGATTATATGGATTTTTCTGTATTGGCAATACCATCTGTCCAGTAAGATTTAAACCAAAATGCATGAGCAAAAGTGGTCTTTAGAGTTTCAAAGGACATTTCACTGAGAGCAAAATTCTTTATTTTGGCAAAACTCCATCCCAGGCAATTATGTCTGGACTGCTTAAGTTCCACCTATATTTTAACTGGATATAAAATTCTACTTTAATTCCCATCTGCACAGTTACTGCATATTAAGGGGCAAACACTTTATTTTGTCCAGTGGCAACTGGGATGATAAAGGAACCTACCATAACACAAAACTATATCTTAGTTAATGAGTAGTAAAATCTTGAAAAAATTCAAATGAGTAAACAACTTAGATCAAAATATTCTCCAAGGCCCTGAAGAACATTAACCAAAATCTGGTTTTATGTGAATAACACTTAGTTATTTTTGATCTTTCAATCTCTACTATGCTAAGGTGTTGTTCAGGGGCCAGTGAATATTAGTGGTGGGACCCTGACAATAAGTTAGTGCTGCAGAAGGGGCTCTCAGGGTCAGACTGGCTCCAGCTCTGTACAGAAAGCTTGTGTGATCTCACTAAGTGAAGATCCAGTGTACACAGCATCCTTTGGTCTTGAGCACTCACTGAAACATGCTGAAAGGCATCTGTGTATACACTAAGTGGGTGAAACAAACAGTAAACCAGTGCTAGGTGTCTCAGAGTAGCAGAGGTGATAGGATAATATACTTATTTCATATTCATTACAATGAGATTTATATATTTGTGCTTGCAAGCACAGATAGGTGGAAACTTAGTCCTACATTTGCCTGTATTCTAACTTTGGCCATAGTCAAAGAGATATTGCCTTACTATCAAAGAGAAGAGCATGCCAACCCATTGCTATGTCTTCCCCAAGATATCATATTGTAGAAGCTGGATGAATGTCTACTCTGCAAAATAAAGCTTACTGCCTCTGTGAGGCATTTCTAAACCAGAAAAAAAAAAAAATCTGTGATACTTTGAACTACAGTCCACTACTGAAGCAACAGAAACACCTAATTTCTTACTCCAGATTAAAAAAACATCTGGAAAAATTGAACATTGTCACCTATACATCAACACATATGAATTCCAACTACATTAAAAGAACATATGATTATGTGTTTGTTTTAAAAATCATTCCTTTTTCCAGCATTTGGTGTATTTGGATTTTGTTTATCTTTAGCTCAATTGCAGCAAAACCAAGAAGGCACAATGATGGGAGTTAAAGATGGGAATATGTTTCCAAGGGTTTTGTGAAGTCCTCCTCCTTGAATAAATTCTAGACTGGACTGGACAGGGGCAAAGTTTGAGGTTCAATCTAAGCTCGGATTCTTTAATCATCCTTAACCTTTTCTGAACTTGAAGGGGCGCTGAAGGGATGAGCACAGCACTAAAAAAGTAGTCCTTTTCTTTTGCCTCTCTAATTTTATGAGATCGAAAACCATGAAGGATAGGGAAAGGATTAAAAACCATTTTGATAATTTGGAAAGAGTTTAAAAATACTCAAATCAATAGGTACACTTAAGTATTGTAATTAGGTTTTTAAATGTTATCAAGATTTTGACAGATAATCCCTATGAATTTCCCAGAAGCATATTAGATTATGATGGATTGTCAGCTAATCTTCTGGAAACAGACTTATGTACTTGATTGTCACTAGAAGGTATTACTCAGGACACCACTATCAGCCAGATGGTTAAACGGAGAGGAAAGTATCCATTCTATCTTGCAAATTTATAAAGACACCTACAATGTTGAAATGAAGTTGCCATGAAAATATGACTCAGCCACGTAACTCATATGAGAGAGAGAATGAGAGGCAAAGAAATGTTTTAATCAAATCAGGAGATCATCTCTGGAAGTCCTGAATATTTCAACATTGAAATATTTCTATCAGATTTCTAAAGATTTCCTATTGTTGATTATCCTTTAACCTATGGAGGCTAGAGGAGAGCAATCATATTAAAGTGTCTTACTAACCTTCAAAAAGCAGTGTCAAAAGATCAGTAAATTTAACTTTGAAGAGCTTTTAAAGCGAAAGCAGCTTATGCTTTGGAAACAGAAGGAAAAAAATAGGTTTGATGATAACTTCATCCTTAAAATGAAGCAAGACAAGATGAGAAGAAGGAAGTTAACTTGAGTAATGCTGTGATAAAGGAAAAATAATTAATGATTGTAGCCATTTCTTCCAATAGCATTTTTACTTCAAAATCTGTATGTATTCTTCATTGTGGAAAAGTGAACAAAAATGAGATATAATTTCTTCCAGGTTTAGTGCATTGTGTGCTAGGAGGACAATTTCTGGGGAAAACAGTTCTTTTCTAAAGGTTGATTAATTTGTTTACAACTAGCTCTAGAAAAGAGTTCTTATTGTAATTAAAATGAAAATGTTTTCCTTCAAATCTTAGTGAAAAGCTGTGTCTCATTTTTGGCAATTAATTCTGCTTTAAAGAATTAATAATTGGAAAGCAAAGATGGGTTTCCTCCTATCTTACTTTGGCCACATAAACAGTAACTTGTTTTGTGATTCGTTTACTGTATCAGTGCTCTTGATGACTGTACAATACCTGTAGAGCTGGATGTGAAGCCTGGTGAAACCCTAAACCAATTCATATCCTTTGGGAGAGACAGCAAGAATATACATGTACATATAAAAACAATACTATGTGTCACTGCCTGTGCAATTAAAAACCTGAGGTTGTGGTTTAATCTGATGTGAAGACATTCAGATGCATGTGTCTAGACATCAGTACCCAGAGACATGTCTGAGGTCTAAGCTTTGATTTATAGTGATTAGAAACCTAGTGGAGGGAGTTTAGCTGGGTGCCTGGCAGATGCTGAATCTTCGTCCAGACCCATGGAATGGATTGACCAGTGGTGAGGACTTGAACATATGTAGAAAGCTAAATCTTGAAGATTTAAATCCTAAACTCGGTCTGGCCTAATCTGTAATTAAATTTAACTTATGGAGGTAGGCATGTACTGAGAAGCAGTAGCTCTCACAGAAGAGGAAGACATTCTGAGAAATAGACAATTGCAGGAAAAAAATGCTCAGATGACCAACTTTAAGTACACATTGACAGCTAAAAATTTAACTAGTGTCACAGCATCACTCTACAAGACTGTAGTACAAAACCAGTCAAGAATAACTAGCCCAGAACAGAGTAAGGAAAGGGAGAGAGATTAATTTGATCTTCACTGTCATGCTGCCAATGACTGTATTGGAGCAGAACTACATTTTGGCTGAAACAGCTCAACTTAGCAAGAAGGTTTGGATAGCAACAATTTAAAAACAGCGATTAATACATTAAAAATTCAAATATGAGATTCCTAGACTGATCTGTCCTCAGGAAAAGAATTCTGCTATAAGCAACATTTCAGCTGTGCCTTGATCCCTTTGTAGTCTTAAACCCCCTTGTAATAGTTACATATCTATGTGTGGAACCAGGATATATCCTGTGAAGAACAGCTTCATATTTTAAAGAGAAACATTATTTCTTTGCTTACACTCCTGACAGTAAAGTAGATGAACTTGCCCAAATCCCGAAGTGATTTCTTCATGGTAGTAAGTCACAATGATAAGAGTATTGGCTTACTCTCATGCTAACAATCTCAACATCTTGACTACTAGTAAAGGACAGTTCACGTGCAGTCAGCTTGGAAGGAGGATACAATTGTCAAGATTTGCCTAGAAAAGAAAATCAACTATAACCCCCAGTATGGTGAAGGAACATGATAAGGCACTGCATTTTGCTTTTTAATTTGACGCTTTTTAAACCAAGAATGCATCTGCATGCATCTCATAGTTTGGAGATTATCACCCCTTTGTCTAGCCATTCTTTTGCTTCAGAGATGAGCAGAAGCCGAGGCAGATGGCTGGACTGAATAAAAATACTTTTGCAAGAGGTATTGACTTTTCCTAGCCCAGTACTATACTTCAGGCTCACACCAATGACAGAATTTGACAGGGAGCTTAGCTGGGCAATATTTATTTCCAGAGGGTCTCTGGACATGTGCAAAATCACATTAAACTGGAAGCTTAGAGCACTAATTTCTAGCAAAGTTTATTTCATTTGGAATGTCAAAACCAATTTTTAGTTGTTTATTTAACACTGATTATTTTTTTGTACTTGTTTTATGCAATCTAAAAGTTTCATCTAAGCTTCACGCTTCATCACTCACAGTTCATGCAAGTGCAGACTAATTTTAATAAACATTTAAAATTATTTATCTGATATTAGTGAATTTACTCTATAGTTGAATGATGAGGATTTCTAGAATTGTGGTCATCCAGATGACAGCAGCTGTCTGAATGTCATAGAAATAGATAAAAGTTAGCACAGTTTTGCTAGACACTTGAAAGTATTCTGCAACCCTCTGTGTTTTCTGCCTCACTATCTACAGACAAGTGGATAATAATAAAACCATTTTCTCTTAAATGCAACTTTTAGAATTAAGAACTTTCCACGAAAGAATGAACTTTTTAAATATACTATGGAAATAAGTGGTTTCTACAGAGCTTTATAATAAATTTTGTTTTCTTTAATTTAAAAATAAAGTGATGGAGTAAATTTTGTTATTGAAGAGAATACCAAACATTCATTTCCTAGGTTCAATTTCATTCTAAACTAGCAAGCACTTAACACTGTCAGCCCCTTGTGCTTTTAACTGAATAAAGGTCAGATAATCAGACATCTGAAAGGACAGCTCATTTATCATCCTTTGATAAATGTGTCAGTAGCTAATCTTTAGCAGTGGATGATAACACTACACAATGAAAAGTTAATGGATTCAAAGCACTGAATTTACCACAACATGGATGTAATAATGCTGTACAGCAGAAGTTCAATTTTATTCCCTATTTTATACGAAATTATATTTTTGTCTCAAAGCATTAATTACCACAATCTAAACATTATTCTGATAAATTGTGTTCCACAGAGGACAAGAATGATCTTGATAAGAAATTGTAATTATAGAACTGATTGAAGTATTATTTCAACAATCTAATGTAGTATTTCTATCCCATCAAGCTAATTGCTGAATCCTCACCAGTTTAAAAATTACTGCTATATGTCTCTTGCTGCAAGTTTATATATATCATTTTAGTAGCACATGTTCTCATTTATATCTCATCTATGATTAATCTAAAATCAAAATTAGTATAGTCATCCTAGACCTAAAACTGGGATTGAGAATACATGTCTGCTTTAGGCCGTATCTTGTCAGCCTTAAGTCATCATCCCTGTACAGGCATTTGAAATATTCTAAGGCATCTCAAATGACCAAAAACATACACTTGGACAGTTGTTCATTTATTTTTTCAAAATTTTATGATTTTTTTTTTTAATCTAGTTTTGTTAGTATTGTAAAACATAGAAAAGAATAGTGGTGAATAAGATGGGTGGTAAAAAAAAATGATACACAGGAATTATTAGATGCTCAAATTCCTTCGATTGATACCAGAAGAAAAATGTCTAACATATAATTTTATATTACTTGATGAACACAGCAGATCTCTACTTCCCTTTTACTTTCTCTTCTCTATTTCTTTCTAGAAGTTCATGGCAGAATCACATGAAGACTATTTTTTCTAGAACTTGGATTATGGCAATTTTGGTTAAAACTCTTTGAGTTTATTGGTCTGCTGTTCAGGCTGGAGGATCTTCAAGGAAGCATATGGTACTCTCTTACATCCTGTTGAGATCGAAAAGACTTGGGAAGGTCCCATACAGGACAAGGATGATGATAGAGACAATATCTTATGTTTTGGTGGGTGAGAACACACTGAAAGAAGTCTGGAGAAATTTGTCAAAGTTCTTTGCCACTTCACAATCACATTTTTCCACAGAAGGGAACAATCTAGACCTAAGTGGTTTATGTTCTTGTTTACAGTATGAATCAAGAAATTTTAGATTTATAAATTTACTTTAAAAAGGCCAAAGGAAATACATGTCTTATTTATTAGTGTATGAATTAGCTTTACTTCTGTAATTCTAAAGAAGATTGAAGTAACTATATCTGTCTTATAAGGCAGTTTAGTCAGCACAAAGGAGAGAAGAATGTGGCTGGAGTTAATACCTAATGTTTTAAATATCCTAATAACCACTTTTATCCAATTGTCAGGTATATTTTTAATTGTAATAGTTCATAAATATATTGTGAAAATCAGAGATATAATTTCCTGGCAGTATAATTTTCAGGTATCACTGTCATAAGAGAAGAATAAAGAAAGTTTATTGCATGTTGGGTATCAGTCTTGCAAATTCTCCATTATAATATTTGAGTCAAACAGTAGAACAGGAACTGTCTTTAAAAAATAATTCAAGAAATATGAAAAATAAATAATTCTGATTGATCAATATTTTTTTCTACCAGGTAGCTTGGCTGACACCTTTGGTGCATATAGAAAAGAGGACTCAAGACCATTTACAGTAAATTCAGAATTACGAGTAATTAAAAATTATTTTCTCATGGTGTCTTTATTATTTAAGTGTCAACATTTCAAACAATTTGCCATGATAGATATTACTCAAAATAATAAACTTCTATAATTTTAGAATAAAAATTTACATGAAAATTTGTACCCAGTGTCTGAAGCTATTAAGACCAAGTGGACAACTCTGGAATAGAGAAATTGTACAATAAAAGCTAGAAAATAATTTATAATCACACTCTTCTTCACAAGTCTTTTGAGAGAAAAAAAAATGCTTATATAGTGAATTTTTTTTCTTTCATGAGTATTTTGTAGTGGGTCCTAATTTTTTCTCCCTATCTCAAATATTTTAGTAATTAGATAATTTCCTTATAAATTGTCCTTGGATAATAAGTTAATAATTTATTATTCAATTGGGAATAGCCTTGTGTTATAATGAGTGAATATGAATTCTGATTGTTACAAGATAATCATATATGAAATGTATAATTTTTATTTTCATTAATTGATGGTAAAAATAGGATTTCTATTATATTACTCAAAGATTTATCCAAAGGACATTGAATTTGTGACTTATGTAAAATTAACCCAAGCACTTAAAAGTGTTGATGTTAAAAATATTAAAAGATCAAAATACATGAAAACAAATAGAAAACACAAAAATTATATTAATGGAAACTCATGTGCTTGCTTCAATGGTTTTACTTCTTATATGGTAATATATGACAGTCTACAGATATAGTAGTGAGAGATTGTGTCAGGAAAACTCCTGAAAAATGAAGAAGGCTTTTTTTATATTCAGAGTAGAAACAGGAATAACTTTAGTAGCACTGGCTTTAGCACAGTCAAGGCAGTCAGTAACAACTGCAGACAGAGCATTAAAATTTTGATATTGAATTCTTGGCTAAAAATCATTAGACAGGGTGTGTTTTAAGGAGAAATGTTTCCAAAGTAAAATATAATTTTTCTGTGCCTGTTCACTTCAACCAAAGTGATAGAAATTTTAGAAAACATATTTCTAGGTTCATCCAAACTTCTGGGTATTTCAAAGCTTTATTTCTATTCCCACAAATAGAATTCCTACTACACTACAAATTTTACAAAGATGACAGTTTCTCATGAAAATATAGAGATATATTTAAAAACTACTGCATGATCCTGACTATGTGCATGACATGAAATCCAAGGAGTGGGTCAAATTCTTTTTTTATAAGTATCGCCTTAAAACCTACTGAGGTTTTAAGTATATGAGTATTGCTGACTCACAAACAATTTCTGTAGTATTGCTTTAAGATACAATTCTGCAACATATCCAGGATACAATTATGCAACTTTACAAGAGATTGGTCAGATCTGAAATGTCCTTCAAAAGGTTTGAGACATCCACCCACTCATGTATAATATTCTATCAAGACAAAGTACGTTAAAATCTCAGTCTTTCACTAGATCTATCTATTACTAAAACTATCAGTGATCTCAAAATGCAGGATGAAAAAGGAAAAAGAAACAGAAAAGCAGAGTGGTTTAAAATTATACATTGTCTTATATGGGAGCTGCCAGGTGCAAACTTCTACTTTGTTTTTTGTGGATTTTATGTCACCGTAGGGCTCCAGTCTGACTCAGAGCCTAAGGATTTTCATAATCATGATGGTTCACATTCACTGAAGAAAACAGATGTTTTCAAAATTCTTTTAAGCAAATAGGTCTGGGATTAGATAATAATAGGAACAGTGGGATAATGTGAAAATGAACAAAGCTGCTCAGAGATGTTTGTGAGAGATTTGGAAAATATACCGTATTCTATGGTTACATTTTTTTTACAATGAAAAAAAAAATTAAAAAGTACATTTATGTTGTCTTGTTTCAGCTGGATTCTTCCACACATTATTGCTGTTGCTATTGCTATTGTTATTATTAATATTACTACTCCTGCTATTGTTCTGCAGATAATGTAATGTAAGATGAAAAACCCAAGAGATTTGGAGAGAAGCAAAATAAACTCTCAGACCATATTGTCTTTGAAAATACATGTATATCACTTGTGAAGCTATGAAGTGAATAAATTGCAAAGCCATAATGAAAGGAGCTAGCCTTCTAGCTCAAATCCAAATTACTCTCTCCACCTCTTCCTAGAAAATTGCTCAAAGGAAAAATAAATAAATTATCTCTGAAACAAATTTATCTTCAACCCTAGATGTTGAATTACATGTGTGTCTGACAATGCTTACTGTAGGCAGCAATTGGAAAATTAGGGCTTTTTTACTTTTTTTTTGTCCCAGATTTCCTAACACAATTTTTAAATTATATGCTCCTGTTCTCCAGGTTTTCTGCCTTTGGCTATTCTGATTTTGGATAATTTTCCTCTCTGTTTTCATTTTTTAACTGAATCCCTGCTCTTCATAGACTATCTTGGATGAATTTTTGTCCCTTTAAATTCTGAGCAAAGGAAATGGCAGTTTAAAAGTTTCCAAGACCTTTCCTGTCTCTTCCCAGCTCTTATCTACTTGGCTCTGAATCTCAGAACCATGACTGGGACATTGGGAGGGAACTTTGCAGTTAAGGTTGTTCAATTCCTCCCATCAAAACAGTCAGGAGCCAACCAGTTCCCCAAGTACTGATGAGTGCATCCTATCAGGATACATGGATTTATGGATGGATGGTTTTCTTAAGTGCTACCTGATAGCATCCTCTTCTACCAAGAATAAGTCTTCCTTGCTCCAGAATTTTCCTTCATCTCCAGGTCCTTGAATTTGAGGAAAAAAAAAAGTTTCCTCAGAAAGGTACCAAATAACTGGGCACCTTTTAGTGTTTTAGTAATTTTCTTGAGGAAAGAGACATCATCCAGAAGTACCTTGACAGGCTTGAGGAGCAGGCTGTGCAAATGCCATGAAGTTATAGAAGGCTAAGTTCAAGAGTTTGGGTTGTTCAGACTGGAGAAAAGAAGGCTCTGGGTAGACCTTACAGCACCTTCCAGTACCTAAATGGGGCCTACAAGAATGCTGAAAAGGGACTTTTGAAAAGAGAAAGTAGTGACAGGACATGGGGGGATGAATGGCCTTAAACTGAAAGAGGGCAGGTTTAGATTAGATAGTAGTAAGAAATTGCTTACGATGAGGGTGGTGAGACCCTGGCACAGGTTGCCCAGGGAAGCTGTGGATGCCTCATGTCTGGAAGGGCTCAAAGCCAGTTTGGGTGGATCTTTGGGCAAGTGGATCTAGTGGAAGATGCCCTTGTCTATGGCAGGGAGCTGGAATTAGACAGTCTTTAAGGTTCCTTCCAACCCAACCATTCTATGACTCTGTCATTATTCTCTGATACACAGGAATTCTACAGACTTCTATATCTCTCAAAAATATTTCTTTATGAAAGGATGTTGCAAGACAAGGTAAGTTGAAAAACTTTAATTCCTCACAGGAATCAAAGCAGGATGCACAGAACTCCCTGAGGTCTCTCCCATCCTGGTAATATTGCAGGAGTAAGCTGTTGTATGGTGAGAAGGCAATGCTTTCTACCACAATGTCTTCTTCTTGAGAGAAGAGTTATTACAGGTATGCTGCCATTGAGTGTGGATTTGATGTAGTTTAAGCATGGATTGGCTTGGGTTGGCACAGAAATGCAAAAACAGACAGATGTGTTGGAATTTCCACAAAACAACTAGATGAATGCAGGCAGCAATCTTTGGCAGGACTTAAAGCTTAAAACCATACACAATGTGATCCAGAAGAAGCTTTACTGATGAAGAGGTTTTACTGGTGAAGGTCTTTCAGACTTTCAGCTGACTAAATAATAGATTTTCATCCTTTGCACTCCTGGGCTTTGATGTTCACATGTACTTTATGTTGCATTTTAAAATTCATTAGATCTTTAGTATCTAAGGACTTAATTTTACTGCTTTACTTTTCTGGGCTGCTAAGGAAGAAGTTTTTAGCTTGGATTTTTTCATGGCTTTTGCTACTGTATCTCCATTAGCAAGGATGAAAGAAGAAAGTTTATAGAGTGATGATATACATCACTTAAAAAGTGATGACTAAACATTTCCACTATAATTTTAAGTCGCATTTGATGCAGCTGTTAAAGATATGATAATTTCACTTGAGGAGCATTTTTTTTACTTCTGGCTTTGTCAGCTAGTTTTATCATTGTCATAATTTATATGTACTTTAAGAAGGATGTAATTTGTAGCAAAATTACTTACCTCAAACATTTTATCTGTCACTTTTTGCTGTGCCCAAATATTCTTCATTTCAGAAAGCTTTCAATATGCATGTGATTGCTCATACAAAACCCTTCTTGTCCTCCAAATATGTGTCTCACATCTTTGCCAAAAACAGGATAATTGTCATTGTCAGTCTCAAGCAAATAATTTTTTTTGGTCAGGTATTGGGCTATTTAACTATTTAATAGAAATGGAAAATATTTTGTGCAGTATAGAATTCCTTTACAATGTATTTGTTCTTGTAATATTTAGCAAATAAAATCTTTTTATTTACACTGTGATAAATTTCATAATGTGAGATTCTAACTGAGAACCGAATGTAAAACTGATTACAGATCCCTAATTGTCCATGACTAGATCTACATAGATATACTTAGCTGTTCCTTAGGTTAATAGCACAGTCATGCTGGTAATTAATGAATTTAACCTGCTGGTGGTGGTTGGATCTGTTTCTTTTGTGTTTGTGGAATTTTTTCCTGGTGGTTTTGCTAGGTAACTAATTGCTGGGTACTTATGGGTGCTTGACTGAAACAAAAGGGGGTGGCAGGTTGCTCCTGGGGAACAGCAGCTGAACAGGACAGTTCGGTCTGAGGACACCACTCCGTGGGAGCACCAGAAGACCCTGCTTGTTTTTCCTGCCACTGGATTTTTCTCCAGAGGAAAATGGGACTCATCTCATCACCCTGGACTTTCCTGCAGAACTATTTCCACTTCACAGAATTGCATCTACTACTCAAGGAGGATTTCACTAATATTCCTAGTAAAGCACTAATATTCCTACTCCCAAATCTTTGCCTGAGAGCCTCCAATTGCAAAATTATAATAATCTGAGGGAGGGGGTTTACATTCTCTATTCAAAGGAAGATTCCAGCTTTTGCTGGCAGGTACCTGTCTTTCAAACCAAGACACCCGCTAATTCATTACTGATACCCAGTAACTTTTGAATTGCCATTTGCAGCATAAGAGAAAAAAAATGGAAGACTGAGGCAACTCTAAGATACTTACTAGTTCCAGCCAACCCAGACTATGCTAATTACTAGTTGGAAAATGCTAATTGTTAGAATAGTAGTAGAATATATAGCAAAGCCACGCAAGAACTGATCTGTTGGCCCATGGAAAAGTCACTATTTGCAGAATACACAGAGGTTTCACAAACATAAGTCTTAGTCACTCAGAGGCATTTTGATCAGGAAGAGAACTGCTCTGCCTCCATTTTTTACACAAAATAGGCACAGAGGTATTAATAACACAGTTGTCATAGGAAAAAGAAACTATTTCTTCCCCCCATAATTTCTTCTACCATCTTCCTATTAATTCCTACATACTATGGATTTTTTTTTCAAATATGAACTTTATAAACCTTTACAGACATACCAATAAACAGCTTTTGCATTAAAAGTAACTGTCTGATCAATAATGAAGATAATGCCAAAAGGTATTTAACATTCACACTAGAATGAGAAGTGGCAAAATTAAGAAAAAATATTTTACTTAGTTCTCTTAGAAGTAGCCAAAAAGAATTTCAAAGCATACCTTGAGGCTGTCATGAACAAAATCTATCATGTAAGCAGCCACCTGTGAACAGTTTCTACAAAATTTGGTGGAGGGCATTTATCATTCCTCAATTAAAATGCCAAATCTAATTAGACTTCCCCTCAACACACTGTATCTTACACAGCGGTACAATGAGAGAAAGACTTTCCCCTGAATTACTAAAAAGCAAAGGGGTTATCTGTGAAAGCTCCAAGAGAAGCAAGGGAGCCTTTCTGTAGCATTTCCAAATGCAAGGGATTGAATTCATCAGCTGTTTTCAGCCCATAAAATATCTATGGATTTGATATTTTACCTGGATGAAGGGCACATTCATTCTCATAAGACTCCAGACCAAATTGTTCTGTGATTAGGAGAGATGTGTCCAAGATTCACAGGTTGTTTTGATAGTGACTGGCATCATATATTGGCTGTTTGGCAGAGTGGAGACTTCACTATTCATTTTTTGGTACTTGCTTTTAATCCAGTATGACACATCTTAACAAAGCTAAACACCAAATGATTAACAGTATGTTCTTTCAAGAAAGGGTTTCAAGCATCTTTCTTTTTCAAATAAGGGCTGTTCAGTCCATCCTGTAAGTCTGAGTAACAGAAAACACAGTGGAAAGCAAAATGTTAAATATTATTAATAGTGACCTAAACAATTTCAGAGAAACACACTTATTTAAATAAAAAAATAGAATATTTCATAAAATCTACCACTGTTAGCTATAGGAAATGAACTATAATATATCAAATCAGTAAATATTCTCTTCTTACTGATCTTCTGAAAAACTGCAAGTGTCACATGCAGACATGCATAATGCAGTCTAATGATTTGAAGACATGAATCACCACACTAATAAGATTCTGTAGGCTGGTCAAATTGTATCTGTACATAAATGGAATTATTCCCTTTCCTTAATTTAAAATTCAAACTTTAACAATAATGCTTTTATTATAATGGACAAACCAGAGTAGTCATAGAGTTATAAGTCCGCTTTTTTTCTCCCTTTTCTCAACTTCCATTCTTTCTAAAGACAACAATTGGTTACTGAGTTTGACCTTTTTTTAGAGTTTTTTTTAGTTTCCTGTTGCCATTTTTAGAGATACTGCTTTACCTCTGTTTTTGTTTTTTTTTTTCCAATGACTCTCATTTTTATATTTATAAAGTATTGCTAATTGTCAGAAGCCAGTATTATCTGTCTAGGTTCTTTTAAATATTCCAAACAAGGAGGTTTTAATTTTTAATACCAAATTTACTTTCTGGTGAATATTTTATGTTACATGGTACTTTGACTTTGCAGAAAAATACAGCAATATAATGAAATCACAAGACAAACAAAATCTAACAATTACTATATACAGTTGGATAGTTATACAGATGTGATTCCTGTTACAGGTCTCTGTAAGCTCACCATTATGATGTTGAGTGTTTTCAGCCTCCAGAAAGAATATGTGAGTTAAAGCCAGCTCAAGCCCTTTGCTCTCTTCTGACTTAATTTTGCTGTTTTTGAAGTTTTTGAGAGCCATGTATACACACCCCCATGCAGGAGTCACTAGCTGGGAAAAATAATACTTTGTACTAGCTATTGTAGGGAAGGCTATTTACACAACTGCTTGACACAATCAACAGATACAGTCAATTACTTGAAGGAAAGGCCCCTCTGTGGTCCCCTTTGCAACAGCTGTGCTCCTGTGAGTCCATAGGGGATCCATCCTGAGGCCCATGGAGGGCCCCAGGTCTCAGCAGGTGGAGAAACACTTGAGGAAGCTGCAAACTGTAGGGACACAATGCAGTCCGTGGCAGATCTCTGCTGTAGCAGTGCATTTCTGGTGGTCTGCACTCCATGGAGTGGGCCCACACTGCAGCAGTCATTGAAGAACTGCTGCCCATGTGAAGGAGCAGTCCATGAAAGACTGTAACCTTCATGAAGAGCCCCATGCTGGAGCAGGGGAAGAAATGTAAGGAAGGTGGAGTGGCAGGTGCAAAGTATTGCAAGCTGACTGCAATTCCCATTTCTCCATCCCTCACATGCCACTCAGGGGGAGGAGATAGAAGAATCAGAAAAAAAGGAGTTCAGTGTGAAATATCAACAATATGAAATTGAACCTGGGAAGAAAGAGGGAGGGAAGGCATTCTTAGTTTTGTCCTTTTTTCTCGCCATCTTACTCTATATTTTGCTGGAAAAAATTTAATTGCTAGTTCTCCAATTTGAGTCTTCTTTGTTGATCATGGTAAATGGAGAGTGTTCTTCTCATCTTTATCTCAATCCACAAGCATTTCCTTCACGTTTTCTCCTCCAGTCATTTTGGGGAGGGAGACTGATGGAATGGCTTGGTGGAAATTTAGTAGCCAACAAATCTTAACCTACTGCACCTACCTTCTCCAAGCCTTCTTTTATTGAGCCTTCTTTTATTGATTGTTCACACATAAAAAAGGGGATCAACAACCATTCCATGATATTCCACATAATTATTGTCTGTAACTAGAAAATTGTTTGGCAGTGACTCTTCTGTCAATAGTACAGTTTTTTCTAGAAATTTAACCTAATAAATAGGTAATAAAGCATAAACCTAAAATTCTGCTCATAAATATTTTTTTCTGTCATGGATGAGAGAGAACAAATTGTCAAAAAGGGAAGAACTGAGAAGGACACCTTCTCAGGTGGCAACACAGAAAAATATTTCTTTACTTTCATCATTTTTTGCAAGGTGTTTTGACAGCCCCCAGTCACTAAAAATATTAGCAGTATGTCAGAAAGTTAATGGAGACTCTATCACTCATTAAGTGTACATCAGTTGGAAGCTACTGTGTGCTAATTCAAAAAGCAAGAAAATATATTTGGGAAAATGTAGGAAATGAGCAAAGCATCTAAATTCTGAACAAAATTATTCTCCACTATTCCTTCCCCTTCACCAAAATTAAGATGCCTTAAAATTAAATTTCCACTTCTGGTAAAGTATGTTCTTTATTTGCAAGTATATCTATTCTGCTGTTAACTGTTTTTAGCTCCTGCTTCTATTTTCATTTGCAACTCAGATGCTTGGCTGGGTCTTGATAAATTTCCAGTGTACTTCCTTCACATTAAACCAGCTGTGGTGCTGCTTAACAATAAATCTTAGAAATTATTAATTTTCAGGGGGTTACTTCTCTGTGTCATGATTATATTTTATGATTATATTTTATAGGTGTTATCTACTACGGGATTCTCAGGTAATTGCTTGGAAACAACATTAAAGTTTACATTCTTTATAGCTTTCAGGAGATGAAATACCGATTTCCATTAGTGAGTATGCATACAACAGACATATGAAAGTATCAGCCAATGATTCAGATAACAACCATAGCAATCACCATGCACCAAAAGGCATATGAATTATTTTAAAATACAAGCACTTTTAAGACATCTTTGGATAAAAAAAAAAGTCATAAAACAGATAGCAAAGTTAGTTCTGTCAAATGTATGCTATTTCAGTTAAATTTATTTGATACTTTGTCAGAGTATGAGACTGTTCCAATATGGGTCACATCTAAATGAGTCCGTGATAATTTCTAAAGTATAAATAAATTTGTATTAATTGAGAGGTTTTTACATATGAAATCTATTTGTGTATCTGTCATATTTCCTGGAATTTTGTACTCATGCAAATACCTATATGTAGATATAAATAGATCCTGATGACTCCCATTCCCTCCACTCCTCTAAGTTCTAGAAGTTTTTTTGATAATTTAGACTCTGATAACAAAATAATGGGCAAATATTTATGCTACCATCAATGTGTACATCTTGGGTTTGGTGATATAATTTTTTCATCTAAGGTCATTGTATTTTGTTTTGTCCTCAAAGATTTTTCCTAAAAATGGAATGAAAAATATTTATGCTCAAACTTCTTTCATAGAAGATTGAAGAATCAGCAACTGTACACAGCATTAGCCAGCATCAGTTAAATCATATCTGCAAAAGACTTTTGGAAACTGGCTGAGGAGTACCAAGAAGTTACCTTAAAATATCACCCCACAGATTATCTATTGTTTTTTTCTAATAATTCTTCTTGTCTTTATGCAGGTATACACCACATAAGTTTATCTGTATTCCATTAGTTTTTACACAAGCAACTTCTATTTACATTGTTTGCTTTTAATTTTTTATTCTTTCAATCGGTCTTTTTGTTGTGTGAAGAAGAACTGGGGTGCAGCATAGTAGTTATCCTCTATAAAAAAATTTCTGAAAAAAACCCAACCAAACAAACAACCTCTTCACAGGAAAAAAGACTGTTAAGAGAAGTGATTGATCACCCTTCTGGAGAGAAATACAGAGGTGTTTCACAGAGAATCAACTTACTCAGACTAGATTTTGCCCAACAAAATGCATTTATCCTTATCCTTATAAAAATGTCTTGGAATCTCTTAATGAACATTAGTTACCAGGGCACTGATACCAATTTCTAAAGTAATTTCTGTCTCTCAAACATGTTGTCATCTTGATAGAACATGATACTACTGCTTGCTGGGAAAGCAATTCATTGTGTTTGCAATGTGCAAACAAATCCTTCTGATGTGAAACAAAGAACTGAAGAGTCTCTGCAGAGAAACTCATACTGAATAAAAATCCTGTCTTCACTAGCCTTTGTAGTCAAACTATACTATATGGAAATGTTGCCAGATCCTTTAGAAATTCAGATCAAATTAAGGCCAGTATACTACTACATTAAATTTTGCAAGAGGCAAGAAAGATGTTGTGCACTTTATTTAAATGTGATTTTACTGGACTACATGACTATCTTAACAACAGTTAAAGTAATTAAATATGGTACTAATTATGACAATTAAGGGTGATAGCATCATTTACTTTAAGGTTTCCTTACATTTGCAAGGATAATATGTTTTTTCTACCTGTCTGATAACTTAGTCAAAATTAGCTAAACTATAATCATCTGCACTGAACATATACACCTGGTTAAAAAAAAAATAAGAAAAGTAAAAAAATCAAGCCCACAGTGCTGGAGATTTCTCTGAAACAGGCTGAAGGAGTATATCTGAGTTTTTATCCATGTTAAAAATGTTTAGAAACTTCTTTAAAGACCTTTTGCCCTATGCTTTAAATTGTAGCAAAGAAATTTTTCAGGAAACATGGATGTTTTGCCAAGTTTATAAAACCCCCCAAAATTAAACCAGATCACACATCTTTTAAGTTTTCTATTGGAAAGCAGAATTTTACAGCTCCATTCCCTAAGTACTCCATCTCAACTGAGGATGTTCTGGCTAGGTCTCAGCAGACATTGATGCATCATGGAATCTCTCTGTCAGAATTAGAGGCAGCAGCAAAAAGTTTGTTCCTCTTGAACGAGCCAACAAGGCTGTATTTGTGCCCAGGCTGCGAGAGAAGCTGGAGAGAGGAGTTGAGGGTGCACACTATCCTATTCAAGTTCAATCATGATAAAAGATATTTTTACAGCTAGATGACTAAACAGAGATTAGAAGGACCATAGGATGTGCAGTTTCAAGGAAAACACATAACATTGTATAAGTTGAGATTAATTAAAAAAAAAAAAACAACAGGATTCTGGTACCTAATTTCAGGAGAGCTGTTCGGGAATTTATGACTAGAAGTGAAAAGGACAGGCAAATATACATGGATATAAACTAGTAAGAAATTGTAGTAGTGTTGCAGAACTGAGGTGATCTCTGCAAAATAAAAGGATTAATGTGTTGTAAAAGAAGAAACAAGATTAGATGTGGAGCCCAGAAATGAAGCTTTTATTAGAAAGCATTTGAACACTAATGGAAAGACACAAGTGAAGGTTAGAGGGCAACAAGCAAGGGAGTCTGAATGAAAAACCTTGAGGAGAGGAAGTTTAAAGTGAATTTATTGGGCAAG
This sequence comes from Peucedramus taeniatus, assembly GCA_013400575.1. Lineage (NCBI taxonomy): Eukaryota > Metazoa > Chordata > Aves > Passeriformes > Fringillidae > Peucedramus > Peucedramus taeniatus. The sequence goes on from WBNO01015726.1 coordinate 62,986, forward strand.
CTGTTAGCAGGACAGTCTTCAGCAGCATGTGGAGGTTTTATCCAGAAAGGAAAGAGATCAATAATGTGAGGAAGTATCTATGATGTTTAATAGCTTTTGTTGACTGGAACCATATGTACATTCCAGCTCAAACATAGCAACAGTAAATAAAATTACTGTTTAAAAAACATTCAACTTTGGGACAAAACAGCACATAATAGCTGGCAATAATAGCACTAAAATATTTACATGAATGACAGTAGAAAATATAATTTTAGCAGTCTTATATAATAAGCAACTAAATTATGTCAATATTATTCTTAAAATGCTACAAATTCAACATAATCTTATCATTAAAATATTAGCAGAATGATGTTATGGACATGACATTCACCCTCAGTGCTGAATCCCTGGGTTTTTCCAATAAGCTTAAGTTAACAAGTCTCCTGTCTTGTACTTTGGAGTTCACATTCATGATAAAGGTGAACCAGCAGCATCTGCAGAAATGTAAAAGTGATGTGGATGATGTTCTCCACAGCAGCTGACTACCAGCCACTGACACCTGCAGAGCTGATCCTCTTGACATTGAAAGTTTCCTGTCATTTAAGCTGCCTTTAATCCATCAAATGATTGGTCCTTTTGTTCTGTTTTTTATTTGTCCATTTTTGCAGTCTGATTGTTACTTTGCTGAGTTTTTTTCTCAGTCTGGAAATAACTGCTGGGTCCTTGGCCATCATGTCTTCTTCCTGAGAATGATGCTCTGGGGAGCCAGGTCTTCAAAACAAATCAGAAATGAACATTTCAATTAATCAATATCTGTGCAATTACAAATACATTTGTATTAGCAAATGCCACACCAAGGCTTATCTTGACTTCAGTCTTCATTTTTCCCCTACTATCGTGGCCATGTGCTATGATGCATCAGATCAGCATTTTCCTGATCATTCAGATCTGCAGTTCCCTTCTGCAATAGCAGTTCATTCATGCCTATTTTTCTATCCACAGTCGGCAACTCCTTTCCCTTACATAAATTTAAAGCCTTTTTGACATTCTTAAATTTTTTCTTACATGTGCAGTAAGGAACTGGGAACAGTAGGAACAAAAGGAAATATTAATGTGGATTCCAAAAGACAGAAACCTATACTGACTAGTTTAGGAGAATCACAAAATGAGGGAGATTGGAAGGGTCAGCTGGAGGTCTTTTAGTCCATTCTCTCTGATCAAAAAAGGTCCCCTAGAGCATGGATCTTTTAATGACAAAATCTCCTAGCCCATCTTCACAATTCACAATCACTGTGTGAAACTAGTCTTGTGGCAGCAACGGAATCATACTTCAGAAAAAGGAGGAAAATTTCCTGCTGTAAAAAAATCCTGTTGCTCATATGACACAAGTCTGTAAGCTGACAATGTTTAGGATTGATAAAGGGTTTGTAACAAGGTTACTAAAACTGTATTTTGAACAATCTGCAAATAAAATATTTTGAAAATATTTTAATACATTTAATTAATACATTTTGTTAAATTCATTAATTTTGTCTAGTTTTTCTCAGAGACAGCTTGTGCCTCTTTAGAAATAAAAATGAGATAAATTCATGAGTTTTTATACCAAGCCACTTTCCCATAATTCGTTAGTTTTGCAGGTTTTCAGCATCTCATTTCAGATTGTATTTTCTTGTTTGTTTGCAATTTTTCAGTGTCATGGTTTAAGACCAGCTAAAAACTGGACACAAAGTCATAATACTTTGTATTCTCCATTACTGTAAAGTTTAATTTAAGTGGTAACTCACACACTTATGATTTATCACACTGTATTTACATGCTTTACTCTTCTATCGTACCTGCTTATCAGTGATATGCCCTGTTTTATACCGAGTCCAGAATTTCTAATGCTCATCAGAAATCATGATTTTTACTCCTTCTGACTAGAATTCATATTGACTCTGAGAGAACTGCAAACAGCTATGAAGCAATTAATAATGTCCCCTGTGTTGGGGTAATGAGTATAGAACAAAAGACATTTGGGGGTCCAGTGATCAATATAATCTAATTCAAGGAGAACCTAAATTCTCTGCCTCAGGGAAAAAGAAGCCCCTCAACATATGTGAAAACGGAATTCCAAATTCAAATGGGATGAAGAGTAGCTTATATCCTAGGGTCTAGAATATCCCACCAAGGAAAACCAGACATTAATAACTGGAACACTTAGGACCATGTTAACAAAAAATGACTGCATGCATCAAGAGCGTATTCTAGTCTTTGATTTTAGAGTCCAGTGGTGGAACTAAATCAAAATGCTTGTACCATGTCCCTACTGAAAATGAACAGATGGCCTTGATCTCTTGTGTATGAATATTTTTTGCACATACACTTCAGCAGCAAAATTTATCCTCCTAAAAAAGAACTGGAGGTGGGGATAGAGGAATGAGGGCAAGGGATGGGAGAAAAAGAAAAGACTCTGAAACATGAATGGCAGTGAAAGTCTATGAAATCTTTAGGAGTCTGCTTCTTCACTGATGGATTGTTTGCCTATAAATCATCAAAGTTTATTATAAGATCAGTTTACTAACCATAGATCACACTTATTGTGAATAATTACTGGAAAATAGACAGTTGAAATAATATCCTATTCTCAGGCACACAGAAAACCACCTTATTGTTACATATCATTGCAAAATACAACTAAGTTACAACAGGACAAAGCTGTGCAATTAATGTTGCAGTTTTTAGCAGTACCACAGTCAGGAATAATTTCTCCCTATATTTTTACTTTCTACCTCATCCTTTTTAAAATTTCTCTCCTCTCTTTCAAATCTTTCATCTTTTTATTATCAAATTAATTTTCTCCAACATTCCTCACTGCTTTTCCCATTCTTCTTCTGCTACTTCATTTTTCTCTCAATGTTGCTAAGACATTCGTAATAAGGTTTCTTGATTCTCTACAAGACTTTCATAGCTATTTTAATGTTCTGTACCAAAAAGATATCTTGGTGATATTCCTCAGAGATTTTTGCTCACTTTTGCAAATCTAGTGAGAACTAGAATTTTAAATATATTGAAAAATTTGTGATGAAGGGACTGTCTGTTCCATCCCCAAAAGAGCCATCCCATCAGAGCAGAAAGGTCTGGAAAAGTATGGACCAAGGTATCTTATACCAAATTAACATCCCAAATATAGAAGTTATAGTATCACCCTTCCTGCTCTGCATGATGAACTTCTGGGTGAATGACTACAGACATGAATTAGAAGCAAGAAATCTCTTCAGATCATATTTTAAAAGAAAAGCCTGAGCTGGAAGTGTCTTGAGGAGAAGAAAAGTACTTAGGCACTGGTTATTGCATTGCCTCATCTTACCTAACCTCAGAACAGGCATCTACATGACCTGAACAGCATCCTTTATGGGCACTGGAGTAAAACAAGAATTTACAGGATGCAATTTGTCTCATCCTAATGAATGCTAAAAATAGAAGAGAGAAATTTTGCTATAGAAGTGTCCACCCATTTATATGAATGTGGTGATTTAAAATCAGCTGGGGAGTAAACTCCAAACAAACTGCTCCACATTCACCTACCCCCTCTGGTGAGAGAGGACAGGGTCCACAGCGCTGGATGCCAGCAACTGCCCCAAAGAAGGAAAAGATCAAAAGGTGTCCACTCCTCGTATGTGTGCTCCCTTCTCTCCCCTCTGAGGCCATTCTCCCCAGGGATGATTCGTGTGGTATAGAATAAAAATATCAAAATGCCCATGTGGCTCTAGGTTCCATCCTCTTTTTGGCACCTGCAAACAAAACTAGAGCAAGTGACCAATGAGAAAGATGGAGCTGGATCATATTAGATCATACATTGTTGATGTGGTGAACATTCAAAAAAAAACACCTTAGTAACTATAAATTGGACATATTTTTCCTTATAAAATGCAGGGGGACATAAAAGGTTCATCACTGCCTCAACAGACTCTGAACATTTGAACCTTCCTAAACTAGCCTTTAGGAGCACTTGCAGTACCGTAACAATGAGTCTGTCTCTTTTCTTGAAGATTAAAAGAGATTGGTTTTTCTTTTTGGGCAATTTCACTTTGTTTATAAATTGTTAAATACATTTTACCTAAATGTATTTTGCATATTTTTGGCTTTTTCTTTTGAAAAATGTATGATTTTGAAAAGGGTCTCTGCATCTTTCAGTACAGAAGAAATATTACCACAACAAATCCTTTGTGTATATAAATAGATTTATATAAATATACATGTATTAATATGTGTAAAATTGGTTTTAACAGTCAATAGGGGAGGAAAACAGAGGAGACTGTCAAAAGCCATTTGAACTTATTTCTCTACAAAACACAGTAAAAACAATAGAGATGATGTTTCTTTCCAGGTAATGAGTCGTATTTGAAGGTTACTATTCCACAAATATATTTCTATTCATACCTTATCAAATGTCTGAAAATTATTCGTTCTCTTGTCTTTTCTGACTAGAAAAATTCACAGATATTTCTCTAAGATAATACAAATTTTCAGATGATATAAACAAAAAATATTGTAGCATTTAATGAAAGCAGCTATCCATCTGTACTGCAATTAATGAACCAGAATTGGCATTTTCCTCAGTTCTACATTTTCTACTAATCAGGAATTTGCCCCTGGGAAATACAAATGCCTGTGCTGAGTAGACACAACACATAAAACACTGATACAAAACATTTAATAGAAATCTGCATATAATGAATATAACTCCTGAAAAGCTGTTGAACCTCACTGGCGAATAACTAGCATTGTGCAACAAAGTATGGAGCCCAACTCAATGTCCTAATTTGATTTTACTTTTTCTTCTTTTTAATGTCATTGGATATAAAACAGTTTTTATTATTAATCTCTTTTTGAAACCGTATGAAATTGAGGTCTGATTAAAGATTCTGTTCTTAGAAAAATAAACATTTTCATGTTCAAAATAATTTCCATATTAAACATATTTTTTCCAAAATATATTGTAGCATCTCTGTTTTTATCAATATAGGAACTAAGGAAGAGATGTGTCCCAAATGAAACTGAGTTAATGATGGGATCAGGAGTAAAATGCATCATCCTGTCCCTGTGGAGGTATGTCCTCTATCTAGAAAATATCCTTTTCCCACCTCGGCTGTTCACAGGCAAGAGTTACTACTGGCTGTGCTGTGTGCTTCACTGCTGATGGTCACAGAAGTGCTAGATGTGGAAAGAACCACAGGAAGGCAGCAGATGGTATTGTCTAGGGATAGAGTTGTAATTTATGCTCTTGAATTTACTACCATACATACATTTAAATAATAAGAAATATAATGAAAGAGCAGTAGTTTCAGTGATGGCTTTTGGCATAATTCTAAGCCTGTGTTCAGAGTTTTTGAATTAATTATCCTGTCAATCAGAGTCTAAAAGAAAAAATCTAAAGATCCAGCTGTAATTTTCAACAGAATACTCTCAGAAAAACTATATTAAAAAATGCATTATATTCTATTAAAAAATTCATGCTAGTAAATGAGACTTTAGAACTCAGCATTAGATTGCCCACAATTTTTTTATTTATTCATTTACTTTAAAAAGTTTTCTCATCCTAAATTCTTTATGCCTCAGGCATTTGTCTGAAATCTTGATGCTGTAAGCCTTCAGGCTTACCAACAGTAACTGTGATGATGTTTTATAAATTTCTGCAGAGTAGTTTAAGGTTTTCTGCTGACTCATTGTTACAACTGAGAAATGCTAATGTATCCTGTCACCTCAGCCGCTCACACTCATCTGTCATCTCTGGTCTCTTAGCTTGTCCCATACCTCGAGGTGCCTGTTGCCATTCTCTCTGAAGGACTGACTGCAGCAAAGGAGGACTTTTGTGAACACTTACAATTATGTGAATTTTCAAACCCAAACAAGACTTTAGGGAGAATTAATATATTTCTCTTAGTTACATGTCTATTAACTTATCACAACCATCAAATCCAAAGAATAAAATGGATGTTTAGAAGGATTGCAGCCTACAAAAGCTCTATTTTTTTTAAATTCATTTTTAAGTCTCAGGTTATGGACAGAAAACTGTAGATACACGCACTAAAAAAGAACGGTTTTTACCACCATCAACAAACCACAACACTGTATCTAGCACTTTTACCCAAAATGTATATCAGAAGAATAAACCCACAGCAGAAAAGTTACATTCAAACACTGATGAACAGAAAACTAATGGAGTAGCATCAGAATAATAGTTATTCCACCCTGAAGAATTTTAAATGCATTCATCAGAAGTAATAAGTATTTACACATCAGATACAATAATAATCATCAGATCTGATTTCTGTTTTCACCTCTCTAATTTTTTCTGACTCCTGAACATTTTCTTTTCTTGACATATTAATTCTACTGTACTAAAATTTTATTGGATTTTTCATCTGCTTTGATCCTTACAGTTATACCTCAGCTTCTTGTGACTCATAAGATGCATCCAATTATGTGCCTAATTCTATTTCAACTATTATGCTTTTTTTTCCTAGGAAAAAAAATGATGAGTTTAATTTGTTTAATGTAAAGTAAAATATGTTCAAAATATTCCTGAATTTAGGGCTTCAGAAAATTCCTCTCTTTCCCCTATTTTTTTCCAGCAAAGTGCTTGATTTACACTTATGAGTAGCAAGAAAGATTTTATGCTTTCTGGTCACATATAAAATGCAGAAATTAACAAGATACGAATGATTTCTCACAGAAAAACCAATCGTTTTTCTTAGTTGCTCTGAGTTAATTTTATGACTAGTTTCAATTCTCCTTCACAGTCCTTTCTTAGAAATTGCCTAAGCCTGTAAGGTTTAAGCTATAGACCTCTATTTTTAATCTTGCAGACTTCCATCCATTTTTGATATATATAACTCATTCTGTGAAATTGTCTGTTTAGAGCTGATTGTTTAGAATATTTAGTAGATTGTAATATTTTTCCATTAAACATTATAATACTTTGTCAATTCAGATTTTGGTTCCCTTTTTTTTTTTCTTTCCTTACAAAAGTCCTCATTTTCACTTCTAGAATTTCTTGATATGAAAATAAAGCATTAAACACTTTCAAACTTCTCCAGGGAAAACTTTGGTCTACTTGAGCTTAGCCTTGTTATCTGTCAATCACTCAATCAGCCTTTATTTTCTATACAGTAGCACAATGGAGAATGAATCTCAGAGTGCCATGCATAATAGCTGTTAGTTAACAAGAGAAAGCTAATCTCAGCTGATGAATTTTCACTTTTGTTGTACATCTACTGTAAAGACTTTCTAATAACCTCAGGGACTAAGTGCTGTTGCTTTAGGGTATATGCTTGAAGTCTTAGTCTCTGTGTTTTTTGCAGCTGTGTCCATGATTACTCTGGAATAAAATGAACTTGAGTTTAGACTAAAATAATAATAGCATCAATGACTAAATATTTATGCTATGCAGCATAACAGAGACTAATTACATTTTTGTGGCTTAACAACTTACTATGGCCACTGGCTAAGCAAACTGTTATAAATAGATCAAGGCTGTGCTACTGAATCAGTATCCATACAGTAAAATTAATCATAGCTACAGTCTTTGCATCTTGCACACAGATGAGGAATACACCTGAGGGAGGTCACAAAACTAAACTTATGCAAAACTAAAATGTACTGCTACCTAGATAATTGTTAAATGGCAAAACTTGCCCCTGACTCCATGAAATGTCAAAAGACACTTGAGGGAGCCACTCGTGTACTTTTAATCTGCACTTTTCCATTAAAAGAAACATTTTGTGTCAAAGTGAATGGTGGCACTAAGAATGCCCTATGCTTACAACACTGTTAGTAACAGCAATAATTTCAGAAGTCCCATACCTATTTTTTTCTCTTTTTTGATGCTTAACACAGAATTTTGAGCTCCCTACATAAAGAATTTGACATTTTTTTCTGGGTAATGTGTAGACAGAAGAACAGAGGAAAGTGTATGCAAAACAGTAAATGTACCTTGAAAGCTTGAGCATGTGAGAGTTTCAAAAAAAGTGTATGGATGTTACCCTTTATCAGAATAAAAGAAGCAGGAGTAAATAAAAAAATCACTATAGTATAAGCAGACTGTCTTGATTCTGCTACTAACTGAGCTTCTTTTTCAGTATAAACAAGCATGTAATATCTATTGTTAGATACAACTGAGTAAATTCTAGTATAGGCTCATTTTCCAAACTACATGTGTTGACATTTGTATTAAAAACATCATTATTAAACATTAGAAGCAGCCATTTCACAACTCAGATAAAAATGCCACAGATTTTTTCTGAATTATTACATTCTATTTAATCTAATAGATTTTTGTAGGAATATCCTGATTTTAAAGTTTTGTATGTAAGCAGGCCAAATCTATCTCTGGTACATTTTTTACAGGGAATGACTCACACAATGACTGGGGTTAAAAAGGACCTCTGGAGATTATTTAGTCCAAGCTCCCCTGCTAGAGAATGTTCACCTAGAGCAGATTGCACAGGATCATTTTCCAAGCAGGTTTTGAATATCTCCAGAGGAGGAATCTCCACAACATCTCTGGGCAGGCTCTTCCAGTGTTTTGTCACCCTCAAAGGAAATAAGTTTTTCCCTATACTCAGATGGAAATTCCTGGTTTTAAATTTGTACCTGTTGCCCCTTGTCCTGTCATTAGGCACCACTAAAAACAATCTAGTTCTGTCCTCTTGATGGCCACCCCAAAGATACTTGCATACCAAGTATGCATTTATAGGTTCACCTCTCAGTCATCTCTTCTCCAAGCAGAACAGTTCCAGCTCCCTCAGCCTTTCCTCATAACAGAGATGATCCAGTTCCCTAATCATCCTGATAGCTCTTTGCTGGACCCTCTCCAGTAGTTTCTTGTACTGGGGAGCCTAGAACTGGACACAGGACTCCAGATGGGGCCTCCCCAGGGCAGACTACAGGGGCAGAATCACCTCCCTTGATCTGATGGCCACACTCTTCCTAATGCATCAACAGTTGCTCTCCAGCAGGTCAGGCCCTTGTCTCCACTTGTGCATGGAGTTATTTCTCCATGGGTGCAGGACCCTAAACTTGCCCTCGATGAACTTCCTTAGGTCCTTCTCCACCCAGCTCTCCATCCTGTCCAGGTCTGGCTGAATGGTAGCACAGCCTTCAAGGTGTACCAGCTACTCCTCCAAGTATTCCACCTTCAGCAAACTTATCAAGCATGCAAGGGTCTTGTACTGACCCTGGGGAGCACCACTGGCTATGGGCCTCTAATTAGACTGCACTGCTGACTGCAACCCTCTGAGCTCTGCCATTTGTCCAGCTCTTAATCCACTTCACTGTCCACTAATCTAGCCCATACCTGATCTTATGTGTGAGGATCTTATGAGAGAAAGTATCAAAAGCCTTGCTGAAGACAACATCCAGTGCTCTCCCCTCATCTACCCAGCCAGTTATTTCAGCACAGAAGGGTTCCAAATTGGTCAAGCATGATTTCTAACTTAGGAATCCATGATGACTACCCTGAGAACATACTTTTTTGTCCACATGCATAGAATGAACATCCATAATGAGCTGTTCCATCCCCTTTCCTTGGATTTAGGTGGGCTGGATAACCTGTCGTTCCCTGGGTCCCTCTGTGGGGACTCCTTTTTGAAGACTCGAGTGACATTGTCATTCCTCCAGTCCTGAGGCATCTCTCCTGCTCTCCATGACTTCTCAAAGATGACGGAGAGTGGCTTAACAATAACATCAGTCAACTCCTTTAGCTGATATTTCCTCTGTAGGCTTAGGGTAAAATTAGAGGGAGCAAGGCGAAAGGGTATTATCTTTATTATTTAGGTTTTCTTTTTGGTTTTGGTTTTTTTTTTGTTTTTTGTTTTTTTTTTTGATTGGTTGATTATTTTGTGGAAAACCTCCAATATAACAGTATACTTCAGGAAGAGAAAACCTTGAAAATGTTTCCTCAAACATTTCAAGTAACAGATTAAAACTAAAAAAAAAAAAATGGAGTGTTCAGAGGAAACCAGAATGAAACAGCACAAAGAAGGTTTCTATCTCAAAAGAGAACTGCAGTATATAGATAAAGCTGTAGGGGTAATTTGACCTTCAAAACCTGAATGGGTAGGTTTTTGAGATAGAAGCTACATCCCTGAAGTAGGGGAACCTGTGCTCATGACTGAAAGATAAGAAAATGCTAGTAATTCCAGTCAGGGCAACAATATGGTGTAAAAGACCTATCTAGAAGTAAGCACACATTGGAAAATATTTTTCTCTCCCCATATTTGCCCATTTTTTCCTCTATGGCAAAATGTTAGTATATATTTCTTACAGCAGATTGCTGTGAGATTTAATAAATTTCACTAGGAACTAAATTTGTTTAAAAGTAGTAGGTTTTCATAACACATATTCAGACCTGAGAAAGAATCAGTATGTCAGTCCAAATTAATCTCAATCTTTTTTTAAAAGCTTGCTAACAGATGTCAATTAATAAGCAGAGAGCTTATGATAATTGGCAGTTAACACTCTATTATGAATAAGGTTGTTTGCTGTTAATGGAACGTAATGGATTGTAATTCTGTACTTTAATATTACACACCAAAGCATGCCTCTCTCACCTCCCTTTCTGTCTTCTCAACAAATTAAATAATATTTGACAATGATAAGTAGACAAAGGATTATACTTAACACATTTAATATGCAGTATTAAATACACTGAATGTAGCCACTAGATAAGTGATATTTAAACATACATTCCTGTAACTCCTAATATGAAAATGACAAATTTTGTTTTGTTTTTTTTCCACCTGCCATTGTTAAAACTCACAAAATCCAGTGGGTGGTCAGTCATGAGTGGTGTTCCCCAGGATCCAATTTTAAGGCCAGTTCTGTTTGATATCTTTGACAATGATCTGGATGAGGGGATTGAGTACACCCTCAGTTTTCAGAGGACACCAAGTTGGGTGGGAATATTGATCTGCTGGAGGGTAGGAAGGATCTGCAGAGGGATCTGTGATCGATGGGCTGAGGACAACTGTGTGAGGTTCAACAAGGCCAAGTGCTGCACTTCTGTCACAACTGTCTGCAGCACTACAGGCTGGGTGACACTGGCTGGAAGATGCCTGGTGGAAAAGGAACCTGGGAGTGCTACTCAACAGCTGAATGAACATGATCCAGCAGTGTGCCCAGGTGGCCAAGAAGGCAAATGACATCATGGCTTTTTTCAGCAATAGTGTGGCAGCAGGACAGGGGAAGTGACTGTCCTCCTGTACTTGACACTGGTGAGGCCACACCTCAAGTTCTTTGCCCAGTTCTGGGCCCCTCACTTTTGAGAAAGACATTTTGGTGCTGGAGCATGTCCAGAGAAGGGCAACAGAGCTGGGAAATTTCTAGAGGATAAGTCATATGAGAAGTGTCAGAAGGAGCTGGCTGTTAACTTGGAGAAGAGTAGGCTCAGGGGACACACTTGCCAGAACTACCTGAAAGGTCAGACCCTTCTCCCAAAACTAAGAAACAGGACAAGAGGAAATGGTCNTTCTGGGCCCCTCACTTTTGAGAAAGACATTTTGGTGCTGGAGCATGTCCAGAGAAGGGCAACAGAGCTGGGAAATTTCTAGAGGATAAGTCATATGAGAAGTGTCAGAAGGAGCTGGCTGTTAACTTGGAGAAGAGTAGGCTCAGGGGACACACTTGCCAGAACTACCTGAAAGGTCAGACCCTTCTCCCAAAACTAAGAAACAGGACAAGAGGAAATGGTCACAAGTGGCATCAGGGGAGGTTTAGGTTGGATATTTAAAAAAATAAATTGGGGGAAAGAGTTGTCAAGAACTGTCCAGGGAACTGGTGGAATCATCATCCCTGGATATGTGTAGGTGTGGACCTAGAGACAAGTGATGGATGTGACAGTGTTAGGTTAACAGTTGGACTCAATGGCCTTAAAGGTCTTTTCCAATCACTTCTGTGATTCTATTCAAGTGTATGTAAACAGTAAGTACAAATCTTGAAAGCACTGGCATTGAGACTAAGTGATCCTTGCCAATAATTGCTATTTCATGTGTGACAGTTCAGAAGAAACAAACTTGCTCATAGGAATCTGTACGTGATCCTTAAGTGAGGTAAGTGAGTAGTAAATTAACACAAGAGCCTGCTGAGGAATTGTTTCTGTCATTTTCTGCTGGGAATTAACTTAGATCAGTTCTCTATCAGGGGATAAAAATATAGAAACACAAAGAAAGGATGATTGCACTCTTTGTAGTGTATACATGCACCATATTTGTTTAACTACACAGAGTAATAGCAGTATTTCTTTTCAAGCCAGTGCTAATTACAGTTTGAATTAATCTCTTTGCCATTGCTAGCATTAAACTTTAAAATATGTTTGCTTGTTTGACTTCACAGCAGTGAATGTATTGGCTACTTAGGTTTTTCTTTTCATTCCTGCTTACAGAAGTGTCTGTCTATCTATCTATCAATCATCTATCTATCATCTATCCATCTATCTATCTGAACCTTGTCTATATTCTGGAAAGGATATTTATGCTGTGGAAATTGCAGAAGACATCCCTCTGTAATGGCAAATTGAGAAAACTTTTTGTTGTGTTGTGTTTTATATGCCTTTTTATAATTGTTCTGTACCTTGGTTTATCCCAGTTCTCTCCTATGTCAGTGGTTCTGCCCATGTTGCCTCCTCCCTCTTCCTTCATGTCAATCCCCTGCCTCCTCCCTCAACCCCTCCCTGGTGTCCTGTCTGTCACTCAGTAGCCCATCCCTTCCCCCTAGAAACTTCTGTTAAGGGCATCGAGTGATTGGTTCAGGAACTGGGGTTCCTCCCACAAGTTACCCCCATTAGTCTCCCCAGAAGTCCATCTTCCCAATGTCCTGTATACATCTGATTTTCAGATTTTCTCATAAATTCTGAAAAAATGTCTTTAATTACAGCATACAAAATCCCATTTTGAAAACACCTAGGGTTAAAATTAATTATTTTACTCCATGAATGTTCTTGTAAGTTTCCACTCATGATTAATCTTTTATTTATCCTTTGCTTGATATTCTTATCATATATAAGAATATGAAGCTCTGTTATAAAAAATACTCCAATCTGTAAATTAATCAATAATTTCCCTCTAATCAACCTTTTTGTTATAGTTAAATTAGGATCAAATCATGAACAAATCTCCCCTTTCCAAAAATATTTTGAAAATAAACAAATTTTAGGTCCCTTTTTAGTGACTGAAAATGGAACTATAGATCTCTACATAACAGTGATGCATTTGAAAATAGTAATTATGATCTGCACCTTTCTAGATCTTCTGTGAAAGTGAGAGCAGCAATAGGAGATATGCCTAGGGAGCATTATAATAATTAAATCTTCTTAGTGTAATAACATGATAGATTGAAAAGTGTCAGACACCGAAAAAATGCCTTTCCTAGATACTTTAAAAAATTGGTACAAAACTTTGAGGGAACAGAAACACCATCAGAGAAATATTTTCCGCATTATGAGAAGGGTTAGGAAATTAACCCCTTTTTCCTAAAATCTAATTAGAATCTAAAAGAGCTATCTCCTTGAAGTGCCTCATAGAAACCTGATATGTTGACAAGTATTCAAATGAAAACAATTTGCATTTGCTTGTCTTGGATTAGAAAAGAAAAAGCAAAAAGAAAAAAAATTTTCTCAGACCAAATTTTGTACATGGAAACACAGATGGAAGTGTTTCAGAATTTGGAGGATATGAAATAACCGAGAAACAAAGTCCAATGTTTTTTTGCTATGTGTATTCATAGAAGTCTATACTTTAGGAGAACTGGGCAAACCCAGCAAGAATTTTAAAGGAATGTGGGCAGCATAGCAATGGGTATGCTCCTTAGTGCTGTTTTGATAAGAATTGTATCTCAAGCTCATATGTTCAGGATACCTTTTCTCCAGAAGTCCCAAACAGATAGACCAAAATAGCAGCTTCATTTTTTAAGGGAAAAAACTCCCATGTTGTGTGGGTTTTTGTTTTATTGTTTGGTTGTGGGTTTTTTTTCTTTTTTTTTTTTTTTTTTTTTTTTTTTTTTTTTTTTTTTTTTTTATTGTTGCTTTTAGGTTTGTTTTTTTTTTAAGGAATGAAGTGTTTCTTCATGGTGCTGTAGGAATGAAGGAATTTTCTCACATTTGTCCGATGAGCTTGGAAGATAAATCTAACTGTAAGACAAAATGTTCTTCCTCCTGAATTGTCAAAATCAATGAAAAGTTCAGACTGTGTTGAATCTGGGAGGAAAAAACTGGTGCATGAGTTAAGATACTACGTCATATTATTTTGCCTTCTAGCTGCAGCTCCTGGATTAGTGCTGGTCAATACTTAAACACAACCTGTCCACCTGTATCCTGTAAAGGAGAGGAAGCCACTGAAGGTCTCAGGCATGAGACTTGCTCAGGGATTAGTGCCAGAAAGCCTACCCTTCCTAGCTGACAAAATGCTTTGGTGGCTGGAATTCTCCTCTTGATACACTGAAATTTCACCATAGATGTCTAAGACCTAACTATATTGAAACAAAGAAAACACAGTTATTTCATGGTAAAACACTGTTTAAACATACTATAAAGCCCCTCTCAATTTTTCTCTGCCATTAATTTCCTTCTGTTGCAGTCAGTTTCCAGCAGTCCTGTCATTAATTATATTATAAACAATGGGTACTCAGATTCAGCTTACCTGAGATGGATGATTCTTCTTAGGCTCACTCAAGACCTAAATCTTTCAGCAACTGCCTGTTTGGCATCTCTGCATGTGAATAGTAGCCAAGCTGACGGTATTCTTACTAATATTCAAAAGATTTCCCAAACCTGGAAGAAAAAGAAAACCAGGAACAAACCCAAGAAAAAAATAAACCAAAACCCCAAACCCAATTTTGAGAAGTTTTGTCACAAATATAATATAAAATTTAAGGATTTTTTTTTTGTGTAAAAACTGATTATGTCTCTCTTTTCTTTATCCATAAATGAAATGAAGCTTGAATATTTATGAGGTGTTTGCTATCCAATGTTTCTTGTATTAGTTTTAAAATGCATTTGAACATATAAGTACGGGAATCTTACTATTATACCTGTGAGAAGGAGAGAATTTTTGTTTTATCTGTGACAAGGGGAGAATTTTTGAAAATATTTCTGAACTTTTCAAAATTGAAATGCATTTAGAAAAAACATTACTGGAATAACTGAAATGTAAACTAGTTTATTCTGTCCAAAAGCAATTAAAGACCTTGATAGCCATTTTTAATGTGTGGCTTTATTCACACTTTTCAGTGTAAGCAAATTCAAGGAAAAAACCTATCTGCTTCTACTGAATTTTGTGCAATTCCTTGTTTCAGTTTTTCTTGGTTCCATTACACCTCAATGAAAAAGTCTTTAATAAAATCTATATTTTGTACACTATATCAAAATTTTATAATTATATTTCTTTCCTTAGCATAATTAAGTTTCTTTCACAAGTAGTGACTAAGCTCAGATTTCAAAACCTATACATTTGAAATTGTGCAAAGATATTTTGCATGATCTTACCATGCATCTAAACAGTACAGGTGGCAGCTATGTGGTATAGAATACAGCTTGTTTGAATAATAGATCAAGTACACTAAAGAAACAAAATCAAAACTCAATTAAAAAAACTAATTGAAAAAATTTAAAATTAAAAGAGTAAATTAACTAGTAAAAAGCTTGGTTGATACCAGAATGACTAATGATATACCCTTAAATCACTCAACAAAGAAAGCCAAAGTATCCTACCAAAAGAAAAACATTGCATTTCATTTTTCATTGAAAACATTCATATTAAAATACATGATGCCACCAATTTTTGGGTTACATGTTCTCACATTAATTTAATTTAATGTACTTTTTCATTATTTTCTAATTACATTTATTACAAATTTCCATTGTTTACATAAGCTATTAATGAGCTTGTTTGTAGAACTTGTAATGACAAGAGCCTTCCAAATTATTGTTTTTATTAGGTTTTCAGACCTGGAAAATATAGAAAGTTGCTAGGTTTTTGGGAAGAACTATGAACTCTCCCTGAAGCATCACTCAATTTGCAAGGTATCTAATTATGTGTATTCCAATAGGACATAGTTCCTTTCATTTCAAGGGATCGTGATCATCGCCTTATTCCGCGTCCATCAATATCCGTCTTCCTCTCTCCAAAGTCTGACTGCCACCACGCCTTATCGGACATCTTGACAGTATAATTGGAAACTGGTATCAGTGGGGAGGTTAATGTGTCAGAGAAAGCAGCATTTCACCTGAGTCTTTTTTCACAACCTTTCTGTTAAAAGGTCATACTTGTACAATCAGATGGAACCAGCATGTTCATCTGTTTCAACAACGCTGACAGTTGTTTCTAGGTTTCTTTTTTTTGAAAGCTGCAATTATTCCCTACACTAATGCAACTCTCAGTGATTTGTTTCCTTTTTAGATCAGTTGTAACATTATCTTTTTAACTTAAAACTTGTCTTATTATGACCAAATGGAATGCAAGGATTAGCATCAGTTATCAGTCTTTGATCAACAAAAATTTACACAGAAAACCATCTTGAAGGTCAGTGTTCTACAGATCGTACCGTGTGTGATTTATTTTTCTATATCCAAGTTGTTGGAAGTAATACAAGTATTTTCTTATTTTACAGAAACAAAAAAACTGAATCCAGAAACATTTTATTGATATTTCTTTATTCTCTTTTATAATTTCTGCAATAATGATTTGCAGTGACCAAAAGCAACTTCCTGTCTGATTTATCTTTTTTCTAATTTCAGAATTAGTGTAAAACCTGAATAATCTTTTACCTGCCTTTTTTTCCAGTGTTTTATTTCTCAAGACGTGCTATTTTTTCAGTGTATTACTATATAAATTTTCATTATTGTAGGAATTTTATTAGTCTTTGCTGCACCTCTCTTTTGCTTGTATTTCTTTTTTGATGTTAGACATTCATATGTATTGAAATTCACAAAAACATCTTTGTTTTGATTTGCCATATCAAGAAATGGTTACCTAACACTATTTGGATTTGAGTTAGCTTGCATGATATGTGCCTGCTTTCAGTGTAATAACTAAAGAAACATTATTAATAGGAACTGAAACATTATCAGCAGTCAGCAACAAACAGTTGCTGTCTAACAAACAAACTAACAGTTTTCTCCAGATCAGTGAAAGATGTTGAAATATTTATTTACTCCATGTAGCAAAAAAAAAAAAAAAGAGAAATATTTACTCTGGACATAAAATTTATATCTTGATTTCGCTTCGATGTTGAAAATCTCTTCAGACCTTTTTAGCATGGGTGATACCTGTGACACAAACTTCTGCAAAAACACCATCTTTCCAGTTCATTTATAATGTTATTGAAGAAAATAAACAGAAAATTATTTCTTGTGCATCATAATATTTTTTCATACTCCACTTTGTAAATGTCAAAAATTTACTCCTCTGTAAGAATGCTTGAGACAGAAAGTGAAAACTGATACTGCATTCAAATTAGTATTAAAATTAGGGTGAGGAAAATTTAAGCACAGATTTGTATTTCCTTAGGCAGCTTGCTGTTGAGAGAAGGCCTAAGCCTTAGCCTAGGGGTCCTGTCTGTCCCAAATTTCTATTTCCTTTCTTTCCCTTTCTCCTTCTCTTTTTCTTTTTTCTGTCCCTTTAATTATACAGATTCTCAGGGAAACTAAACTTTGATTGACTGCTAGAGAAAATCCTATCTGGATTTCCATGGATTCCTCACAAGCTAGCTAACCAGGCATTATTAATATGAGCTCTTTGTCATCCTTTCCTCTCCTACTCTTTTATATATTTCACACTTTTGTTGTGGTTTAACCCCAACAACCAAGCCCCACATAGCCACTTCCTCACTCCTCCACCAGCAGGATCATGGAGTGAATTGGAAGTGTAAAAGCTAGAAAACTCATGGATGGGGATAAAGGCAATTTAAAGGACAAGCTGTGAGCACAAGCAAAGCAAAATAAGGACTTAATTCCCTGCTTTCCCTGGGAAAAGCAGGAAGATGTTTATTCAGGGAATGTCCTCCCTATTCCTCCTACTTCCCCCAGATTTACATGCTGCATGTGTAAATACATGGTTTGGAATATCCCTTTGGTCATTTGGGCTCACCTGTCCTGGCTGTGTCTCTGCCCAACCACCCCTGCATGCCCCACTTTCTCACCACCGTGGCCATATGCAAAGCAGAAAAGACCTTGGCTCTGGGTTAGCTCTGCTTAGCAATAACAAAAACATCTCTATGTTATCAACTCTTGTCTTCAGCTCAAATTCAAAACATAGCCTTATACCAGCTACTGTAAATAAAATTAACTCTATCCAAGTCAAAACAAGCACAGCTATCTACCAGTTTTCTTCTAGCTGTTATTCACCCAGGACAAAAAAATTCCTGAATTCTGTAGGTGCTTTACTTTTCTCCCAAATTGTACAGCAGCTTTCTCTTTGCAGGGCCCCTCATTAGGGCTCTTCATTACC
Source organism: Peucedramus taeniatus (assembly GCA_013400575.1). NCBI lineage: Eukaryota > Metazoa > Chordata > Aves > Passeriformes > Fringillidae > Peucedramus > Peucedramus taeniatus. Next base: position 81,450 of record WBNO01015726.1, read on the forward strand.
ATAAGAGCAGTATACTTTACTGATACTGCTGCTTTGCAAGGAAAGGCACTTTCCCTACTTCACAGAGTCTGTATATGGCACGTTTAATAGTTTTGCCAAACACAGAAGTGAAACATTGTCAGCTTTGGGGAAAAATCCATGAAGACAGCAGCAGCAAGTGTGTAAGAGGGATACATGAGATCCATCATGATCTCATGATATTATTTTTTTTTCAGTGCTTCCTACACCATTTAAAAAATGGAGAATTGCAAGACAGTCATCTATCACATCACATGAAACAGTATGGGAGGATATATGGAAAAAGAAGGATCGTGTCAATAATGGCGAAACAGCAGACAACAGTTGAGATTTATAACCATGAACTAGCAATGAGCTGCATAGATGCTGGCTTTTCTGCCTCTCTGACAACTCATATATCTGTAATGTGTTTTCCATCTAATTGTAGGGATTCAGCTGCTCATGGCTTGTTGCAGGATTAACTCTTGTATTTGGAATGGAAAGAGCTGAGCAGTAGAGAAGAGAAAGGAAGGTGAGACAAGGGCCTAATTTGGCACTGGTGGGCAATAACAGCCACTATGTGGAATATGGAGAATGAGACTCGTTAACAAATCTCAAGACAGAAAACATATAGAAAGGTAAAAAGAAAAAACCTTAGGGAATTACCGAATTGCTGTCTAATTACTGAATTAGCAAATAAATCTCCTATAGTACTTCTGATTTTAGGTGATGAAAATGCTTGGTTTTAGTGGAAAAAAAATTAAAAACAATTGATTTGCAAAAAAAAAAAAAAAAAACCAAAAAAAACCAAGATGAGTAAGCTGCATCTTGTAATGCTAAATTATGTCCCTGGTAAATCACTGAAGAAAATATTGAAAGAAAACAAATATGTGATCACTGACACCGGCATAAATTTATTTGGTGACATGACAGACACTTCAGCATGTGAAGAAAGCAGTCATGACTTCTCTCTGCAAAGGGAAGATGAGCTAGGGACACTTCTGTCTGCATTGTCACATGGAGTATTGAAATTTCAATACCAACTGTCCACTGTTCTTGAAATATGAGCCTGTGAAATATAGCATGCTGAAAGAAACAGGTAAGCATGTCTGAATTGATATCATGTTGGCCTCCAAATGAATTGAGCCAGACAATATAAACCCATTCTCCGACCAGAACAGCTGTCTTACTCCTATCTCAGCTGTGGCAGATGAAGAAGTAGAAGAGATGAAGCTGTAAATTAAGGAGAAACTAAAGGAACTGTGAGCCTTCATTAAATGAGAAAGGGCAGGAGACTGTGGATAAAATGTTGGAAGCCAAACACAGTTAAGAAATTTTTAATATATATCAGTTTTTGGTTGCCTAGGAGAGATCTTTTTTGTCTTTTTTTTTTGCTGTTCCAGAGTGCAAAAGAAATCTGATGTGTCAGAGGAACTAAAGGGTAAACTGCTCCCTGTGAAAAGTGGTATCTGCTCCCACACAAGACAAAAAATTCCATCTTTAAAACAGGAAAAACTGTTTGAAAAGGAGAGCTCACAGGTAGACAGGATTTCTAATGGCTTTTTGGATTCTTGATGAACTCATATTGGAATGAAAGGAGTCGTGATTGATCAAAACATTTAAAAAATTACTGCAGGTAAGAGTTTGAGCTTAGAGTAAACTTGAGCTGATCAATTTATTTTTTCATTCCTAACCATTACAATTTTATATCTTCATATCACTGGCAACAGTTCTGAAGTTCTTCTTTGTAAAAACCCTGAATTATGATTAACAGAAGTAAACTTCACACTCAGATGTACTTTATAAGATCTTGAACTGACTTTGGAGGTCCCATTGCCAAATAAGAAAGATTTATTGGAATTAAATTATTACATTACTTACAATTTGTCATACATTACTTACAATATGTCATTCCTTACAATTTGTTTAGTTCTAATCTGGTAGAATATAGACTGGGCCCCTGGAGAAACAAATCCAGTCATCAGTATGGTGAGGTTAGAAAATTCTGTTGTTTCAGAGTGAGTTTGTCTTGTGAATGTTGTGGTCCTGTGTTGCATGTCCTGTATTACACAGAAATTCAGAATTTATAATTAGAAATTGAGGTTTTGGTGGTTGAAAAAGCTTATGATAAGGATTTGTGTATAAAACACTTGTCTAATACATCCAATAAGCATCAAAGCATTTGGTGGAAAACCCGCAACTAGTACCCTGATGATATCCTGAATTATAACATGTTGTGTCATTCTCATAATGGAGCTTTCTCTCCTCAAATAGCTCTGTCACAGCAAAATGAATGATATGTAGCTGGTGTGGTCTGGGCTTCCCACGTACTTGGAGTGATAAAGGTCTTTATCCCAATTTTTTTTTTCCTGGTATTTAGGTAAGAATGTTTTTATGATATTGAAATAATTAGGAATTTTGAGCCATGATAGAGAACAAAATACATACATTTGCAGTCTAATTGTGCTAAAGGATCTTTAACTTCCAGTCTTCTCAATAGCTTTTAAATAGGATATTCAACACAGGGTACTAAAAATAGAAATTAGCAGTTCTTTTTAATTGTTTTTCATCTGAAAAATATTAACGTTCTTATTTATTTTGTGCATCTCTGCTGTTTCTGGTTTTTTTTGTAGAGGTTAAAGGCAAGGAGATATCCTGTACTCAGATTAAGTGTTATAAATTTGTTCCAGCACCCTGAAAATTTTCCTTCTGTTTCTTTTTCTTTTTGCTTTATCAGTAATCAGCATCTATCCCCTTGAACTTCCCAATTGCACTGCTGCCTCATCACACTAAACAATATTTTCAGTGCCTCTGAAAATTTGATAGTAGCAGTTTTTGGCAACAATTATAGGTTATCAAGGTGTGCAGACCTCAAACAAACCTTCCAGTGTTTTATAAAGTACCTGCCACTTAGACTTTGCTTCGTGATCAGAAAATCTGCTGATGGGAATCAGAGTGTTAATAAAGTGTAACTTAAGGGCACTTCATCTGTTGTTAATATCCATGAATATCAAGAAAACTTAAGAAACTCACTGAAATTAGGGACTGATTTATTAATGTATTGAATAGGTCAGTAATGGTTATTCAAATGATAATATGTGATTTTATTATTTTCTAAAATTATTATCCATCTCCAAGTAGATTAAATCAATATAACTCCTTATGATAAAGTGCATTCAGAGTGGTCTTATACCACTCTCACTGTAAATGGCTCAAAAGAAATGAGAATATTATCACTAAATCATCTGGACATTTCTGTCTAAAGATATTTAAATCTGTCTAGTGTTTTATTTTCCAATCTTGAACATTTTTGTATATAATGAATCATTGATAAGAAATATTTTCAGAGTTAAAAAAACTCCTGAGGGGTTTTTTTTTTTTCTATTCTGGTTGAGAAAGCATTCCAGAATAATTTTACCTCTATTTTGTACATATTGCAGTATCATTTACTGTGTTAATGAGAAAACTAGCAGCATGTCAGGACACATAAAAATATATTTTTAAAAAAATATTTTCTCCATGACCAGCTTTCGTTCACTCTAATAAAGTGACTTAAGTCTTATGACCCTTAAGTCATAACAGGTTTTATTCAGGAGGTGTTTTAGAAGCACACTGGAGTGAGTGTCAATCACTGCAGTGGGGTAATGGAACACTACCTTAGCTCTTCTCATGTCTTGATCTCACTAGAACTCAGCTTTAGTCCTAGGCCCCAGTTTCTGGTCACACGCATACTTTGTTAATTTCCCCAAGTTTTTCTTCCCGTGACAAAAAAACTTTTACAAGTCTGGGAATAATTCCAACAGAAAGATTTCCCTATAGTCAAAATAGGTAAATCCATATTACTTTTAATATTTCCACCCCACACAATTTTTCAGCATAATTCAAGTAACAGCTGTACACTAAAAACTCCCAAACAACCTCAGCCCAGCTTCTCAGGTAGGCAAAAGCAGAGCACTGTAGGTATAAAACTATTCTTTGGGATTTGCTGAAGGGATCATTCTCTTGGAGGAGACAACTTTTTGGAAACAAAGGTAAACATACAGCACTGATGACAATGCAACACACAGCTGATCCCAAAGTGTATATTCTACCATATTTCTCTCTACATATTTACCAACTTTCTTCTATATCAAGTTTCCCTCCTTAATTTAGAGTTTTTAAGTGGCTAATTATATCTTCTGTGATCTCAAAATTCCTTTTAACACTGTTATACATCCTATGTGCTCAGTTCATGCTTTTTTCTTCCTTATATTTGTATAAAAGAGTATTCTATCTAGAAATAAAAATGAATTTATACCTATAATATTATATTTTACATTTTGTAACTATGCAATATCAGACCCCTATGTTGTATACCTTGACTACTCTTATCAAAGCAGTATGGATCAAGAGATTGTTGTCTAGCTGCCTGTAAATCACAAAGTCCAAGTTACATAAGCTACAGAGCTAAAATAATTGCTTTTCATATTCTTCAGACCTATGTAATATTCCTTAATTCTGTGTACAGTCTAGTAGCAAATAGAAAATCACTGAAGGATTTCCACAGGCCAGCGTGTGTTTGGCTTGATTTATATTTAAATTTTTTATTTCATGTATTTTATTTTGAATTTGACTTTTATGATACCTTCCCATTTGAATAACATCAAATTTCTATCTAGTTTTGTAAATGGAAAAGAAACTCCCAGGATTGCTTACCAATCAAATAACACATACTCAATTTCATTATCTTTTTGGCTTTGTCTTTAAAAATTCACCAACAAACCTTACTCTAAATTTACTCTAAATTCTCCTAGTTCAAATTGTCATTTCTATGGAATCCAATTCAAATAACATGCCCTACAAAGGTCTGGAGTAATTTCCTCCACTGACACCCCCCTCAGAAATTGTAATTTTAATAATTATCTCCATATTTGCCACTGGCTCCTTTTTAATGATTCATTCTGTACAAAGACCAGGGACTTCACATATCTTTTAAAGTTACTGGGTTTTAACACAAATTAACAATTAAGAATTTAATATACAATTTCAAAGTTCCTCCACAGAAGTACACAGGATGGACTTATAACTCTACAGTGATATAAAATCAATGTCTTTATACTTTCTTCTCTGTTATAAAATCTGTGCAAAAAAATGAAGGGTAAGGATTTCCTGCAGGGGTCCAGGGCAGAGCAACAAAGGATTAAGGCACTGGAGCACCTCACAAGGAAAAGCTCAGGTAGTTGGGACTCTTCAACCTCAAGGAGAGACACCTGACAGGGGACCTCATCAATGTCTAAAAATATCTGAAGGGAGGGTGCCAAGATGGATCCTGGCTCTGCTCAGTGGTGCCCAGCGATAGGACAAGAGGCAACAGGCAGAAAGTGATGCGCAGGAAATTCCACCTGAATATGGGGAAGAACTTCTTTACTGTGTGGGTGACCAAGCACTGGGACAGATTGCTCAGAGAGGCTGTGGAGCCTCCCTCACTGGATCCATTCAGGAACCATCTGGAGACAATCCTGTGCTTTGCACTCTGGGATGACCCTGCTGGAGCAGGGGGTTGGACCAGGTGACCCACTGTGGTCCCTTCCAACCTGACCCATTCATGCATATGTGTTCAAAACTCACATGTCTCAGGAGATGGGCACTGAATATAGTGGAAAGTTCAGTACCATGGAAAAAGTTTTTCTTGGGGACTTCGTCTGGAAACATCAGGGAAAGTTTTGAGCTATTACATTGTTGTAATTTTTTTCTCATTGATCTCCATTATGAGTTGAGGATAGCAAGAAGCTTGAAGTGAATCTGATTTTTCCTCATATGGACCTCATTTATCTTCTGTGGAAACTTAGGATATCAAAAATGATTTAAGAAAAATTATTTCCTGTGTTGCCTATGTCTTGGTGGGAGGGAAGATAAAAAAAATCTATTTTAATTTTTGGTCAAGAAATTGATGAATTATTTTCTGTGATCTCTGGCACAAAAGGTAGTCTCAGCATTTCTGATATTTCTAAGACTCACTCCTTCTGCAATACATTACCCCCAACTGAAGCTGTTCTTAAATGATGGCACTTCCATTAGAATTGTAATACTATCTATTGTTTACAATGGAACACATTACATTTTTCTTTCACAGAATTTTTAGTTGTAATTCTCCCAGCATGCAAATAAATACCTAAGGAGAATTAGGTCTGTATATCAAAGTGTCAGGTTTTCAGAATAAGTGCTTTAATTCACTTCTACTTTTGTATCTCATAGTAGTGAGCTCCATGATAAAAATATTCCAAACATTCTAGTTATTCTGTTGAAATATTCTGGAAATATATCAGATTGTTGTGCTATGTTGAAAATCCTTTTTTTGTTAATACAGTTTTTTTGTCAGCTTTCACACATGCTACTTGTTCCATGTGTCCATGGTGGAGCAGAAGAAGGACTCCTCTCCTTCAGCAGCAGCAGCAGAAACAATGTTTAATGAACTGACCACAACCCCCATTGCCCATTTTCCTGTGTTGCTGGGGCAGGGGGAGGAGATAGAGGTGGGACAGCGGAAAGGAGGAGGAGAAGTTGGTTTAAAGGTCTTATTTTATTTCTCATTATCCTTCTCTGATTTTGCTACTTATAAATTCTATTAATATCTCTAATTTTGGTCTGGTTTGCCTGTGACAGTATTTGGTGAGTGATCTCTTTCTGTCCTTGTCTCAACCCATGAATTCTTCTTTAGATTTTCTTCCCCTTTCCAACTGCACAGGAGAGAATAGCTTTGGTACATCTGGCATCCAATATATTGTGCTAAACTAGAGAAATACATCCTGCAACAAGAATTGAGCAACTTCTGATGAATCAAAGAAGAATATTCAAGAAATTGAATATTATGCTTAAAGATTTGTAATGCCCAGGGAATCTAGTGGTTGACACTTAGACTACTAAGAAGCCATACATTGAAGTTAGCAGAACTGTAAATTTTCAGTTAGGCATGCAAAATTCTACTTTTCACTCTACTAGTCCATTGACTTTAGACATAGCTTCCCTTTTGAGCTAGCATTTTCACATCAGAACAATTAATTTAGGAACAGATGCAAAAATGTGCATTTGTTTGTTCAGTGATCACTCAAAGACAAATATAAAAATATTAGATATGAGGGAAGGTGCTAACTGGCTGTGATTCTGATTATGGTTTTGGGAAATTCAGAATTGTTTAAACAAGTAATTGACTTTGTATTGTATATTATGGCTTTTATCATCACCACATCAAAAAGACTGATAAATTTTCCAACTGTCTCTATATTATTCCAAGCATGTCTTTAGTAGAAGAAAGTATGCATGTTTTTTTATTTTATTTGCTTCTACTAGTTCTTAATTACAATCCTTTTCATTTTCATTTAAAACCTCATGATCCAAAGCTCAAAAATGAACAACTAAAAGTTAAATTCAGCAATAACTGTGTAAAATAATAAATCAGGCAAACTTCTGTTTTAACTCTTGTCTGTCATACATTCAATGAATGTACTGACAGTGCAATTACTGATGTGGTGAAAACTAAAAACAGAAAAAAAGCATACCTCGTTTAACGTATGGATAGCTAATCGGAGTCTAATATGATCAGTCAGAGCTTCAAATCTGCATGTTCTCCTTTATTTCTGTGGTATACACTTTCAGGCTCTAATTTTATGTTGTTACTTGCACAGGAAATGAAGCTGAGTTTAAGAGGAAGTTACTTTCCCCTTCAGTCCCCACCAGTATTGTATAATTCAGTTCATTGTTAAAAACAGCTTGCATGCAACAATAACTTTAGAGCTAACTTGTTATGTAAGTGAAGCAAGACTACAGTGACCCTAACTCTTGCATCAAACAATAGCTTCTGTTATAAGTACAATATGGGAAGAACCCTGTACATCAGATCTTCTGCTGCAGAAAGATGGATGATGTTACAGGCTCGGCACAATAATGCAAGTAAGCCAGCTCAGGACATCCCCAGTAAACTTCCTAATCCTAACTCTGTATTACTCAAATTTGGAGATTAAAGTGGAAGAGAACATATTTCATGTTGTGTCTCAGTATCCTTTTTCACACAATTTATCCTAAGTAAATTGTGTTAGCAGCTGAACACGTATACTTGTGTTATTCTGTTTCCACGTGTCCTTTTCCATAGGCTAAGGAGCAACATCACGACTACCATTTTGACTTCACCTCCTCATGACCTCAAAATTGAGGTTATCAGTCCTCTAACCTCCACTCCTAACTCATTTTTGTTGATATGAACCGAGTTATGGACTTTTCATTTAGTAAGTCTCTGTCAAAAATGAGGTTTTAAGAGATCAGTTTAGCTTCATTGGTTGAGCCTGGAGTAATAACCAACTGTAGGAAAATATGTGCAGAGAATGGTAATTGGCAGAAGGAGACAAATTTAAAGATATTTCACTTAGTATGTTGACCTTTTTGTCTGGAAAATATAGCCACAAAGTCAGGTAGACAGATTGCCTTTGTAAGGGAGGCCATAGACTTTAAATCAGTATTTCTACGTTGAGACATTAAGACAATAATGGCTATGAGACTTACCACAGTTCTTGTAACTGTCAGAAGCAGAGGATTATTTTTGAGAGATTATGTGCACAGATCACAAAACCCCTGTGTTTAAGTCATGTCTGCATTTTAATTAAAACTAATATTCTGAGCTATATATGTCACATCATCTGTTACAGATGATACTGTTCCCCATCTTTATCAAGTAATTATTCCTATTTGTGAGAATATTTATCTCCAGTCTAGTAGTTTTGTAATTTCTTCATATTCTTAGATGTAAGAATGCAGGGTTTTCCAGGAACAATGAGACAAATTTCTCAGTTCTCCACAATAAGTATCTTGCTCTTTAGTAGTTATGAAATTTAGCATGAAATCACAACTTTCTGAGTAGCAGCATTTGCCATGCTAATCTGTGGACACTGGCCAATGAGGCTTTGAGAGTTATGCATCTGATCTCTGGAAAAGAGAAGTGCCAGCATTGCAAACACCTAAAGAAGGCTCATTCTCTTATAGATAAACTACAGACAATTGCTATTCTCACTATATAAATCAAGGAAATAATCCTGATTTACTGTGGTATTGAGAAAGCAATGTCAGTGGAAATTATTTTAAAGGATATGTTTATTATAAAAATATATTTCTGTTTTTATGGAGAAATAATTTCCTTACTTTTAGCACTCACAGAAATAGTTTTGCTATAACTGGTGAGAAGCACTACAAGATCAGAGGCAAGAAAGAATGAAATGCTTGAAAAGGCAAGAGAGATCAATTACATAATAATTACACAGAAACTGTAAAGTGTCACAGTCTGCACAGGTTTCCCCCGTTTCCTGCGGAATCAGTTTTCATGATCCTCCCTGGCTGTATTGACTAAATCTCCATTGATCACAATGTTAACTGAGACAAGTCACTTGTACAGAAATCACATTCCAGATGCCTCACAACAGGCAAGGTGAAATCCATCCAGACCATACATTCCCACTCGCTCTGAGTGGTTCTTGTATAACTGGTTCTTTCCATCTACTTCAGAAACTAAACGCCCAGATGATCTTTTTGCCATAAGTTGCTATGCTTTTCTGTTCTTCTTCAATACCTTGTCTTCTCCCCACCTCTACGTATACTGCTCATAGATGACCAACCCAACCTGGTGGAAAATTTCTATGAAAGTCAGCAATCTCCTGCACAAAGAAGGGGTAACTGCCTGAAAGGCTGAGAAACAACTGGGTAATTCCCAGTCCATGCTGATGTGCAGGACCCTTCCTCCCTGAGTGCAGGGCTTCACATTTGTTTCTGTCAAAATTGCTTGGTTTCCAGTGACTCATTCCTTCAGTGTTTTGGAATCCCTCTGAATGGAAATGCTCCCTTCCCCTAAGAAACACTGTCCATCATGGTGTTGTCCTGTTATTGATGATGATGATCTGAAGTGGAATGTCAAGTGTAACCAGACACCAGTTAGAGTTCAAAGTGTTTTCCATTAGCCTATTAAGCCTAATGGATAAAGAATTTTTTTTTATCCGCCTTGTAATCCACTCAGTCTATTCTTATCTCACCAGTTTGATTTCCATGGTGCTATTGGAGATCCTTTACAAAAATGTTGCTGGAGTGAAGGTAAACATACAGAGCCAGTCAGATCCTATATCCTTCCTGGTTTGGGGAGTAGCTTATTGGAGAACTTGCTCCATAATCTTTCTAGACACTGATGCAAGCCCAAACAATAGTAGTTCTCTGCAACTTTCTTGACTTTTAAAATGGGAATAGCATAAATTAATGAACGAATTTTTCATTTAGTGCTCTAATCTGTTGCAAGACATTTCTGAACCTAATTGCCCAACAGATATGAGAAATAATTGCCAATATAATTTTCTGGTTTGGTTTGTTTTCTGAAGTGGATGTGTTTCTCTAAAATCTAAAATATCCCACGGAAAAAAAGGGAACTAAATGAATTTTTCCAGGTATACAAAAAACCAAGTAAAATCTTTTCTTTTGGATGAAGTCAGCATTAAAGAAAGTGTGCTGCATTTCATCACAAAACTAAAGCTTCTGAAACTGTCTCCCTGGTTTTCTTTGTAACTGCAGCATACTTAAGGATTCTTCTGAACATAAAAATTTAAAGAGTGTACAATGCAAACTAAAGCTCAGAGAAGTATGGAATTCCCTCTCAGTATGAAACAAACAATGGATTCTAATTTAATTTGATAAATTTTTTTCAGAAAATTTTTGGGGTTTTTTTCCTCAGGGTTGAAGGGAAATAATAATTTGGATTAGCAGTCATTCTGTGACTGAAGTTCCTTGAATATTGAATAACTATACATGCCTGACTCATAAGTGAAGGAGATATTGGCTGCCTAGGTAAGAGAAAAGCTTCTATCCTCCCTAGCAGTTTAGCCTGGCTTTGATACAGAAGTGAAAGTAGAAAGTAATTAAGCAAAAGTTCACCTTCCATTGCCCACAAAAAAGATGCATTAAATTTCATTCATTCGTGCTGGTGATTTTCAGAACCTATTAGACTCATAACTCTCATCTCTCAGAAATTAGAGCAGCTTGTGTAGGTACAGAAGAAAGAGAGTAGTCTGAATCAGTAAAATAACAGATTTAGCCTTTTAGTACAGTTAGTAGCCTTTTAGTACAGAACAAAGAAAAGAACTTTTCTGAAGTTCAAAGATAAAAGGTATTGGGAATATATAGAAGGGAAAAGGTATTGTGACATTATATGAACACAATGTGTCCCATCTGTTTAGAGAGTGATGTAAGGTCTCTGTTCAGTGACAGGTGACTCTGGATGCACAGCGGTAGGTGTGTAACTGCACAGCTCATGCTTTACTTCCATTTGTGCCGGGGGTATTTATCATTTTTCCAAAAATAAGCCTAACTGCATCTCCAGGAATGCATCTCATTGTAACCTTATAGATATGGTGCTAAGCTCCAAAGCGCAGCAAAAAGCCTTGTGTGACTCTTGGTGCTGCAGGAATGAGTTGTGCTGAGCATGTGCACAAAGAAAGCACGCAGCATAGGGTAAAACTGAAATTAATACTGCAAAGTTTGTGCTCCACAGGGAAAATAGCAACTTTCTTGAACTTGATTAAAAAACTCTTACCTATCTCACAAGATCTCATGAATCATTAATAATTCTTGAGACTTACAGATAAAGTCTAGAAAAAACTTTATTTTCTCCTCAACCAAATAATATAAAACAGAAGAATAAATTTGGACATCACCATGTTTTAAAAGTTAGCTCAATATTTTTCATGAAAATGATGAATTATCTGTTGTGCTCATATTCAGGGACTGCTCAGTAATAAATTAGAGTTGATTTTTTGTATGGGGCCTGCCATACACAAGAAGGCTGATAAAAATAAATTTAATGATCAGCCTTCTAAGTAATTGACAAGAATATTACACCTGCTGGGTAGTATTAGGACTCAGTCAGTTCCAACAAATTTTTCAATTAGCTTTTTTCATTAGCTTTTGCAATATTTTATGTTCTTACCATTAAAAAAGAAAAAAGGCAATTTAAGTATAAATGTCTATGCAATAATTTTATTTGGGAATATTAATTGGCTGACATAAAGTTGGATAGACTATCTTATGGCTGAATATCAAACTAGAATGATTTTTTTCTGTGGCCACCACTTTATGTTCTATCACTCACAGCTATCATTCAAAACAAACAAACAAACCAAAACCTTCCCAGACCTCTGGAGAGAAAAAATTCTGTGGAAAGCCAGGTGGTTGCAACTACTGTCAGTGTGAGCATCCAGAGAATCTGCAATAGAATATCTGAAATCCATGAGCAGTCATACACCTACAAAGAGGTGTTAAAAATAATTCGGTGAAGTATAAGCAAAATATGAGAGGCTTTCAGAGCAGAAGTGAGGACTTTTAGCCTAGAAAAAAGACCACAATATTTTAATTTTTATTTATTGTCCAATTATTTGGTTTCCAATGGAGATTTTACTGCTGTAATGGTTTCTTCTCAGGCAGGTGAGACAAGATTGTTTGTGATGTGGATGCAAAGGTCATGAAGCACTGAGTAAATTGTTCTAGAGAATAGTAGTTAATTTTTCCTTATTAATAAGTTGTTGTTGAACATGAGCAAAGACTGTATTTATTTAGCAGCTTGAAACAATGAACAAAATTGGTACAGATGGGAATTCTGAAAAAAATTCAAAAGAGGTAATATGAGATGTTTGCTTCTTTGATACAGCTTTATAGGCAGTTTTGTGATGATTAGCAATAGAAAAATATTTATAGCTGATGAAAGATGTGTTATTCCATCAGTTTTGGGCTGTCTTGTACAGGAAGGTTGTTGCAAGGCCAGGAGAGGATCTCCAGGATAAGAAGAGGCCTGAAGCATTATGTATTGAGAGAAAATGAGAACTGGATTTGCTCAGGTTTAAGAGAGGTCTAAAGGAGAGCTTCAAATTGTTCTCTTCAGCAATCTGATGATAAAGAAGAAGGCACAAAGGAAAACTTGGCCAGCAGTTTAAGCCTGCCCACAAAAGTTGTGAAAACTCCATCCTTGGAGACATTCATAACTCCATCCTCGGAGACATTCAGAACTCTATCCTTGGAGACATTCAGAACTCCATCCTTGGAGACATTCGGAACTCTATCCTTGGAGACATTCAGAACTCTGTCCTTGGAGACATTCATAACTCTATCCTTGGAGACATTCAGAACTCCATCCTTGGAGACATTCAGAACTCTGTCCTTGGAGACATTCATAACTCCATCCTTGGAGACATTCAGAACTCCACCACACAAAGTCTTCATCAGATAGAGTCAGATCTGAGTTAGCAGTTGGCCTTATTTTGAGCAGGAAATTGAACCACATTATCAACCAAGTTTCTTACCATTTTATTTGGTATAAAATTAGTTTTTCCATGCCTGAAGCTATAAACATACATTTTCTTGTGAAGGATATACGTGCTTTTACTCAGAGGAAAGATACTTCAGATAGAAGGAATGCATCTAGATGTAGAATGTCTTAGGTGAAAATGAGTCCTGGATAACCAGTCTTCAGTAAATGCTGACAGTTCTGATTCCATGAAGAAAGAAACAACATACCAAGAGCAAACAATAAGAGCAGTAACTGAAAATTCTAAGAAATCAAAATTAAAACTACAGTGCTGTGTTCTACCCAACTGGAAACAGGCAAGGGGGAATGGACTCTGAGTATATGGGAAAAAAAAAACAAACCCAAAAAACAAAAAAGGGTAAGTGTAACTCCAAGTCATATAAAGTAAGGTCACTGTAAATCCTGACAGTGATCAAAAAAGGATATTTAACAGTGCTGAAAATGCAACATATAATGCATGACAAATAGGAAATACCTGTACACTCATGTCCTGTAACTATTGTTACCAAAAAGAAAAAAAATAAAGCTATGTTAAGCTGGTCCTCCAAGTAGAGAACACTGCATCATAAAAATTGGTCAGATGCTATTTGCATCTTCTGGTGATACAAGTTAGTACAGGCTCAGTTATGCAGTATGATGTACCATGACAGACAATGTGCCTTAATATGGAAGTGTCTGTATGAACAACCCATCTTGAATTCCCCTTTAACATTATTTCAATATCCTGTGCTGACTTCAGGGAGCAGAGTTTTCATAGCTTTTTTAACAAAAATTTGAATATTCACTAGTTATTTAAGCCATTATTAAATCTCTACATCTATCTGTACTTGTTATGGGTTCAATCTTACATTTTCATTATTTTTATGCCGTATTAGGATTCTGTGGGGATGACAATGACTTCTTTGCTAAAGATAAATTTTACTTCCTGTGTTAATACAAATTATTTTAATGTGAGATGTTTTGTATGTCTGCTTCTGAGAAACACTTTCTTTGATTCAGAAGTGTTCATGCAAACAAAATTATACTTGATTTTTTATTTTTCAGGTTGTAGTTATGATCATCAACCATTCCACATGTTTTAGTTATCATCATGATAACTCAACCACCCCACACATTTTGTGTCCTATATGAAGTCCCTGGGCATGGACCAGAATTGCAATCTGCTTTCTCAAGGCTCTACTGGCTGCATATATACAGTTTATGCAAAAAAACCGAACAATGTGAAACAGTTTGCATTATTTTGCTATGAATGGCAAAGCCATTTTCACAAAGTATATTGTAATTTATATCACTTATAGAAAGGAGTTATACTTCCCCAAAGGTGACTGATAATGAGAGGAAAAAGCCTTTGGGTGAGGCATTTATAACTTTTTTTTTTCTCTTTACTTAAACATTATCATCCATTTTCATAATGACAACCTGAGTAAACTGACACTTAAGCAGAACTCAAACTGATGCAGTACTGAAATAAAATTCTGTGTAGAATAAAAAGGTTGCCTCTAGGGAGATAGGTACATTAAAAGCCTTATTGTAAGTTTTATTTATGAAGCAGTTATAAAAGTATTACTCTATCTATACTAAAAAGTTGACTAAGGCAGTATGCATAAATGTACTTCAAACAGTAAATTGTAGCTCACTATTTTTAGGCTTACTTTTTAAATCTGCTATTTCAATGTTGGCACAAAGGGTGTTTAAGTTGAATTTCAACCAAATAAATCTTAAATATAGTTTAAAATACTTGGGATTGTTTACTCCCCCTTGGTTCTACATGCCAATTCATATACTGAAAAAAATGAACAAAACCTAGTAATGTTGACAAAATGATCACCTTTCAAATGCCAAAGTGACAGTGACCAATAGAGAGAAACAATAGGATCACTACTTTATAAAATAAAATTAGTATTATGCAATTAGCAAACTGTATGTTTGGATTCATATGCTCACACAGCCCTCCCATGTGTGCACCTTCATAAAAATAAAAGTTCATTAGTTATGAACAGTCCCATGTATCTTTATGAAGATGTTGAGCTGCTAACTGAATCTGAAGCACAAAAGATGCTTAGTATTCAATTTAAAGTGTGGTTTGCATATATATATATTCACTACTCCAAAGTCACTGAAAAAGATCCATCCAAAGAGTTTCTGGTTCCCCAAGTGAAAGTATTCAAGTCATAAGCTAAAAATTCATCAATTTGGATGATTCCAAAGCAAACATCATTTCTGATTCAAACACCTGAATTTATAATTAAACAGTACATTTTGTTGTACACCATATGCTTTGGGCTAGCAGGCCAGGGGGCAGAAACCATTATGGTAATCTATTTCATATGGGGCTAGCTATGAAGCAATAAGAAAATTAGTATATGGGAAAAGAAAAATGAAAATAAACAAACAAATGCAAACAGTACATCACCATATAGACTACTACTACCCACAGCTTCAGAGGCATCATAAATCTTGTAGAACATTGTCTTTGGTCACCCCTTGATGCCAAACTCCATGACGTGTATAAAGTCTAAATTATGAAAGAAATATTTAACAAATCTAAACCACAAAACTTCTTGTGCTTTAAGGAAGTTATGTATGTTCCTTTAAATGTTCAGAAAATTTAAATCAAAAATATATCATCACAGTTATAATTATTACCAATCTTCCACACTAGTAAATGTACTTGTATGCATGCACATACCTACAGTACAAACTAAACCAAATAATGTCTGTCAAACTGCTCAGCAAATACAACAGAAATTAGAACAAAGCACGTCCACTTGCCCTTAACAATAATAATAACAAGCACAAACTGATTTGGGGATGACTCTATTAAATCTTAAATTCTCCGCTGAAAAGACATTTTTCTGCCTATTTCAATATCCAATGCTACATGTCAAGGAAAAAAGTATTCTTCATATTGCAATTTCTGTTTGGCAGAAGTTTGTAATAGGTCTTCATTTGAGGTGGGAAGTAGTCACATTTTGCTGACTGAATCATCTTAACAGTGATAATTTCTAAGGCAACTCTTCTGTCATGGAACCCTTAAAGTTCTCACAGGCAATGTGATGATCACAAACCACTTCCTTTTACCCTTAGAGGGAAAATCTGTATTCTCATCCACTTGAAATGCAAAGTTGGTTCTCATCATGGCAAAATGAAGCGTGAAAGAATAAAACATACGGCACATATTGAGTATTGTTTAAAGATAAAAATGGAAGTATATACACATTCTAAGACATGTAATATGCTTGAAAGCTACTGTTATCTCTTTTTTATTAATATCATGGAAGATTTTGTGTGTTACAATCTCCAGTTTTCCTCAGAATGTACAAACTTTCTAAACTGAATGCCTAGATTAACTATTCTTCTTGATCTTTTAAATCTTCTTGATCTTTTAAATGACTAGTCCCATTGCACTCCCTAGTGACTGAAATTTCAATGCTGAAATTCGCTATTTGGTGAAGCAGTGGTGTCACTTGCCAATTTTTCATTGTGTACATTGTGCAAAGAGAAAAGTCCTGGCAATCCTGCTCATCCGTCAGGATTACTGCAAAGCCCACTTAAGCATAATGCAAAATTATCCAGATTGAAAAGATGTAGTTTTCTCAAAAAAGCAGTATTGATGAATTAGCCAAAAAAATCCATGATTTTGCAGCTGCCCACTCAGTTGTAAAGGATTTGTAGCATGATGCAGAACTAACTTCCTTGCAATTGTAGCAACTCTTTGAGCTTATGCCAAATATTTTGCTGCATCATTTTGTAATAATATCTGTTTGTATAAAATCCTCCTTTTGGGTTAAAAATCATCTCACATATATGAAAAGTTGATCTATAATAAATTACAATGAAGATTAAAAATATTTACAGTTAAAATATCTCTAGGATAATTTTAAATAGAATTGAGAATTTAAATTGTTCAGTCTTACTATGCAGTGCTCCACTGAGGAGCTGGTTTGAGAACAGGTTGTTCTGAATTCTACTTCTTCAAATCCAAGAGAAATCAGAAGAAAACCAAAATTATCCTAACAATAAACAAATCTGAAAAGAAAATCCAGAAAATTTTTGAATTTTTTTTTTGATAAGTATAAAACTCTCAGAGAGTAATTTCAAAGTTTCTGATGTTAACGGAAGGTAATGCTTGACTTGTATGGATTTCTATCTTGTTCTCCACTCAGCAATTTACTTTTCACTTGTTAACTCATACTCTTAGCATATCTAACCAGAGTTACAATAAACTTCACTTTTCTTTACTATGTTTTTCTTACATCTCCAGCTGGTGTTTAGCAGATGCACTAGGTTAATTTGTGGAAGAAAATCCTCAGGGACTATTAAACCTGGGAGCTATACCTATGGAGACAAGGGAAGTCTGTTCAGGAAATGAGCTGTGGTTCTCCAAATGAGTAATGCAGAGTAACACACATCCACACAGCTCAGGATTAGAAATCACTCAAGTGGACTAATAAATCCATTTGGAATGGGCTTATCCAAGTATGCAGTCAGTAGGCTCTGAGATAACTATTAATTTTTAGACAATTTTTTCCTACCCTCTCACAGCCTTTGGGGTTCAAGTATCAGAAATGATAAAGCAATGTTGATTGTTTTTGTACAGGCTGAGGATGTGGCATGAAGAAAGAAATATTGTTTTGTGAGAGCACAATATGCACTGGGACAGTACCATTACGTACTAAAGGAAGGAGAAAGTGCAGTTTTGTCTATAAGGACTCTAAGGTATAGTTTATTGAGTAAACTGTCTGCAGAATATCAACATTTATTTGTCTGAAAGAAAACCAGTCAATCAAAAACCCTGGAAGTGAGAAGTTTTAAGGTCTAGCGCCTAGGGAGGATGGTACTACATGATTTTCCAGGAGAAACATCAACTGCTATTTTTTTAACCGGGAAATCTCAAGGCTGTTAATTTTCAGAGGTTGGGAGAGCATGCTGGGGAAATTATTGCTTTATCTTTGCCTACTTTTTAGAGTATTCCCCTTGTCAGAGACAGGGCAGTGTGCTACAACACCACTTCTCTGATCGAATTTCACTGTCTTAAAGACTTTTAGCAACACTGCAGCACAGATCTCAGTACCTGAGACAAAGACTGAGTGGAGCATGCAAGGCTTCATAAAATTTATGTAATAACCAAGACAATTTTAATGATGCTGCCTCCCAACTCCCTTCACTTATAAAGGAAAACCTGAATTATAATATTCAACAAGAGAATGTATCTGATGCTCAAGATTAAAAATAATTTTAACAAGCATTTTTTTGCCACATGTAATATACAATACACTCTCACATACTACTTCTTTTTTATTCATTACAGAAATTACTTCAAGCTATTTAAGGGAATCAAGTCATTAGAGAGAATTGTGAGAAAAGGAGAACAGTGAACAAAAAGAGACCAGTAAGGTGAGTTGCATAGATATTCTTTACCCCAAACACCTTCACTGTTTAGATATCACCAACATCAAATTGCACACACTTGAAAGTAATGATGTCATTAATCTTTTCTTCATGGATATGCAAGATTTTAGCTAGAAGTCTTACATTTTTTTGTACATTGATTAATAGCTGTTTGCAAGTGACAATTCATGACGACTATGATTTTCTTTTTTAGCTTTTTAGTTTTCTATGTATAATTAAATTGCTTGGACTTCTTTGTATGAATATAGGTAGTGGACTTTGAGATCAATTATACTTGCATAAATATTTTTTGACAGAGAACCTAGGTGTATTTTTGCTCCCCCTCCCCCTTTGAATTTTTGTAAATTTAATTTGATTTCTGTTTCAAATATGGTTTTCTTACTCTTTGAGTCTCATTTTTCTTGGGGCTAGAGACTGTTTTAATTTTAGTGGTTTCTTATGTATGAGACTGTTGTTTTCTACATATAGTTTACCTAAGTTGAAAGAGGAATAACTTCAAAAATTCCTTCCTAGGAACACAGTTCCTTTCATAACTTTTAACAGATATAATGCTAAATGGTATTAAAGATCTCAATCTGAATTTAAGATTTATTTTTAGAACTAACAGGATGTTTGAACTAGGACAGCAAGAATAATTTTCTGTTTCTGAAGATGTTTTTTTGGTTACTATTGTCCTGTCTGTATACTTATGAAAGATTTTTTCTTTTCAATACAAAGTTGCGTAAGTGAATCTGATTTTAAATATAGACATTTACCTGAATAAAACATGGCATAAGTTTTAAAAATTAGCTAAAAACTATGGTCTGGATTTTGTTTTATTGGAGGGTAGAGATCCACAGCTTGTGTCCTGTTTTGTCACACTGCACAGAGAAAGGCAGGTCCCATCTAGTGAACACCTCTCTTGCAAAGCTGCAGTTGAAGAAATGAAGAAAAAACTGTATTCAGTCCCAGATCAAAGTCCAGAAATGTGAAGGATGCTTTTAACCTAATAATCAGGGAAAAACACTGCAAAAACATTGACTTTGCCCACTAATGTTACAGTGAAAAAAAACATTATCTCAGCGAAAAGCTCTTGAAATGCTTACAGACATGCTGCACCCTGGAAAACCGGAAACCCGAGATTGCTGGGGTTTCCACAAATCAAAAGGAATTATGTGAGTACAGAGTTGTGTAGATAAAGCCAGAAGCTCACACAGCAAGGTTTGTTTTTATTGGGAAGCACAGTGAAATCACACCAAAGGAATGTATTCATACCTACACTTACCATAAAATTTTCAATGTAGTGATGACTAATTATCTTTTATAAATTATATTTGTAGCCAATTATAACATAAATGGAACCCCTCATCAGAAGACATTCTGGATCAGAGTCTTAATCTTTCCATTAAGTGACAACTACTTGCAGGATTAAGTTATTTTTAATAGGAAAAAAATCAGTTAAACTCTTAATAAATACAACATATTTATATGTAAAATCAATTTCATTTTTGCATGTATATATAGAAACACATGTATTATATACACACATGTATAAATGAAATGTGTGTGCATATATATATATATGCATATAAATAAAATCAAATTTTTTCATGTATGTATCCAACTTTGGTTATATGCTTAGAATATACACATTTGGGTATTATAATATTATGAAATACAATTCAAAGCAGGGTTCCCCATGTGAATAAGCCAACAGATGGCAAGAATCCTCTAAGGCAGTCTGTATGCCAGAGTATAAATACTGCTGCAGTAAAACTAATCACAAGAGGAAACTAAAGCCTGTAGATGGTGTATCGTTAAGCAAAATACAGTTAGAATTCTGGACTCAGCTTGGCTGAATCAGTGAATCTCACCCTGTCACAAGTTGCTGTCAAATTTCAGAAGTGGAGAAAAAATATCCTTAATTTTAATGTCTTAGAGTGTGGTGTGGAGATACATATTTATGGTTACTAAGTACAAGAGTTGTTGAAGTCCTGACCATCTTTAAAAACTATTCAGTGAAAATGTTGTATTAGAAGCTGTGCAAATAAAAGCATAGGTAGTGACTGCAAAACTTATCCCAAAGCAAGGGTAGAGCTGCCTCCCAGCACCAATAAAAGATTGACTTGGTTTGCACCACCTCGTGCTTCTTGGATTTTAGCCTGAAACTGGATTCTTAATCAGACCTTCCAGTTGATGGTGTAAGTCACAAATACATGGCATAGTCTTCCAGAAAAATATTTTTGGTCTATTTTCTACTCACTACAGTCTGATAACAGACAACTCAGAAGTCTAATTATGCAGTTAAATACTTGACCTAAATTAACTGAAGCAGAGATTGAAATCCTAAGTCTCATTTAAGAGGCTTCACACCTTTTAAAGACCTGTACTAAAGTCCTTACAGGAACAGTAAATAAGACAGGTGGCATAATAGGGGTCCCCAAGACCTACCTTCTGTTGCACCTTGATATCAAAGATGATGAGCTAGATAGGTACCCTTGGAGATGCTTAATACTTGGCCTGCATGGTGCAGTGAAAGTCTCTACACATTCAAGTGAAAATTGGTAAGCATTGTGTAAATAAAAAAATTCTGATTGCATAAAGATAGCTTAATAAACAATGAAGACCAAGTCAGGCCACTCATAAATCATGATTCCTTGTTCTAATTACTGATCCAGCCGACCTGTCTGTGTGGAGGGCTGACAAATCTGGCTAAAAGAGCATTGGTTCCTTGCATATAGTTTTAAGCAAAAATTCACCATATCATCTCAAAGGTGGGATATGTGGTTCTTGTATTTTGCTCTACTAACAGGAAGTTTTAAGCCTTTAAGGTATTTTGACCATAAATACAGGTATAGTGCATGTTGAACAATGGATTACTGTTGTCTCTGGCTTTGATTTAAAAAAAAAGAAAAAAAAAGAAAAAAAGAAAAAAGAAAAAAAGAAAAAAGAAAAAAAAAAAGAAAAAAGAAAAAAGAAAAAAAAGAAAAAAGAAAAAAAAGAAAAAAAGAAAAACTAAAAAAGAAAACAAAGAAAAAAAGACATTTATTAGCACCCAACTGAAATCAGACTATTAGTTTCTGTTTGACTTCAAGTAAATCAATTGGCTTTTCCAATTAAGCCGAATTATGGAAACACTTCGATATGAAGAGATACACTGCTAAAGATGTGACTTCTTAATAAGATGCATGTAGAAGTCTAGAAGAATTTTTGTTCTACCTTACATTAAATAATCTGGTGTTTTTAACTGTAATGGCACATCAAGGTTTTGTTCAGTTTTGCATTTCTTTCAACAGACACTCAACACAGTGTCACTACTGCTGATGGCACTTTTTGTATAAGACATGCTTATGCATAATACAAACATTTCAAAAGTATCAAGATAAATAAATAAGACTTTCTTGGAAATATACCTATAAACCCCTAGGCAAGCCATATTTAAAATATACTCCCAATGGATGGGATGTGCTAAAATATTCACTCGCTCTGCCTGAACAATTTTAGGCAATCCCTCTGAAAATTTGATTGCTGGCTGGTTTGATAGCAAATACAATCTGCCACACTTTTGTGTGAGTTATGCACAGCTGTGTATATAAGCTTCCATAAAATAACCCATATGCTAATTTTGTTCATTAAAGAAGGCTGTAGTAGCACAGGACAGAAATTAAGGAAGCAGTTAAGGTTTTCTTTTTTTGACACTCTCCCCTTGTTTTTCTTGTAAATCTGAAGTGAAATCCTTCAGTGTCTAAAATCTGGTGCACTATAAGGAGCCACTGTTTTGTCACTCTTCAGTCCCTCTAGTACTCCAATGACATGACTGCAGGTTTCCCAGCAATGAGGCTTTTTTACTTCCATCTCTCAGTATTCCTCCTTTTTTCAATTTTCAGTGCTAAAGATGTAGCAAAATGTTGTTACTTTGGTTACCCAAAGATAACTTTTGAAAAACACAATTGTTTTTACTTCCCCACCTTTGTTTGATATCAACCTAAGGTTTGTCCCTCCCTTCTGACAGAAGAGTACAGTATAGAAGAAAAGTACCAGCACTTGCTTAGAACTTCATAGTGTTGTCCTACTCGTACAGACTATCACAAAACAACCTTCTGTAGTATTCTATCAGGCCAGGTGAAAACACATTCCTTCTTTCCAAATTTAAAGTATCTATACACAGCTCTCTGATTAGCTATTACCTGTTTCTTTCCAGCCAGCCATATGACAGTTCCTCATAACACATTCAAAGGAAAAGCAGGCCTTTTCCAAGAAAGAAAATTATTAGAAGCATTTTAATTAATCTACAGAAATATATTACTAAGTATTTCCTTTTTTATATATTTGATGCATTCAAAAATAAATTCAGGAAAAAGAAAAGACATGAGAAAGGAAAAAAAGGGAGCTATAAGGGGAAAATTAAATGCTTCTATGAAACAACAATGCTGCTCTGACAGAAACAAAATGCAGAGGCCTAAATTCAAAGATCTTTGGAGAGAGATTTGAAGAGCTGTCTTGTAGCAAAATCAATTGAAACATAGGAGACAGGTACCTTTGAAAGGGAATAAAGCATTCATGTCCAGAGCAAAGTAGGCAGAAGAAATTGATTTCATGAAGGATGCTTTCCTGGTTCACATTCACAACTACAAAACATTAAAAATGAAACCAAATCAAAACACACACAAATTCAAACCAAAACAACCTAACCAGAAAAATCCCAAGAGCTATCTTTTTACTGCATAAGGCAGCAATGTTTTCCAACAGACTTCTTTTTTTATAGTGTGTCTTCTGGGAATAGAAAAGTGCACTTTCAATGTGATTATTCTTAAAATCTATTTACTGCTATCAAAGCATAATGTCTAACATCTTTTCGTTCCTGTTCAGCAAAACTGAGGGAGTGCAGAGGAGGACCATGAAGATAATCAGAGGCTGGAGCCTATGAGGAGAGGCTGAGGGAGTTGTGATTGTTCAGCCTGGAGAAGAGAAGGCTCAGGGGACACCTTAGAGAAGCCTTTCAATATATAAAAGAAGGGTACATACAAGGTACAGAGGAATTTTTTACAAGGATATGTAGTGACAGAATAAGGTGGAATGGGTTCAAACTGAATGAGAGTACATTTAGATAAAATATTGGGCAGAAATTCTTTGCTGTGAGGGTTTTGAGGCACTGGAAAAAGGCTTCCCAGAGAAGGTGTGGCTGCCCCATTCCTGGAACTATTCAAGGCCAGGTTGGATGGGACTTAGAGTAAATCGATCTTGTGGAAGTTGTCCCTATCTATATCAGGAATTTGGAACTAGATCATCTTCAAGGTCCCTTCTAACCCAAACCATTCTGTGATTTTATGATTCTGAACGTCAGTCATACATTTACTCAAGTCAATGTAAATGTTCCCATTGCCTTTAGTATTGCAAGGCCAAAAATTAGGTTCATGTAAAAAGAGGAGACAAAAAACCTTACAGTGAATTAAAATGAGGCAGCAGAAGAAATATAACAGCTTAGGCAAGTATTAAATACCCACTAAAATATAATGGTTAGATAGTTAAGTAGGGAATAGGCAATATTATTTTAAAAATTATTAACTGCAGTTTAATTCAGCAATAATTAACTTCTGATAATACCAGACAGAATTTCCACTATTGTAAGCATTTTTAATGAAATCACACAAACCTATACACAGCCTCACACACACATAAGTATTTAAATAGAAAATGAAGCTTGAAACAGCCTCTTCAGGTACCCTGAAAATTACCTAAAGTATACAGCAGAAGGTGTAGTATGTTTCATAATATCAAAACACCCCCAGAAATACAGGTCTATTTGCAAAAAAAAAAAAATCAGGGAGAACCAAAAACTGCAAAATGGATTTACAGTCCTAATGAAAATTATCTGATGTTAGAGGAAGCATTTCCAAGTAACTAGACCTAGTGAAGTGACTGACTTACATTCTAGTTTATGAATGCTCATCTGGATTCTTTATCCTCTGTATTTCCCATGGATTTAGTCAGGATCAGGCAAAGTACAAATTTTTCTAATTAAAAAAAAAAAAAGAAAAAAAAAATCTGTGTAGATAAAATCTTAAACTTCAAATGAAATAGTATAAATTATTGCAATTATAATAATCTAGTATTATGAATATTTATGAAAAATTACTTAATTCTATTTGCCCTCCCAGTGTACAGAATATAGTTTTATTTTCATCAGTCTTCTTCCAAATCTGATTATTTGAGAGCTCTGGAAATCCATTTGGTACCTTATGAAATTGTAAGATTATCATCTGTTCTAGTTTTGCTTATAGTCAGATATATTACATTAGTTTCCCAGATGAAACATAGTAAAAATATTTAAGTATACTTACAATTTATTGAAAATAGTGTTTAATTATAAATTTGATGCTACAAAGGAATAAAGATCTCTATAGAAAATTAAAATGGCTTAGTGCCAATGTCAAAGTGGTTCTATCCATATTTTACGCAGAGTTTACATATTTGGGAAAGTTGTAATTTTTCCCCTGTATATAAATTGGTTGAGACGTGTTTACTCGGATGTGTTCTCCCAAAGAAAGAAATTCTGAATATTGCATATTTTTCAGGGCTTGGCACATCCTTCAATTTTAAAACTGATTCTTTATGTAAATGACAAGGGTCAGAGAGACAGGAGCTGCGATATCCAAGTCTCAAGAGTACTCATTAAACTGAGACTGTTTATAATCTTGTCCTTGATGTTCACATACCAGTATCATTCTCTTAGTATCCCTGGAAGCACATTCCTTTTCATAGCACATCCAGGTGCACAAGCTATGTATGTTGCTTGCAGGATTACCTGTAGAATAAGTTGTAGTCAAAAAGGAAGCAACCTGAGATTTGGAACTAAAGCCTGAGTTTCTATTACAAGCAAACAGCTTTGTGACAGTCATATTACAAGAGTTGTTTTGACTTTTCTATTGTATGCAATGATTTTACAGGTTTAATGTCTTTCCTAAGCAGAGTGTCACAGAGAAAAAACTTACAGTTGAGATGGATTCTTTGGTTTGAAGTTGTTTTTTGGTTTTTTGTTTTTTGTTTTTTTTTTGAAGCTTTGCCGACCCAAATAGTGCTGCATTGTTCATTTCATGTAGTTTAAACCAAGTCAGGATGAAAGTGGTTTCTTGATTTCTTAATGATCTCTGTAATGGCCAATCAGTGACCTATAGAGTCCAAATATATGTCAGCAGATAAACTGCAATACTAGACAGTTGCAAAGTAGTAAATATTTTAATTGTTTAAAATAGCCCATTTACCTCCTTTCCCATACTGCTAATCACACACATTTTCCCCTCCTTGCTCTTACTGGACACAGAGGCTGCAGTCTCCCCATCCTCTCTGAGCCACGTGGGTGTCCCTTTGCATCCCATGGAGCAGGTGTGGGGCACTCCAGCTCCAGGGGTACCTGTCCCCACCGCCTCGTCCTCGGGGCTGCACGCCAGGGTGACCCAGGGGAGGCAGCAATGCAAAGCCTGCAGTGGGAGGGAGCACTCACCTGTCTTGTCCATCCTCTTTCCCTCTCCAGGTCTCTTCTCTATAATGCATCTTTCTGTTTCTCCTATCTTGATTTTCAAGGTGACCCTTTAGTTGTTTCAGAGTTTCTTGGCAAAGTACCAATGACTGCTTAATGCAGCTGATGGCCATCTTTGTCTTTAACATGATCAATTTGGGGGCAGATGCCCTTCCAGAGAGCCTGGTGTGTTTGATTCATTCAGTGTCTACATCCATATTCTTCTCTGGAAGAAAGTTCTTTGAGAGGACTTTTGCCAAGGATAAGGCATGAAAGCTGCCACCAATATGTATACATAAATACATGTATGTGTGAGCATGCCTAGACACATGCATTTTTGCAGAAGATATTTTGTATTTGTTAGTCTATAAAAATACACAGATACATGTATGATATTCTTGTGTTTTCTCACCATCTTTCCATCCTTCCCCAATATACTTTTTTGTTTTAACCTTCAAACAAGCAAGTAATTCTCTCTAGCCCTTATTCAAGTAATTTTAACTAAACTGTTGGCATTTTCTCTTGTCAGGCTTAGAGCAAAACTATTCTGATTTAATTACAGCTATAAAATTATCAAAGTTCTGTCATCTAAAACAGAGAATGATGTTAAGGTGTTAAACTAGTTAAGCAGTGAACATGTAAATTTGTGAAGACACTGGTGCAATGCTGTATGAGTATCAATACAAATAATTTCATT
The DNA here is from genome assembly GCA_013400575.1 of Peucedramus taeniatus. NCBI lineage: Eukaryota > Metazoa > Chordata > Aves > Passeriformes > Fringillidae > Peucedramus > Peucedramus taeniatus. The sequence continues at coordinate 108,405 of WBNO01015726.1, forward strand.
AGACATCAATGCAGGGGAAGACCTCATAAAGTTTACTGGAGATTCATGATGTGATAAAGATGTCTACAAAAATAATTTCTAATTTATATTTTAGCCTGCAACATTTAGTTGTTTCAGCAAGGTGGTATAAACTCATTACTGATGCAATCTCTGATACACTGCTATAGTTGTGAACCATAAAATGTCCCTTTTTTTCTTCATCATCCTTTCTTCTCTCAGTATTTCTTCCATTTCCTGGTTTAAATTTCTTCATTGGTAGCATTACCTTATCTCCTTTACCATCCCATTCCCACCTACTCTGTCTGTTGTAATATATTAATTAAAAACAAACATAGAAGTCAAATACTCCCTCCCTACTGAGAATAATGATTTACATGCACTTGGACAGCCATTAACTCTCATGACTTAAACCTTGTGCTTTGTCCTTCTACCTTCTGTTTTCTGTGGGATTTTGCAGTGTGTTCACTGAGATAGATAAACGGGTCTAAGGACTGGTGGAACACTTATGTGTAAGTGTTTATCAGATTTTTTGACAAATAGTGGTGGAGGACACTAATTCATTATTCTCTTTTTCCTACCAACAGAGCATCTGCAAAGGCAAGGCATTGTGACTGCATAATATGCACTGCAAAATGAATAGTTTCAGGTCCTATATTTCTAATTTGAAACCATGGAAAGAAATACTGTGTGACATTCAATATTAAATTAATCTGGTGCAACACAGATTTTCCAGGCCCAACACAGATTTTTTTGCTACCTGTACTTCGCCTCTGACTTCAAAACACATAGAAAATTCAATACCTCCAGCCTATCAGGCAGTCTGTCAATTCTGAGCCACATATGAAAGTAATCTTGCATGCAGTCAATGTTCTGATATTAGGTGCAATGCATTCTAACACAGACACTTTTCTTGCTTTGAAGTATTTATTAAAAAGAAGTTATAAGTGATAAAATAAATGATAAACAATTAAAGCCAGTTTGTAAAAGATGGTTTTAAAATTAAAAATAGAATAAAAAAAATTAAATTAAAAATTGAAAAGTATCAAAATTTGTTACTATCCTTTAAATTTGTAATCAAAAAAAAGGCAAATGAACATAAATACCCAAGCACTGAGGATCATTAAATGAAAAATGTCTTTTTGTCTCTTCAAGCCTCGGTTATTGCAGCACCTCAGTTAGTTTCCTAATAGCTCAAGATTGCAAGGATTTATTATCATTTTGAAATTAAGAAATAAAGGGTATGACGCAAAAGAATACTTCTGTAAAAGAACTTATTTATTTAAATTACTTCTTTTCTTAATAAAGAGCTAAGAAGTATTTGGAAGTCTCTATCGGAGGATGTTGAAAACACCATACAATAGTTACTTTGGATTTATATCTTTAGACAAATTGCTTCAATTGGAGAAAAGGTAAAAAAACCTGAAAAAAGGCAGGGGGGACATGCTGTAATGTAATAACTAAAAAATGCAAACTTTCAAGTTTAATGTTTTTTTTTGAATCTTGAAATCTCAACATATTGATCATGTTTTGGAAGTTTTACCAAAAAGAAAATAAGAAAATAAAAATTTAATATTTTCTTTCCTAGTAGGGCTGGAAGGAAAGAGGTTTTGCCTTTCCCATGTATCTTCTCCTCATTTCAAGTGTTGCACATTGCACATGGACACTTAAAATGAGATCAGCTCTATGTACACAGGATATTGAGATAAAATTTTCACATTCCTTTCCGGAAGTAGTCCTGGAAGAGACTTGAATTTCTTGAACAGAAAGAACCTGAATTTCCTCTTTCCCTCACTTACTAGAACCCTTTCCTTTTGAATATTTACACAATGCCTGAACTACCAGAGGATTGTTCTCTTTCCTTTGTTGTCTGTGTGCTTGCCTGCCTCTGTTTTTGAAATGAGATGTTTTGGTGTGAGGGTTTTATTGTAAATATTAAAAGAGGCACTGTAGTGGGTAGAATAGTAGATGATAGGAAATCCTGCCAACACAGTGATTAAGGGGAAGAAATGGAGAGGAGACAGATGGAGAAATAGAATGCTGATAGAGGAAGAAAGAGACATTTTATGCTTCAGAACTACAGCAATACATATTAGAGATGACATCAGTAATGAGGTTCCCCAGTTGAACTGTCTCCCACCCTATGTATTTATAGCCATGGTTTCCATTTTAATGGGTTAATATTTTTCAGCAAAAAAACTCTACTCCCCTGAAAAATGCCCGAGCTGCATGTTTTCTTACACCTGCTCTTAGAAGTGTTTTTTCTCTTCCTGGAACTCTTAGACAAATATGTCAGAAAACAGTTCTGCATTTCCAAACACCATGATACACAATCTAGAGTCATGAGGTAAGAGGCTTGTTAAAAGTCAGAATAGTCAGAAGAATATTCTCTGATATAAATGTATAAATTAAATAGTTACAAATTTAAATCTATACATAAGTACACAGACTTAAGATCTAGACATATCACTGTATTTTTTTCTGAATGTCTTTGAACTTTCATGGAAAGGTCTGCATTATAATAACAATTAAAGAAATAATTATTCCCATCCTTTGAATACCTATGATTAGTATTCAAGGTTTATTACTGCTAAATATATTATCTTGGACAAAATAAGATTCTTAGAGTTCCTTAAAAATGTAGAGAAAAATAAATCCTCACACAAATGGGTGGCACATTATCCAAAACCTTCCTTTCCAAAATTTTCCACATAACCATTTGACTATTTTTTTCAAAATAAATTGTGTTTCAACTCCAAACACATACAATGGGTTGGAGGGCATGAAAATAGAAGAAAGTGAAGCAAGAATATGGTCTTTAAGGACATCCAGCTTTCTAGTGGAAGTAAAGTGCAATTTTTTTAAGCAGCAGTGATACTTTTAATTGATGAAATATAAATCAGTTTGATGTAAATCCTTAAGCATGTTACACAGCATCATATTGACCTTTTCTTTTCTGATCTGATTCAGAACCACATTTTACAAAGATAAAAATAAGCATTTTCAACACACAGAGAAGTGGTTTAGATCAAGTAACAGCATATAAGACATAACTATACAAAACATCTAAACAGATCTGTTCTGTTCTTAAGAACAAAAGGCCTCACATGTATGAGTTCTTTCAAATGAAATGTTTGCTAAAAAAGATTTGGTTTTGTACTTCTATAATATGTTAACATTCCATTATGGCTAGCATCTTTTCTGCAAAATAATCTATGTCTTCACTGGCTGTTGGATTTTGCCCTAAAGCAAAGACCAAATCCGTACCAAAAAAAGGACAGATGACATTAAAGCAGTTAAACTACCAGAAGAATATCAGATTTATAGTGACACACCTGCAGATGGTGCTGTTCCACCACATTTCTGGCACAAAATTGGTTTAACATTCATTAGTTGGACTATTCTTTGATCTTTTGGTTTTTATTTATACAGTACATGCAGCTATTACATAAAATGGTTGGCTGTGTGTGAAGGCTAAACTAGATGGAAAATGATACCTAAAGATTTAACTTTTTCCCATGCCAAAGATATTTTCTTTTTTTCCATCCTCTTCTTATTATAATGTTAGCAGTTATTCAGCAATGTGATATTTCTTTTTATTAATATATAGCATTTTAGCATTGTTTGTGAGACAAAAAGTTGTAGCTACTCAGAGAGGCTATGCTTAAAATTGGCTTCTCATCTCAAACATGCTACAGTGTACAAAAAGTTGTTAGTGAATGTTATCCTACAGAATAATATTACTTAAGGGCTACAGATTATGAATTATTCACACAAAGACTGTGGGGGCCATAGAAATAAAATACTACTGCAGAGAGAGGAAAAATTTTAAAGCTCTGTTTACAACTAGAACAGAAGACTAAAGACAATATGTGTCATCAAGTGAATTATTTAATACTTTTAATAAATTTAATGTGATTTCCATTGGAACTAGTTGTATTGTTTTACTATTCCATAGTTTTCAATTTTTTAATCATGAAAGTATCACTATTACTACTATTACTGCTACTGGAGTTATGACTAGTGGTAGTTGCAGTAGTAGTAGTACCACTATTAATTTGTAAAAATTATGGCTTTATACTTCATTTCCTCTTTATGGATATTTTAGACACAAAAAAAAAGGCTTTTTAACTGTGTTTGAGAATGAAAAATATTTAATTTCAGAAACATTTCTATAATATATAACTCACTTTGTAAAAGAAGCCCTATGTAGTATAACAGATTTTTTTTTCTCTAAGAACCTATCTCTATATTTGGTAACAGTATGGAATAAAAATTAATTTTATTTAAATGTCTAAAACTTCAAAGTTTTTGACAGTATATAAATCAAGGAAAATTAAACACAATTAAAATTTAAAAAGAAAGAATTATAAGCAGATATTAAGTTTTTAGTTACAGGATAAGTTGAAGGAACGTTAATAATTTAAATGGAAAATTTTTACTTCCAGGCACTCCTGGGGGTATTTTCATTTGGTGTCAATTTCAATGGTGTCATAATTACATATGCTAATCTTCCATTATTAAAGCCACTCATGGATGCCAGTAGGAGGTCCAAATATTTCATAAGTATAAACATATTTACTGAGTTTTCTATTGGATTTGCTGGGATATATATTTTGAGGATCTTTGTTTTGCCTTCTAAAAAAATCTCCAAAACAACAACAAAGAAAAACAGAACTAAAACTAAACCCAGAAATTTGTTATTATTTATTTCTTTATTATATTTAATATTTTTTTTTTACTGGGAGATGGAATGAATTACTTTTTTCCCTTGCTCTGCAGAGTAAGAAGATAATTTAATAATTAGTGGATTATGAGGAGATCCTTTTGATACCCTGTGAATCTTCAGTATCTGATGCTTCACTTCATTTGCTGTTTTATGCAGAACTTGCTCTTTGGGAAGACCAAGACAATGATGTGGCATTTGGCAAATTAATGAAATAATTTAACTACTATTTAATTACATAGTTACTTCTGCAAATTGAAATTATTTTTTGAGTACTAAAGATAAATTTATAAGAAAGGAATATGAAGTAACTAATTTATCTTGTCATAGAATAATCTACTAATGTAAATTTTTTCATTCTGCTTTCAGAGTTGTAGTCACCTGCAGACATAATATGACAGCTTTCAAATTCATTATTTTCTACTTATACTTATTTTTCAAAGGCAGTAGTTGGTGTACAGTGTGCATAATACTCTGGCTGTATTATACAGAGATTAATCTTCAACCCAAGCTGGAAAATATGTTGGAAAATACTTCAAGGTTTTGATTAATTTTCCCTGCTCTTTATTATAAAATCCTGTTTTATTTCTTCCTTGGAAGGTTCATGATTGCTTTAACTTATTCCTATCCTTCGAATCTCTTCATTTGCTTTTTCTTCACAGTCCTAAATTAGTTCAGTAAAGAGCAAAAACCTCTAAGCAGTCAGACTAGAAACTCCCATTTACTTTTAAAAATGAGGTTCATTAAGTTGTTATCTATAGTGTCCTAAAACCAAAAACTAGAAAGTAAATTCAAATGTATTCTTATGGCATGGGAATGTATTCTGTGGTTCAGGGAAGAGTATCAGAAGAGAAAATTAGATGACGCTTGGAGGAAGCTATGCCATATATCACACAACATGTTTCAGTTCAGTTTGGTGAAATGCCAGTGCAGGTTTCTGTTTATGTTGTGCAAATAACAGCCTAGTCTATGCCAAACAAATGACAAATTGTGTGTTTGGCAATACCTTTAGCAAGTTCTGATAATTTAAAATTGTATGTTACTTAAATATATCATATTTCTAAAATAAATTTCTTTTTGTATACTAATTTACTGATTTGATCTAATTCTTCTGCTTCTTATTTCTAGAAATAATTTAAGTATTTTGTGATGGTGTTTAAACAAATTGTTACTGCATTTGGAAAAGTTAAAAACTATTTCTCTAAAATATTTTTTCCTTGATATAAGTTTAATGTTTCATCTAGAATTTATAAATCTTTATTACAGATCTCTGCCCTACCAAGGAGCTCACCACTGGAGATGGTGGTCCAGCTGTGTGTCACCAGCACCAAGCAGGATATCACTTCTCTTGGCTTTCTACTGTATTTTAGCTCAAATCCAGGGCAGGAGTACATCAGAGCATGAACTTGCTATTGTAGAGTAATTCATTAAATGTTATCGGATTTAAAATTAATTTTCAATTTCATATATGTTCATATATGTTTTATAATATGTTGTGAATATTAGACTCATGCCTTTTCGCAATTCTGACTTCAGCAGAAGCCATTGTACCTGGAAGATAATGCGGTGTCCAGGCTTCAGAATTTCAAATTTTAAAGAAATGGCCTTTCCAAGACAGAAATCATGGGCACTTGATGTTCAGACATCACAAGTTTAGCTGGAGTGTTCGTGCAGATATTATTTTCAGTTTAATTCAAAGAGAGAGGAATATATGTACTTTTTATTTACCAGTTCAAACAGTACTTTATTTGACTTGAGTAATACCCTAATTTTCCATGTAGTGTTTATATACAGAAAAAAAAATACAACTTCATGTTTCTTTTTCCTTTTCTTTTATGGCATCAAGAAATAAAAACATTATTTGCAAATATTTCTTACTGTCTTGTGCTCCTGTTAGGCCAGCTACTCATGTTGAGTAACTGTACAGCATTGCAACTAAATAGGTCTCTCGGTCATTTCTAATTGCCTTTATAAATAACAACTCCTCATTACTGCCAGGTCACAGTAACAAAGGTATATACAACCTCAAAACTGGTAGGAACAATGCTTACCACTGGGAAAGCAATGGTATGTGGATACCTTATTTAAACAAATACAAAAGATTAAATCATGCATTTCCCAGGTTCAAAATGGCATCTAATGTTCCTCAACTAGCATTCTCACAGGTTTTCATTATAAATTTAAAAATAAATTAAAAAGTGCACTTCAGTAAGGTGAGTGCCACAGAAAGATGGTAAATAATTACCCTAAGTGGAACTCCTGAGTTTAACTCTTTGGGGTCTGTTTGGGCTTGGGGTTTTTGGGAGGGAGAAGGGGTTGTTTGCTTATATATTGGGGATTTGGGGGATTTATTTACCCTACTTTTATGTAAGAAAAAAGGTTAAAATCTTCTTTATATGACAGTAGACTTCCACCTTCCTCACCTTTCGTGATCAGTCCCCTTTCTTTACCTGTCTCTTGCACACAAATATAATTGATGGGATAATAAAAAGCAACGAAAGGAGGAATAACACATTTTTAAGAATAAAATGAAGAAGATTCTTTAAAGAATCTTTTATATGAGTTATGAGGTGTAACAACTCTTGTGGATTGCAAATCACAGGGGTCTAATGTCTGTTTGCACCATTGGGATGATGCCGGTTTTTTTGCTAGTGCAGAATAGGAGATTTTACGGTAAGTACAGAATTAGATTAAATGTTAATCAAGTATGCATGTTTACTGTAAGTTTATATCTATTGCTGCCTTGAATTAAGAAACTGATGAAGATAATTATATTTTAAAATTGTTCTTCTGTTTTTCTCTGGCTTTGGTTTGACAGGCACTTTGCAAATAATTTATATATTCTTTGAGAGGTATCTTTAATAACTGATCAAAAAAAGTGAGATTAAAGAAAAGAATAAATTTCTATCTAGCCTCAATGATGTTCAGGTAATGATAATGTCATTTCACATTTGAACTCATATGATAAACTGCAAAAAATAATGAATTTAAAATATGTTGAGTCAGTGAAGATAATTATGGCAATTTTATGCATCTCAATTTCTCTTTCAAAAGAACATATAATTGCTCTGGTATTTTGTTTCCAACCCTCTTGTCTCTGAGCCAATATAAATTAAAATCAAACTGTTTTACAAGCTCACCTTTTCCCTGCTGTTTACCAAATCCTTATCTGACTGAGATTCAAAGGGCTCAGCCTTTGAATTGACTCTTTGGGTCCTTCTCATAGTCCAGGTGTCATCATGAGGGAATATGCCTGGTTTAAGGGAACAAGGGAATTTCAACTGGGGAGGGAACAACACCCCATGGGAAATAAATGCAATTTGGTTCCTAAGACTGTCTTGAGATGCAGGCAACCTACTGCGTAAAAAGGGTTATCCTTGACATATTTTCTAACATGTTGTAAATGTTCATCCTTTTCTTTTCTAATTGCTGCAGTGCTAAAAGAGAAATTTGTGTTTTCAAAATAAGTTTCAAGAATTTTTTCCATTTCTTTCAAAGTGTGGTGCATTAGATCAGGACTCGTCCCATGTCTGTCTGAGGAGCTGCCCAGGGATGGTGGTACTCATCCAGTTGCAATAACAATCTCATTTGAAGACCACAAGTTAGTGAGCTTAGCTGTAAGCTCCTGACAGCTGGAAATTAGCTAAATTCTGGAGGTTTTTTTCAACTTTTTTAAAAGGCGCTAAACCTTTTTTTAATTAATTTTTACTCTGAAGTTATTGTGATCAAGTGCTATCTGCTGAGATCTGAGTTTTCTCATTTCCTTCACCAGGTCTTTTATTTTAAATAATAGTAAGATCTTTTAAAATAAAGTTGGTACCCACTACAGTAGCTTTTAATATCTCCTAAGAGGATTTATTTGTACAAATAATTATTGGGATATAGAATCTATCTGATTTAGCTAATAGGTGCTGGGTTGATCCTGTCTGGATGCCAGGTGTCCACTAAAAATATTTTATAACTCCTCTTCTTCAGATTGCCAGGGACTGAAAATATAATTAAAGGCTCATGGCTTGAGATTAGGACAGGATTACTATCATGGACAGACTAATGTGACATGGGGAAATTAGTTTAATTTAGAACCAATACCAATCAGAGTAAGATAATGAGAAATGAAACCAAATCTTAGAAACACCTTTCCCCCCACTCCTTTCTTCCAAGGATAACTTCACTCCTGGTTTTCTCTACCTCCTCCCCACAGAAGAATGGGGAATGGGAACTGCAGTCAGCTCATCACACAAATTGTTTTTCCTAGTCCTTTCTCCTCATGGAGAGGAGTCCTCACATTCTTCCCCTGCTCCAGCATGCAGTTCTCTTCCATGGGAGACAATTCTCCACGAACTCCTCCAACCCTGGTCATTTGGTCTTTCCCACAGGCTGCAGGTTTTCACAAACAGATCCAGCATGTGTCTTTGATGGGGTGCTGTCCTTCAGGCACAGACTGCTCCAGGAGGGTCACAAGTCCTACCAACAAACCTGTTCTAGCATGGACTCCTCTTTCCATGGATCCACAGGTCCTGGCAAGAACCTGCTTCAATGTAGAGTCACAGCCTCCTTTGGATGCCTCCATCTGCTCTGGTGTTGGGGCTGCAGGTGGATCTCTGCTTCCCCATGGTCCTGCATGAGCTGCAGGGGCACAGCTGCCTCACCATGGGCTGCACCTCAGGCTGCTGGGGAATCTCAGCTCTGGTGACTGGAGCACCTCCTCTGCCCGTTCTGCACTGATGTGGGTGCCTGCAGGGCTGTTTCTGTGTCCCACTCTTGCTTGTCTCCCTGGATGAACCTGCTATTTCCTCCCAGTCTGAGCTGTGCTATCCCTGAGGCGCTGCCACCATCGCTGGCTGTCTCAGCCTTGGCCAGCAGCAGATCCATCTTGGAGGTGTCTGACATTGGCTCCATTAGACATGGGGGAAGCTTCTAGTAGATTCTTGCAGAAACAACCCCTATAGCTGGCACACTATCAGAACCTTGACATGAAAATCCAGTATAACAATCTAATGTTATGTTATGTTATGTTCTCAATATGAACAGTATTGAGCATAATGAAACAGTTGGGGAATATCAGTGTCTGTTCTGTGGTCACACTTCCAATCATATCAACATCTAGCTTCTGCTTCTGTTGTCTCATTTTCTACACCTTTCTTGAAAAGGTTTATGCAAAGCTTTATAAACAAATAGTGCTTCAGAAGTTTAATGGATTAAATGGATTTAATAAACATTGGATTTCATTATGGGACTTCTCAGGAACAATAAATTGATATTAAAATTGGTGTGGAAAAATACCAATGCCCTGGGTGAGGAACTCTGCTTGGATTTGTGTAATACCTCACATAGTAGTATATCAATCTTGAAAACATTGAAATTAATCTGTAGCAGAAATAACTAGGCATTATTTCCTTTTGTATTTTATTTATTAATAAAAAATAAAAAGGTATTGCAAACAGAAGTAGAATAAGTTTACTAATAATGTCAAAGCTGCATTATTATAAAACATATAAAGAACACCTATTTTCTTGTCAGACCACAAAAATATTAACTGAATTAATGTTTATTATCAGTATTTTATTAATGCAATAATTATTTATGAGCTATATGAAGTTCCATTTTATATATAAAATGTGACTGTCAATAAATTCACATAGCAACTGGAAGAAATTTAAATGTCTCTCCTAGAGAATATAGTCATAAAATGGAAAATGTGGGCCTTTTTAACATGTATCTTCAGAAACAGAGTAATTTTTCATTGGTGACATGTCTGCTATACTTTATTTTGGTTTTCTTCTTCTCAAAATCATAATAATTCTCAGGAGACAGATCTTTTCTTAATAAGTACTGCTTGACATTTGCCATTACATTCATGATAGATATTTGAAAATGATCATCCATCAATGCTATGGCAGCAAATTTAAACTTATTAGCCATGCAAATAACTTGGCCTGCAGATTTCATCAGCACCTTTTCAAATATTCAGACAAACAACATTAAAAAAAAACCCAAACAGAACAAGATCAAAGCAGTTCTGCCCCTTGCTAGCATGAAAGAGTTGCTATTTAGACGTTTACATACCTATTAATACAGTAATAAACATAAGCAAAAAATATGTTTAAAGTTTTTGATAATATTTTTTTTCTGGTGAATTTAAATTGAAAGTTAAATTTAAACCATTGCAAAATGAAAAAAGGACAGTACTTTAAAGGTGCAACTTGATCAAAATCCCATGATTCTTAAAGGATAAGGTGAATTAATCTTTATCAAAGTGTTTTAATGTATACTATTTTAGCTCACACTTAGAAGAGAAATCTCAAAGAGAGTATTCAATGTAAAGATTGGGAGATTTTTGCATGAAGTATTTTTTGTTGAATTTGAACAGCTCTGAAATGGACTTTCTTAAAACGTGTCACTTTTAAGTGCAAGTGGATAAAAAAACTAGGTAATACTGGGTTCATGTGAACTGGCAGCCTTTAAGGATTTATTTAATTCCACCTCCATTATCTACATCTCTTAGATCAAAATTTTGATCTGAACCTCTTTACAGGTTCAAATGTCACCCAATCATCTTTACATATGAAAAACCCCAGTTCCTCCATCTCATCAATCACTTAGTTATGGTAATCATATTGCTTACATATATGGTTGTCCCAAAGACAATTCATTTATAAATGAGAATGATGTACTTAGTTGAGTAAACACTTGAATAGTGTAGAATTCTACAAAAGCACATTTTAGTGTCCTCTTAAGTGATTTAATTTCCTGTAAAATCCAATTTTACCAGAACTCCCTTTGAGTCAGAGTTTTCCATTAATGTAATGATGAAAACAGAATCTTTTTCTTCAGTAGACCTAAAATGTTGTTGTAAAGAATTTCTCAGTTATGGTCAGTCTGGCATGCATCCAAACTATCATGTTCTGGTCACTCTATTTCAAACAAGTCAAGCACCAACAAACCTGTATTTAGAAAATGAGTGTTCTTAGAAGTTGGACAAGTCAAATTACCAGCTTGACTCTTGATGACTTCTAAATTAAAGAACTTACATGACCTATAAAGCAAATCTCCTAAAAGAAAAAGTTCCTCCCACTCATTTCAACTGTTTTTAGTCAAGTTTGGGCATGTTTAGCGAAAAACACATAACTTGAAATTTTATGCAACTATTTCTAACAAACCTTTTAGGTATATTGTCAATGTCACTCAGCTGTCCAGCTAAGCATTAAGCTCCCAGAATAGGGGTTGTTACTGTGTTGCATTAAATGAATGTGCTGAATACAGTGGTTCTTAGTTTTAATACAGAAGACTGTCTCTGCAAGCTAGAATGAACACTCAGAGTCAAATATCTAAGAGCCACAAACTTCCAGTGCTAAAGGAGTAGTAGTGGATCCCCTGTGTAAGAAAGTAAAGAATATTAAAAATACAAATGTGATGTCATAAAAGAGCTGTAGGTTCATCATGAGCTATAGGAGAATCAGAAAATACAGAGGAATACAGTCTTGAAGAAAAATTTATGAAGGAAACAAAGCATTCTTAATTTAGGTTTCAAAACTCACTTCCTGGAAGCAGAAGATTCAATGGTGATATCAATGTTTTCCTTCAAGTGAAAAAATGGACACAGATTTCAAATTTTAACTTCTTTGTGGTACTTCTGCATCTTCACACAGTAATTGAGGTCAGAGGAGACCTACAGAGCTCATGTAGTCCAACCTCTCTGCTCAAAGTGGTGTCCACTACAACAAGATCCTCAGGGCAATCCCAATCAGATTTTGAATATTTCAACGGTGAGAGACTCCACAATCTTCCTGAGCAACCATCCTCATACTAGTTTCCTAGTATTATCCTCCTTTTTCTTCTTATGTCTAAATCCCATATTTCAGTTTGTGGGTCTTTCTCCTGCAGTAGCTCAATAAACATGATTTTGGCATTGTTAGTGTTAGATTATCTGATTAAAATATAATTTAGGTAAATACAATGAGCACCGAATATCAGAAGTAGTACAACAGTTGACCAAACTCTGGCTATCTTACCAGTGAAAATGAAGCATACCTGAAATGACTACTTTTAGTGTTTCATAGCAAGGTGAGGCAACTAAAGGAAGACTCTTCAGAATGCATTGCAATATAAAAGGTGTTATTTGCAAAGGAAGGTAGGGTTTATATTAAATGGAAATGTAAGACTTTTAACTATGGTTAAAGTTTTCATACCTGTGTCAGTATTTTGTGTGATTTTGTGGGTACTTGAAAAGACAATGCTCTTTATTGATCTGTGTGGCTTATCTGTATGTCTTAAGTATGTGCGTGTCAGAATGCGCAAACACATTGCCAGCCAAGGCACAGCCCCACACTGACCTGCTGCAGCCACACCTGGCAGGCAGGGGAAAGGACAAATTCATCAGTGTCATGAAACCCACCAATTTAAGCTGTCTCTGACAACTGAAGAAAGGCTTTGCCCTGTGCTGAGTGGCTTATCTTGACTGGAGCTGGGCAGGGCTGAGCTGGTTTCAGCTCCTCCCTTAGGACCTGTTGCCTTCCCTGCCTGAGCTTGAGCTCTGCCAGTGCCTCTGTGGGAAGGTTCAGAACTTTTTTCTGTAGTTGCTGTCTAAAAGAGCCTCTGGGGTGGCTGAGCCTATGAAAGCTGTGGGACCACCTTTGAACTCAGCTGTGAGCAGCCAGAGAGAATCAATCAGTAGTAACAAATTTTGAAAATACACCCAAACATTTTAAGAGGAAGTATCTTCGACTCTGAATATCAAACTCCTTACACTGAAGTCCTCAGGATGTTGATCGCTCATGGTGACTGTCATTTCTTCTTCTTCAGGAAGACAGAGACCATAAATCTTAGGACCTGGAGGGACATTACAAGGGTAGAAGCAACACCGATTACAATGCACAAATACCAGGAAGTTTATGTATAATAATTATGTCTGTATTTTGGTAAGAATTTTCTATATTAATTTTGACTGTTAGGCTGTTACAACATTAGATTAACAATATTTTTTTGACTACATATATACGCATATAACCTATTTCCTTTTTTTCTGGGCTAGTATATTAAATACACATAAAGACTTCCATTTAGCACAGTACTTGGTCCACTGATATATATATCAAACATTTGACTGATCTGACCCTATAACTTGTGTTTTTTCCTTTGGGAAATTATACTGCATTTTTAAGATGTATTATACAAGTGAAAAACCACCCAGCCAAGGAATAAACAAGAGAAAGGAAAAAAGCTAACAGTGATAATCAATGGACATGTTCTGGATGTGATTTTTCAACACTTTGCTGTTTCTGACCAGAATATACTAAAAAATTACTCTGTGTAGTGTCTAAGAAGATCAAGTATAGCTTGCTAAAGGGTAAAAGTATATCTGCCACCGGAGACCATCAATAAATAGATTCACATCTTCACTCTTACAATCTTACCTCATTTCTGATACTAAGATTAGGAAGTACTACAACCAATGGTGGCAAATGATATTGCATACTTTATGAGGAAGAAGGAAGCTAAAGAGTAATGTAATGTTTATTTTTCCACAGACTGAGGTAAAATGAATAAATAAAGCATCTCTTTGTAAGGTAAAAAATGTCCATCTAGAGAGTTTCGTCTTCACTGTCAGAAGTTTCCATTTACACTATCAATGTATTTTTCTTCACCTTATCCTTTCAAGTTTCTACTCTCTGATAATCATTTTATGTCTCTGTATATTCTTTCTTGTTCTTTTGCATTATCATTTTTTCAGCTGGTCTCCTTGTGTCTGTTTAGTTTGACTTCTTTGCTTTGCTATCTTGGAAATCATTGACCAAGTTTCTACAGTTACCTTAAAAAGTCTGTTTGTGCTTATACACAAATAAGGTTTTAAGTATTTCTTACTTCTTTTGACTCACCTCTCTGGTGTGTTTACACAGGCTTGTTTTAGTTATGCCAGCTGTGGAAACATGGAAGAAATGTTTGTGCAGCACAATGCATACATCCAGGCACTCTGAACGATGGGGAGGGAAGGTAGGATGCCATCCCTCTCTTTCCCTCTTGTGTATCACTTAAGAAGACCTCTTACATTGCAGGTGCTCAAGAGGAAAGTTGAAAGATCAGATATCAGCTGTTGAACTTGTGGGAGAACCAAAAATCCCAAAGAGAAATTCTAGGGTCCTAACACTCTCTGTGCTGGCCAAGTTATTGAGAATTCAACATTCTTTTCCTTGTGTGCAGCCAGGGCAGTCACTGATTCCTTGCTATGTTTGAAGAGCTCTTCTGGTGACATTACATCCTGCAAAGGGAGGTGTCAACCCTGAAGGGTTGGGGATTGCCAATTCACATACTCACCACTAACAGCTTGCTATCCCATGTTATTCTATGATTAACTACATAGTGGGGAAATAAAATATTTGTATGGAGAGTCCACCTTTTCTTGTACGAGTGGAACTGTTGTTTATTCAATTGAATAAGTAGCATTTGTATGCAGCCTTAATCATGAACATTTTGGAGATTGGCATCCGGCACTAAGTACAATCCTGTCAAATAACTGGCGGTGGATTAACTGTGACACCTAGAAACATGCCAGATTCTGACAGAATAAGAACTTACTGTGTACCCAATGTCAATCATTCACTGAGTGCCACTCAAAATGCTTATCCTGTTAGTGATGACATCAATCTGCATTGGCATTCAAAATGCTGCTGCCCTTTGAATACAGAATTGAAAACAACAAGCAAAGCCCCGCAAAGCCCAAAGTGCATGCATTTTAGCAACCACCTATCCTTCCTTAAGAACTGGGGCTACCTCCCATGTGGAGATGCTGCTCTGCTAATGGGGCAGTGAATTAACCTGGGTGTTTGCAAAAAAAAAAAAAAAAAAAAAAAAAAAAAAAAAAAA
>WBNO01015726.1:124016-153254 GCA_013400575.1 Peucedramus taeniatus
AAAAAAAAAAAAAGGTATCTATTTTACACAGATTGCTCTACAGGCAGGCTCACTTGCAAGCATTCAAAAGTCATTTCCATCATGAAGGAAAACTTCTAGAGCCACTTAGGTCTAATTCTAGTTACATCTCAAGTTGTAGAAGTCTACCCATATAATAGCAACAATTAATGTAGAGCAAGGGTCACACTTTTACATCTCAGCGTGGTTATTAAAGCACTCACTTCCTAACTGAGAGAAGAGAAACCCAAGTTCAAACTGAGGCATTTCAGAACTATAATCACCAGATGTTTAGGCTTACCTTTATTTGATCTTCTCTTATCTTCATAAATCGTGCATTTCTGCCTGCACAGTGAGCTAACACAAGAGGAAAGTTCCATTTTTTCTTTTCCTTTTCAGTTTATCATGTTCTATAATCCACCAGTGTGAGCATGACCATATGAAGAAGGAGATGAAGCTGAAAAGGAAATTGAACACATCTCCGATTTCCTGGGCAAGTGTTTTAATTATTCAAAAGAGTAGTAGTTCTGCAGCAGTAGTAATGGATAAAAAAGTGAACTGTGTTTTTTAAGTCCCTTACTTTGGAAAAGAAATCCAGATTATCCTTGGCTAGGGATCACTAATAAAAAAGTCTAAGGCAAGTTCATAAGCTTAAAATAAATAAAAGGCTAATTATTATGATAGCTGTCTTTCCCTTCATCTTGCAAAGTTACTCACAACTGAAACAATAAAAAATACTCCTAAGCCTTAAGCATAGCTGGAAATACACTTTTTCACCATGTTTGTCCTAATAGCCATGGATAATCCCTTGTTCAGCATGTAGAAGCCATGAGTGGCTCTTTGGAGACGTCTTTCTCAACAGAAGACTTGGTGTCTGATCCCCTGAAAAATGTATCTCAGACGCTGCAATGTTGGTTTTTTTTTTTTTTTTGAGATACAGAAATTGGGAATTTGTTTCAGAGAGATTATTTGTAGAATCAGATAATCAAATACTCTTATGAAACAAGCTATCATAAATTACATACTTGTTCTTCTGTTTTGCTCCAGTCACCAGATAGGTTTCAAGTAGCGTACTTAGGCAAAGCACACATCAGAACTTCAGTTAGAAAGCTCAAATAGAAACGGGATTCTTGATCCTCTGTTGTGCCAGGAGGTCCTAATTCTTAGGCATTTGTAGGCTCATTTAATACATCTCAAAAAAAAAAAACCCTAGTTATGTCTTAATCTGGATAAGCAAAGTGAAATGAGCATTCACTGTCACAGGCCAGATGTTTTCAAAAGGAAAGTAGATCTTAGACCATTAATAAGTCTCATTATCCGACACAACTGCACAAAATTCCTTCCATAAATTAAGTAACCTCCATTCTAATACCTTATTTACTCTACTTGGCCTTTTAGAAGACTGTTTCAGAAAGAAACTAAATTTGAGGAAGGTCTAACAAGCCTGAAGCCAGTTTTTCCCAAATGCAAGACTGAGGTGTCATGTTTGTATTCCATCGTGCTGTGCAAAAACTGTAGCTTGCTTAGAGTTTTCTGAGGTATTGGAACAAAGTCAAAACTGCTGTAAGTTTAAGCACTATTCAACTTGATAGTTCCATAAACTGAGCCTATTTTTTTGTTGTTTTTTTATTTGTCCTTGATAATATATGTAGGCAACCAGTTGTTTACAAATCTTGTATTAAACACCCAAATCCTATAAGGAGCTTGAGCTTCTGATCTGAATCTGATAATCCCAATGGAAAAATATAAAACCACAAAAATCAGCCCAAAAAAATGTTAGTTATTGAACTGCCAAAGTACTTTAAAGGAGCTGAGCATAGTGTGTGCAATACAGCATCAATGTCTCAAAAAGGCGTTTTTCTGCTGCTGTCGTGTGGAGGTCACTGTTTTCACTCCAGTAAATAGCTGCGATAAAACCTGAAGTATTACAGACTTGCTTAAAATTCAGCCAACGTGGAACAAGTGCAACTGTCAGCAATAGGAGGCCTTGAATAGCTGTAAAGGTTAAATATCAATTTGTTTTAAAAAAGAAGTCAAACTTGCTTCTCTACCATAAACTGCAAATCTGATGGCATTCAACCCATTAACACTCCTGTCAGACATTTGAATTTAAAGTGTTTGACATCCCCCAAAGCACAGCACACTTTTATTAAATAGAGATGACTTTGTATAGGGTTTTTGAATGTTCTCTTTTAATCTGAAAGGCATATACAAAATTTTAAAGGGGGTTAAATTTACTTAAGCCTAAGTCTAATTTTTATTTTATTTTCAATGAAAGATTAAGTGATGAGGAAAAATTTGACTTGAAAATAGTAAATACATTTTTGTTGAAGTACAAAATGTTTGAATTTTAAAACTTACAGTTTAAAACTGGATTCCACTAAATCACAGTAATTAATATCACATCATCAGTGACAATAACAGCGGATACAGCAAGGCTTTCTCTACCACTACAAAACTGGAAAGTGTTAAGATCTGAAATCATGCAGAATTTTCCTTTTCAATATTCAAATCAGTGAATGCAACATATTGGTTATTTTTTTTTTATGAGGACATGATAGAGCTTAATACATTGATTATATGAGATATTTCTGATATATATATATCCGTGGGGTAGAAAAAAACATTTCCTCAGCTAGTCAATGTTTGGATGTTTTTGTTGTTGTTTCTTATATTTTTGGTATTGTGAAGGCATTTTAGCAAGTCTTGGTGGTATCTGCATTCATTGATTTTCTGCCTTTGAAATCTGGACAGAAGCTGAATGCTTTCTTTGGTGGATACTTCCAAATTGTAAGGTCTTTCAAATTGTCTTCTCTTGCGGTAGAAACGGAGTAGTTAAGATTTTTTATTCCAGTTGTTGTAAAAATTTGGGTAGGATTGTTTATCTCTGATATGATTCCTGATTTACTTGGATTATCTTGATCCTTTTTATTATAAATTAATCTATCCTATTTACTTAGCAGTATTAACCTATAGTGCAGGCTGCTAGCAGCAAAAGTCTTTGTTGCACAGCTTCTTTGAACTCCTCAGACATATCAGCATGTAAGTCTATATCTTAGATTAAAACTGTAATGTATATAATGCATGTCAATCCCTTGGCTGTAAGCATGTAGATTAGAGCTTTCTCAGGAACCATACTATTATTAATGAACAGATGAGGAACTAATACTTGAGTTCTTCCTGTCTGGACTTTTTGGAGAATTTATGCACTAAAAGCCTCTGCTGTGGGGGCTGTTTCCCATCTGTGCATCCACCAGCGCATGTGCTCCCACATCCCTACATGAGTCCATCCACTCAAATCCCGTCAGCTCCTGCTCTTTTGGACCGTGTCCTGGCTTACCCTCCTGCGTTCTGGCACCAGCTCTTCGCTCTGCTCTCCTCTAGGTGGCAACAGAGGAGGGAGAAATACAAAGTCCTACCCTGGCTTGAAAGAAGCAAAAGAATGAGGATCAAGAGAGTGGGAAAAAGGGAAAGATAAAGAAAAATGGGAGGGGGAGGGGAAGAGATTCAAAGAGTTCTTCTTTCCTTGTTCTCCTGTCTTCGAGAAATAGTAATATTCTCCACTGCATGCTATTAACCAGCTCTTTATATTAGCTTTAGTTATCTGATCTTCCTTACAGGAAGGGATGGTGGAACAGGTTTTCAATCAGATCAGTGTTTTTCTCAGCAGTGGGATGAACTTCTGTATTTCATTTATACCGACTTCAGACCTGACTAACCTTGCGACGCCAGAGAAGTACCAGTGAGCTGAGGTGTCGGGAAGCACCGTGGAAAGAAATATTTATGTTAGTTTAATGGATTCATACTTTCTGACACATTTTAAAGATAGTCTTGATATGAAGATGATTTTTAAAAGAAACACTGTTGCACATGAACTCTGGAACCTTGCAAGAAAGCACCATTATTTAGTGTTAAATTTTACTTAACTATTTTGGGGGGAGGAAGGTTTACCCTTTTCTTACCGATACAAAGCCTCAGTGACTCAATACATATTACATCTATTTCTGTAAATTTTGCTGTGTCATATGAATAGACAATTTTACGCATAAGCAGTAGGAATTATCAATAATTACTGTCCACAGTCACAGTGCTGTTGTCAAAGTTCTATCAGTACTCCCAAAATACAATAAAATATTAGTTTCTCTTAAAAGGTGGTTGGATTTCTGATAAGAATTTAAGCCAAAATAATTCTGCAAAGGCCTAAAATTAGATAGTTCTAACTCCCAACTTTCAAGGAGATAAAACTTTAGAAAATATTATGAATTCATGTAAATAACTGAAAATATACTTACAACATTTTTTTTAGATTAGTGTCCCTTGGTGTTTTTCTGATAGGACTGTGAAGAATTGTACACTATTAGATCAAAACCATATATAGAAAAAAGGCAAGAAGTATGTGTCTGGATCTTACATAACATTCCTACAGCACCCAAACAGAAACATGACAAGGAAACATCACAACAGCTAGTCCTGTAAGCAGCAGTATTGCCAAGAATGATTAAAAAATGAGTGTAAAGACCATGTGTATGTTTAAAGCTCATTTGTAAAGAGAGGCAGAGAAGAGTACAATCAGCATTGTAGAATGACATGAGCTATAGAAAGCAAATTACAACAGTGCATTAAGGATAAAGTTAATTCAGGTTTTTCTATAGATTTGAGAAGGCATTCATACAGGTGTAATGAAACTTAAAGGATATCCAGAAGGATATCTAAACTAGACAGTGAGTTAATGTAGAAACCTCACTGTAAATCAGCTGCAGAAAGTGGGCTACCTAGGAGAGTATGCCTATTGATGTCTCCCAGATTTGTAGGGTCAGAAAATGGTCCCCCAACAAAGAATGTTTGCCTAGAGGTCATGGTTAATGAAAGTACTCTCAGATAGATAGTTCCTGCACATCCTCATTCCTGTAAGTGAATTGGTGATGTCAACTAAATATACATATAAATTTTTCTGATACTGTAATGATATTGTAAGTTGGGTTTGAATACATAGAATTCATATTGAGAATTATGATTTTGGACTAAACAATAAACTGAACATAAACAATAATGGTATAGAAAAGTACTTTGTAGATTCTCTTTATCAAGATTCCTTTCCTTTTTGGACCACATTCTTCACTTTTACAGAATTTAGCTGTTAGGATTCTTTGTTCCCTTTCAGGCAGGTTTAGTGTGCATTTCTTTAAAAAGCCTCAGTTTACTGCTCTGAGATTCCAGTGTTTAGAGAGATTTCCAGATGATATCTACACTGCATAGACTTCCGAGTTAGGTCCAGCACAAGTGCAAGAGATGTGAGCCTAGAACCAGACTGTGAAGGTGCATCATCTCACTCCCAATTTCATTAAGAGTATCAATAAAAGATTTGTTTATCCTTCAGGGTAGGATCTGACTGTAGCAGAGCAGCTGGACAATATGAAAGACTGGAATAGAAAGTCAGTTACTGTCTGTCTTTCTAACACTAAATACTATTGTTTTCAAGCTTTATTCGCTTAACTCTATAGCTTTATATGCCCAAGCACCACAGAAAGGTTATACTATACCTTTATGAGTGTATGTGGTAATTGTTGCCTTTGATGATCCCAAAAGGTAAATCAATGAAAAGAGACCATACCCCACTGGCTGAAGCAGGACCTTGTTAAATTAGTAAAGAAACTAACTCAAGTTTCTCCAGAAGGACATCATTGTGATTACACAAGAAGCGTCAAGGCAAAAAATCATGTCTTTCAGAGATAATGATATCTTCAGCCTAGTAAAGAAACAAAGTGATACACAATACTTACAAACATATGTACCTTGGGAGCATATACTTTCCAAAACTCTGAGCTTAAGCAGTATGTCCTTGGGCAGTCATTCTGCACTTTATAAAATCTCTACAGAATGTGTTTGTTTATTTATCTATGACAAGCATCCTAATAGACTTGCATGTGCACATTTATACCTTTAACTGTAAGCTAAACAGGATGTAGTGTTGGTGTGGATTGTTCATGCTGCTTAATTCTTAGCTCTCTGTTATTAGTTTGACCTTTACCAACTAGTTGTGTCCTAAAAATCCCACAGGAAATGTTTGAACTTAGTGCAGACTAGAGATCAACCCTACTAGGTAAATTGAGTGCTGCTACTTAGACATTTCTCAGTGAGGTAAGAGAATTTGTCTGCAGGACCATGGGTCATACTGTGCCAGATGTTTTTATCTGGCATGTGAATGGAGAATTGTATTTAATCTGTGCACCATTATAACTGAAACTTTTTGTCTATTTATTCAAATTGAGATATGCTCTGATCTTGTACTTTTAATTTAGACAAGCAGTCCTTCTCAAGTATTATAGCATTGATTACATAAGCAGATCCAGTTTCTCCTTCAGCTGAGCTTTAAAGTCATTCTTTAAAGCAGAGTAATTATGTGGCCTCTTTTGAGAGCTAGCAAATACCTATTAATTCAGCAGTATGTGTATATTGATCTTCTGATCTTAACCTATTCTGTTTATTGTCCTTTAACAGAATTCTTCCACGAACATTAGTGCTTATGAGAAGGTAGAAGAGAGATTTATGTTACCTAAGGAATTTATATGCCTATATTTAAAGATTAGGAGTCCACATGAAGATATGACATCATTCCCATGAAAATTCTACTACAACATGTCTGTGGATTTTATAATAAAATGCAGGATAATATAGATGTTCTCACTTAAAATTTTTTTTCTTTATAAGTAAGAGTAACTACAGATACACTGTATTCTCCATATAAATAATTAATGCAACATAAAGTTAGAAAATATTTTGAAATATTTAGATTTATGAACATATTTAGGTGAAAGTTACCATGCTTTAGAGTAGAAGCTGTTATTGTGTATTTTCTGCAGCATATAATAAAACAATCTCTGTAATTTAGAAAAGTAGATATGAATTATTCTATGCTTTAGGAAGTATTCATGACAGGTGATTGGCAGGTCTAGTTCTGCCCAAAGCCTATGAGCAAGCTGAAGTATTCATTGTAACAGATCTGTGGACCGTATCACTTGAAGGACAGGCAGAAGAATATTTTTCTCACCACATCTTACTATTTCAAGGCATACCCTTGGAGGCAGAATGCAGCATTTTTCTGGAAGTGCTAAAAAGTTGTGCATGCAAAACTTCTTTGTTAAAAACAAACAAAGTAGCAACAAATAGCTAGAATCTTGCTCATTATGTTCTCTGAGAGTTATTTCTTGTTCAGTCTGGTACCACCATAATTTCTAACATTGGGAATAAATTTGGAGCATGGCTTTGTTTTCCAAACAAGTTGATGAATACCTATCAGCTCTTACCAATAATATCAACTGTTTTGTCTTTAACTCTTTAGATCTTCCTTAGAAACACATTCAGGCTATGGAAAGTTAAACTTCACCAAGTTCCAAGAAGCTAGGAGGAAAGAGGGCTGGGCTGCTAAGATAAAAAATGGTTGAGAGGATAAGGGTTGAGACAGAAAACAGTACTAAGGATTGAAAGGAAACTACTCTTAATTGTTTTTTCTATATTTTCTGCCTAATATTTAATATAACCAGCACTGGCTTTTTTGACAGGTAGCTCTAGAAAGTGCCTTCAGAATTATACAGATTCATCTCATAAGGTGTATGTCCAAAATATAGGTCCAATTAATAATCCTATAGCAATATTTTAATTGATAATTAAAAAAAATAAGTAAATCAGATTGTATATTAAACATGGGACTTCTATACTGTTGGCTGTTCCAGTGAGGTGAGTTAAACCCTAACCATTTCTTTGCTGGGACTTCTAGCACCATATTGCATATCAGTGTTATGTCCATGTGCACTCATGCAGCTAGAGTAGATTTTTAATGCTCTGCAATGTTTAAAGTTCACTGCAGTTTCTATTTAAAATTAAAATGATAAAATTTTATTTTTTGTATTTTTCCCATCACTTGATATTTTCATATTCTGTTAATATTCTTCTTTACACAATGCTATAGAGTTTTCTCATTAAGAAAATCTCTTACTTTTTACAGTGCTAACTTAAATTATATCTAAACTAAATGTAACTAAATATAGCTAAAATTAACCTAATTATTATATCAAGACAGAAAATAACTCATAAGACTTTAACATATTACTATGAAGATATAAGTGCTCCTACTCTTTGCAATTCTCTTTAAGTTTTAGAATTTTAGGGAAGATAGCAAAGCACTGTCTTAGTTTCTACTGTCTTCATGACTCTCTTTGACTCTTATTCATCTTCCTTTAAAACTTTTCCTGTTTTTAAACCTCAGAGACAAAGAAACCACTTTGTTGATGTGTGAATTTAGGAAAAATAAAAAGTAGCATTGGCATATATACATTTATTTGTTGAAGAAAATGTGGTACAGACTTTCTGGAACAGAAACAAACCAGCAAAGAACTGGTGTGGATTTTAATTTCTGCAAAAAGATAATAATAAAAAATTATTTTAGTTCTACATATTTAAAATAATATACATAATATATGTTCTAGAATATATAATGTAATATATGCTATATAATAAACAACGTAATATGTACTCTGTAATGGATACAAATATTATTTTTGCATATTTTCAAAAGTGTTATCACTTATCACAGAGAATCATGGAATCTCAGAATGACTGAGTTGGGAAGGGGTCTCAGGAGGTCACCTGGCCAAATATACCTTCTCAAGTAAGGCCTCCAACAGCAAGCTGTCCAGGACAGTGTCCAGTCAGTATTTGAACATTGCTGGAAACACTCTTACTACTGTAGCTCAGGCACCATTTGTGTTCCTTGTCACAAGGGTATTTTGCTGGTTCATGTTCAAACAGGTGTACAGGAGAACCCTCTCTGGCCCTTCTCTACGAAGATGTTTTACCAGTCTGTTCTGGTTGATGACATACTCCTTCCCAGATGCAGAACTTTGCACACTTCTTTGTTGAACTTGCTTGTTGAGAAACCTGTTGTCCCATTTCTCCAGCTTATTGTGGTCTCCTGGATGGCAGCATGACCCTGATGGCAAATCAGCATGCAAACCTCATTTTTACATCCCCAGCACACTAATTAAGGGGACTCTACTCCATCATTCAAATGATGATGTCACAGTCCCATTTCAAGCCAACAGCAATATTATGGATATAGCTCAATTGTTCAGTTAGAGTGAAATGTATAAAACATTGCACAAAATGTTGGACACCATGGAACCTGCTAAGTGTTGAGTAGCTCCAGTGTTGACAACATGTACCCTTGTACTCATGGAACATTTCTTCTATGTAGAGATATTATACATAGAAGTATTTTCTAAGTAAATCTAACATTGTTGAAATATGTGCTTCAAGGGCACACTGTCAGCTCATTGTCAGCTTGTCATCCACCAGTACTCCCAGGTTCTTCTCAGCAGAACTGCCTTTGAGCAGCTCAGCCTCCAGCCTGTTTTGGTACTTGGCATTATTCCTCCCTGATTGCGGGACCTGGCACTTGCCTTTGTATTTTATATAATAAGCTTGGTGTTGTTTTCTAAAAAGTTTATATAATAGTTTCATATCATATTATTTATATATATCTATCCCGTATGTCATATATCTAATTCTATATATCTATTAGTTTTATATATGTATAAAAATTATATAATAATTATAATACTTTTATTTAATAGGTTTTTTATATTAGCTTTTTTTGTGAAGTGGAGCAAAATATGGTATCTGACTATTTATAGTTTTGCAGGGTGAAAAAAATGCATATTTGTGTCTTTTTAGTTACCCTCAGCAAAAATGGATTTTAAAAAATGATTACTTCCATTTGCAAAAATATCCTCTATTTACTGTAATTTTGTTAACTCTGTATCTGGCAGTTAAAAACATGTTCATTAGTAAAAATAGCTTCTTTTCGATTACCTTTATTCATGCTGAGTGATGCCTTTCTTCAAATGGTGCTATTGACTACATCTGGTCTATTTATAAAGTACTATTCAACACAAGGGAGAAGAGAGGAGTCAGATGCCTGATTCTCTGTCCAGGACAGTGAGTTTAAAGATGTGACATGAAATCCTTACTCTATTGCATTCTATAGCAATTTTGTCTTTGACTTTAGTGAAACCAGAATTTCATCCATTATATATACTTATTTCTTTGACTTCTTTGGAGTCAGACATTTCATTTATTTCTCCAACCTCTTTGCAGTCTTTCATCAAAGTCAAATACTAACTTCATTTACAACACAGTGAAACCCTGCTGAATTTCAGGGAATATTTTCCCAGGCAGAAGTTAAGCTTAAGAGGTTAGCAGATATTTAGTTAAAGAATTACTTTGAGCTAATTGCTATGTAAGTATGTAGTATTCTTAAACTTAAACATGTGCTAAAGTGTACACTGAAATTGAGGTTCTTTGCTGAGTTAAGTCTATGAACAGTAGAAATAAGTTAGAATCAGAATATTTGGAGTGTATGTGTTTACACAGGCAGGCAGCCAGAAAAGCCAAAAAACCAAGACTGAAATGTAAAAAAGTAAATTTCTTTCATTATCTCACTAACTGGAGGATCCTGAAGTGGCACGCAGGCGGAGACAGATGAGCGGGAATGCCAGCACAATCAGGATCATTCCATCCTGGGAGCTGGCAAGGCTGCTGTTTGCATACATTTATTGAAGGCCTGCACACGTATAGTTTATCACCATGCTCTGATCTCCCCCGTGCTTATTATGATCCCCAAGACAGGGGACTCAAGCATGTCCATGAGAGTGCCTCCACAATCACCTGTTACCTCTACACAGAGATTCTACTTTTCAATAGAGAGGATAAAGGGCAGTAGACATAATAAAGGGGGGTTCCCACATTTATTCTTCAGGCCTTGGCATTCCCAGTAGCAGGGTCAGTTGAGTGAATCTACCATCCTCATTGTCATTCTTCATCTTTTAACTCTTTCCTTTCAACAGAGGCGGTAAAATTTTGTTTGGTGGCACTATCAGATCAAGTTTCATAGTATGTGAGTTGGAAGTATTAAAGCATCCAGTGAGCACATTAGAAAAGGGAGGGAGTGCTAGAAATGGAACTTGGAGCATATGCCAGTGTATATTCTACAAAGCTGAAGTCAGACTTTCTCTTGGAGTAGGTCTTGTTCTTTTCCCCTTCTTTGCTTTAAACTTGTGTCCCAAGGTTCTGTTTTGGTATCCAATTCCTATCCCAATTCTCACGTCTCCTAACTTCTCCTGGGACACAAAACAGAAGTCTCATGGCATGAACCAGCTCCAGGAAAGAGGTAGAGCCAGTCAAAAGCAATGGATTCTTGACTATCCTTGTTGCTGTAGTCAGAGATGTGAGGAACAACAAGGAATGTTGTGTTATATCACCACCTCCTCTGCCCCTGACAGAGGAAGAAGACTACTTTGTCTTGTTTGCATCTCTGAACCAAAACCAAGGAAATTCTGCATTAAATACCACAGCTCTAGCTGAGATTATTTGCCTTGTCTTTATAGAAGAGTCTAGAGAAGTGCGGTGGTCCTATGCTATATTCATCTTTGTCCTTGACTATATTTCTTTTATTCTTCTTCAATTTCAGCCTCTGATTTTGTGGCTAAGATTTCTAAGATTGTATTTAATTAATCGGTATGAAAAAATCTTGCCAAAAAGTATTGCCAAAAAATATAAAAATTGTCATACCATAAAAGGAAGACCTATCAATTATTCTAGGAATGCAGTAGGGAGATTTCCAAGAGAAGATTTCCTAATAAAACCAGAAAGCTTCATACATATTTTATTCTGAAGGTATCTCAAGAAATAAACATAACAATTAAATACCAGTATTTTTTGTTAATTTTTATATAAATTTTTTACCTAAGCTGCTGCTGAAATAATCTTGTGAAACTTCTTTGAATGTCAGCAATTCTCTCAATCTTCTCAATTTAATGAATAAAGTTAACATTTATAATTACTTATGTATGAATATAATTAGAGGAGTTAAATTAATAATATATGAGAGTAATTTTTTATGAATATATTCCAGAAGTGATAATTAGGGGAAGTACTAAAAATGCTGCAATAATTTTTACACTGCAATTATTTAGCCATTCTAAAGCCCACACACTCTTTAAAACTGGTCCATCTTATGAAAAAAATTAGTGTGTAATAGGGAAACTATTAGGATTAAGGGTAGGGCAAGTATTATATTTAAATTTAGGAACTGGAAAGCCCATGGATGCTGAAATAGTTGCTAGTTAAACATAGAATCTTGAAAAAATATAACTTGGGAATGACTTCCAGATGACCAGGTCATCTAGTTCAACTGGTTCTTCAGGGGTCACTCTGGCCTTTGCCTTGTTGAGTTTCAAATACCTCTAAAAGTAGAGATTCTACAGCCTTTCCAGGAAATCCTTTCCAAAGTCTGACTATACCGACTACAGATATTTTTCCCCTAATATCAGATCAGAATACCCCCTCTTTAAAATTGTCATGTGCTTAACACAGTGGACTGCTGCAGGCGCACTAGCACTGGTAATCTCCCATGCCTGAACATTTACACAAAACAGATCATTTGATCCTTCAAAATGTAAGGTTTTGGAGCATAAAATCCTGGAAGTACTAACTTCTAACTTGAATTGGTCATGTAAGATGACAATAATTTCAATGTCTCCTTCTATGTCTTGATATAGAAGCTGGCTGGAAAAAGTAATACTATTTTGAAAGAATTGAAAACCTAGACAATACCATAAGAAGCTGCTTAAAGATTTTATGCTCCATGCCCAGAAGTGCTTTTATTGCAACAAAAACTTGTTTGCTGTTCTGGTCATTTGCACATAGGTAAGATGTGGTTCCTCTAGTTTGTTACGTATGCACAATTTCATATGGTTCTTTTCCTGTTTGTAACTTTTCTCTTCCTTTTCCATAAATAAACATATTAAAATATTTAAAAGCAGAAAATATTCGTTTTTGGTTTTTTCCTTTTCCTTTTCTTTTTCCTATTCCTTTTCCTTTCCCTTTTCCTTTTCCTTTCCCATAGTATATAGTGTGAAAAGAGGACAGAGCCAAGATCTTGTCATTGGTATCCAGTGACAGGATCAGAGGCAATGGCACGAACTGAAATGCAGGAGGTTCTGCTTGAACATCAGGAAACATTTTTCACTGTGAGTGTGACTGAGCACTGGCTCAGGTTTTCCCTGGAACTAGTGAAATTTCCATTCAAAAGCTGTTTGAACATGGTTATAAACAACCTGTTCTAGGTGAACGTTCTTGAGCAGGGGGTTTTGGTGATCATCCCTGGTCCCTGCCAAGCTGAATCATTCTTTAATTCTGTGATTCTGTGAAGCTAGCTCTACCTAATTTAATGAGCATACATTTAATTACTTCAACAGGGCATTTAGTTCAAAATTACCTAAGTATGAATTGTCTTGTTCACACCTGTGTTATTTTCAAATGGAAAACCAATGCAAATGTCCTAACTCAGTTTGTTTTAGAGTTTAATGCAAAAAATTTGTTTTAAATGTAACATAAAATCAATAAGAAACAAAAAGGCAGAGGGAAAAGAAGGAAATAATGATTTTAGCGAAAGATAAAATAGGACACAAGAGTTTCTAAGCTAAAATTTATACAAGGGCATTTAATGAAATCAAATGCATTACAGAGGGAGTAAGACAGAACTTATTAATTATTAAAGCAAATATCTAATTCGCTTGATGAATCTTTGTAAATGAACTGTTTGCAGCCAATATAACTCAAAGCTGACACTATTAATTCTTACAACTTGGTTAATATTGGGCATCTGGGGATATATTTTGCATTATGAGACTATATCAGGAAAGGTTTAGGTCAATATTAGGAAAAGGTTCTCCAACCAGAGGGTATTTTGGCACTTAAACAGTGGAAAGTAGTCA
Source organism: Peucedramus taeniatus (assembly GCA_013400575.1). Lineage (NCBI taxonomy): Eukaryota > Metazoa > Chordata > Aves > Passeriformes > Fringillidae > Peucedramus > Peucedramus taeniatus. The sequence goes on from WBNO01015726.1 coordinate 137,846, forward strand.
CTAAGCCTGCTGGAGCTCAAGAAGCACTTGAACAATGCTTTCAGGCATATGGTGTGATTCTTGAGGCTGTCCTTGACAGGGCCAGGAACTGAACTTAATAATCTCTGAGGGCCCTTTTCAACTCAGGATATTGTATGATTCTATGATTATGTAAAAATTTTGGTCTTTGGATGAGGTGTACTAACAAAATACCTCCCAGATAACCAGCATAAATCTTCCATTGCCATCTTAATATTGTGTCCAGAATTGACTTTCCAACCTTGCATTGTTTTATTGTTAATCAGAAGTCATCAAAATAATCACTGTACTTACTGATAGGCACATACAGACATTTTCAGTTGATAACATCCTGAAAAAGCATATTAATAGAAGTTAGAAGTCAGATAGGTGTGCCCACATCTCTTTTATTCTGAATAGGCTAATTAAATGTGCTAGTAAAGAAGGCTTCACCGAACGCAAACAATTACATGAAAACTAATATAGGAACTGGTTATCCTATATCCATTCATTTTGCACTGAAAGGCCTTTGGTGTTTTAAAGATGTTAATTCTTATGAGTTAGACACTGTCAACCAAGTAAAATAGCACTGTTATGAACTATATATTTATATTTTATGAGGCACAGTAGCCACAAGACCTAATTCTGCTCACAGAAAGACTATGCCACCCCACTGAGCTCATCATATTTGCACTATTTTCAGTGAATACACTGAAACTTTGGCCTGTGCTTTCTAAACAAGAGCCAAAATATTTTCTGACTCAAGTATAATAGAAATTACGATTTATTTTTCCTGTAGGCATGACTGCAGTGGTTTTTATTTCCTTTAACATTTAGCCTAATACATTAGCCATCAGAGCTCCTTGCATATAGGAAACCCCTTTTTGCTGCTCAAATGAATGTTTAAGTAGAGATGAGCCTTAAAATATAGAAGAAGACAAAATCTTAAGAAGAATTTTATTTTAAAAGCTTTTTATATAATTTTATTGAAATATGAAAGATGTGAGTCCAAGTTTCATCAGATTAAGAACTACTAATTCTTGATATTATTTTTCCTTGGTGAGACTTGTACTGAAAATGGGTGGCTGTAAAAGGTTCTGCAATCATTTTCTCTTCATATGATTATCTGTATGTGTGTTTGTGTGTGTATCTTTTTCTTCTCTCTGGTAGAAAATAGAAGATTCCATCACACTGTTGAAACCAGGAAGAATCCAAGGTTTATATGAGCCCAAAACAAAAAGATATTGCCTATTTAATGCTCTGAATTAAGCACACTACTTTCCTGAGAAAAACATAATCTAAATCTTCTAGATTTTTCAGTGTTATCACACAAGCCCTAAGCAAAATTAAAACAATATTCAACATAATATTAGATGTACTATTATCAAAATTCTGTTCTACAGAACCACACTGTGGGGATGTACTTTCTTTGAGTAGGTACAGATGGTAATATGAAAAAGAAAATAATTTGAAACAACTTACATTTCATTATTGTATTCTTTCATTAATGTTCACAAAGTTTTTTGAGATCCAAAGATGATTGGTACTGAAGAAGTGTAAAGCAATAACATCACAATCAATGGTGAACATACAGAAATGACAGGTTTATGAACATATGGGAGAGAATTTTTCTATACTAGATTACCCTGTGTTGAATCTAATAAAGTGTAGATTATGAAATTATTATGATAGCTTCATAGGCTTCCTTCTCACAAAATTATGATCTTTAAAAATTACTTTAAGACAAGACAGAAGAAACTTCAAGCACTTGTTTTGTTTATTATTTTTTCTTGCTATTCTGGTCAATGCTGCATGTAGAGTCAGCTTTAAAATACCTTAGTGCATTTTACTTCTTTCCAATACAGCTTTTCCAGATTGTTTCTTAACATTATAAAATGCCTATGGAGAAGCTATTAGAAAACAAAAAATAACCAGGAAATTAAATCAGCTATTAAGGAAACTTCTTCTTCAACAAATGGCCTTCAGGAGGATAGACACAAAAAATTATGAAAATTTTCTAGTAGCGGTGGACTTATATTTTTCACTTCTACCTTCAATTCTCCATTTCCTTATGCAAATGATGGTGGATTGAGGTTAAACTTATACAGTTTTTCTAGTCATCCTCTCATTTTTCTCACTAGCTAAATACCTCCAAATAAAAACTCAAGCTCCAATGCAATTATATAGATCCCAGGAGACCAGGATGTGTACTGTGCATTTTGATTAAACTTTTATACATAAAATAAGAGAGGCCTTCTGAATTTTAAAGCGTAAATAGAGTACAGCCCATAAATTTTATCTTTGGTTTTTATTGAAGCATTAACCTGACATTGCCAAGTATTTTTATGAAAGTCTCTTTTTAGAATAAACCTGTTAGCTTTATAGCAATTTTTTCTGATCTAGTAGTGTTTTAACTTTGCACATACAGATATTCTAAGTTTCCACCACTTCACCATCCTCTCCAGTTTCTCTGATTTTTCATTTATTAGTAATCTCTTGGGCTTTGATAATTTTGATGGCTCCTGACGTACTATAAAGTCTTTTTCTCCCAGCCCCGCAACCGAAGAAGAGGTCAAGATTCATTGGTTCTGCTTTTCAAGGTTGTTTATTTTTCTTTATCTATTACATTCTGATCTACTGAGGTCTGTTCATCAGGTCGGGTTGAGGCATAATCCCCGCCTTTAGGGTTGTGTTAACTTTTTATACTAAGAGCTATGTGTACTTTATTTACAATAATTTTATAATACCTATCACCTATGTTAGACAGTCTGTCTCTGCTCTCAGAGACACAATTAGAAAGTGCCACCATCACAGCAGAAGATGGAGGACAAGAAGAAGAAAAAGAAGGAAAGGACACACCCAGATTCCTCCATCTTGCCTCTTGAACCCTAATTCTAAAATCCCAAAATTCTACTTTTTCACCCTGTGACAAATTAACTATCACTCTATTCAAACTCTTGTGGCTTGTAAAGTTCTGATCCAGTTCTGATGATTTTCCTTTGCTTTGTTCCTTTGCTAAAAAAACTTTTTCTCATACTCATGCACTCTTCATATTTGCAGTACACTCATGATCACTCAGGAAGAAAAGTGTATCTATCATTTTTAGTGGTTACTGCACCATGAGGAATTTTTTTTTGTGTGAGACTTTTCTGGCCTTGTTTTTGTACCCTTGTGTTTTCTCTGATTTGTGGAAAATACACAAAAACAGAATTCCAGTTCAACATGAGAAACTAAATATACTGTTATATAGGAATACATATTTCTGTCTCTTTGTTGTCTTTTTAGAGGGTCATATGGGGGTACAGTTATTAAAAAAATTATGGATTTGGTTTCAGTTATTGAACTACTGCTACATCAGAGGCATTCTGTCTATTCTGTCAGAAAACTGACACTCTCTGTATCATGTTCCTTGTATTGCACTTTGATGAATATACTAAAGTAAATTCCAAAATGGGAGTTTGCAACTATCAAAACAGGAAATTAATGGCAACACAGACAAACAAATTTATTTTGTTTTCCTTGTGTGATGCTAAAGCTGACTTTGTTTCATTTCTTATTTCTCTTGTTGTTTTTTTTAATATATGACATATCAGTGATAATATCAGCAATAGCAACAACTCTTAGAAGATGATACATACTTGAGACACAAGATAACTGAAAAATAATAATATAGAGGAGGAAGACTCCTGTGACAGCTAAAAAACTGGAGTTTTCATGGATAAGGAGGAAGCAAATATTCACTCCTTGAGGACAAATAAAATGAACACTTTTCTGCTATTTAATGACTTGTTTTTAAGACTGAAATATGAGAAAGTTCTTTACTGGGACATGACTGAGAATCTTAAAGGAAAGATTGAGTTAGATGACTCATCCTCTGTTGTTGGTGGAGAAGAGATTCCTAGACAGGTCCACAAACAATTTAAATCTCAGCCACCATGTTTAGGATAGAATCTCTGGGTTCTTCAGTCACTTACTCTTTTCATTTAAAGCCATATTTGCTAAATTTCTTGGGTTTACGTGTATGATGTTTCTTAACAGTGTCAGCACTGTTAAGAATTCTCCTTTCCATATTTGCCCACAGTTTTGGGTCATAACACATGCCCCAACACATCCTTTAGAGAAAGAGATAATGATATCAGCCTGGAGTATTATTTGGTCCAGGATTCCTCTGAGCCCTGTATGGAATTTCTGTAAGTGTCTTTTATTTTCTGTTTTTGTTTCAAGATGCAAGTGGATGGACTAATATACTAAGTAATATTGAATTGACATTTTGCACCTACAGCTTGTATTACAAGGTTCTGTTACACCACATGACTTACAAGAGTGTTTGAAGCATTTCCAAGTGGTATTTGGAGGAACAAACTCTACAAAAATGTTGAAGAAAAAGATTGCAGAATAAATGGGAGCAATTCTGATGGAATCTTTTCCAACTTACTATAAACACTGATCTCTGAAACAAACTTTTTCTGACAAAAGTTACATTTTTTATTGGAATGCGAATAAATTTATTTTTTTAATTAAACAAATCAAATCAAACCAAACCAAGAGAAACAAAGAACCAAAACAAACTAACCAAAAAGCCCTAGGATATATTAATATTTATTGTAAAAATCTGATGACTAGGAAATAAAAGCAAACCAGGGAGATACATTTTCTGGCATTGCAAGCCAAATCACAGAATTAGGTGTCTGTCTCCCCTAACTGTGTAGAAAATACTAGGCAATGAAAATCTTCCATCACTTGGCATCCAGACTGACAGTTCCTCTTTTGAGGACAAAGGGAATAGCCTTGTATATGCATACACACATGCACATATGCACCTATATATGTACAAATGTGTAAATACTTTGTTTTTTAAACCCAGACAATTATTTTTCCACAGAAAGTAGAAAACTGATATTTTTTTTCCCTTTACCTTCACTGATTTTGCTTCACATGTGTAAAGGTGGATAGTTCCATCAAAGCCAGAAATGCAGTGTATCTTAGGATTGATGCTTATATCCCCACCACTTGATATCTGTTTACATGAATTTTGGGATTAGGCTTTTTTATATGATCAGGGATGTTTGCAAGGTAAACAGCAAAGTGCAAAGGGATTTTAGTAACTTCAATATTAGGCAAAGCCAGCACATATGGGGTTTGAACAGCTGTCAGAGCAGCAGCGGCAATCCAGGCAGCTGAATTCCACCTTAAGTGAAATTTATTTCAACTAATTAAATGGTACACTTGGAAGACAGCAAGAGTTGTGATATCTGATAGAAAACAAACAAAGAGAAAATTTTTATTCTCTAAATATACTAGTCTTGCAAAACATTTCACAGGAATGTTTGTTTGCCTGTATATTTAAAGAGAATCCAGGCATTTGATTTAGGAAACCTGATCTCATCTCACTAATTTACCTTCCCAGAAACATAAAAAGGAAGTCTTCATATCGATGACATCAGGTTGAAAACAACCTTACTGTATTTTCAAGTCCATGCACACAGTCTGAAAGTCTGACTTCTGACTAAGCTTCTTAAAGACTTCATCTCCCTCTTTTCAGAATAAGGGGTAAATAGTCTGTTTTAGTTCTCTTGGATAAAATGCAGAGCATTCTTATTGCTGAGAGACCTTTTCCTACTTCCAGGCCCTTCTCATTGTCCACTGTGAGACAGGAGGAGTTCCCAAAAGCTTTCTGAAAGAAAACTAGTAAATATATAAATATATATATCTTTTTCCCCCCAGAAGAGAATGACTGAACTTTTCCATCAATAGGGTATTTTATAATTTGTGTTTCTTTTTGCTAGCATAGAAGAGAAAGCCTGAACATTTTTTAACTCCCTGGGGAGCTGGGCTTTTATACATTGACCAAGGTAATGCTTTTTTTTTTTTCCCAGCTGTTGGTATGCAAATACTTAAGAATATAACCACTAGCTGGAGTTTCTGATGACCAAATGTCAAAATTAAAAGTAACAGCAAAGTAATAGAGAAGTTTGCCACAGAATTGCTAATGTTATATCATGTGATCCTCTCACTGCCTATAGATATGGCTGTTACATTTTCTGAAAATGAAAATCTCCAGATTCCAAGAAAAGTTCAGAATATCTTTCTCTTCTTACTTCTCTTTGGAGTAATTATTTTAAGTGGCAAGTCTTCATTGAGTTTTGACACCTTTATCAGGCGATGTTCTATTAACTGGAAATATCTTCTGACTTCTAATATGTATATAATTACTTTCTCTGGCATTATTCCATTTAAAGGGGTCCATTTCAGACTCAATAAAATATTTTCAAATCAATTGAATTGCAATTTAACTTAATCATATGAATGGAAATAATTTCCTGACATTACAGTAATATTTATGAAGAAACTAATTGTGTGCATCCCACTACTAGTCACATTCACTTACATAAACAAACTGGAAGGTATTTCGGATTGCTTGTACATATATCAATAAAAAAGGTATAAGAATAACTCTGAGGTCAGAAAAACCTTGAATTTTAGCACCAATCTTTTAGCATTAATTTCTTGGTACCTTTGATTAAACCTTCTCCTATTCTGATCCAGAAGTGTCCTAATTTCTTCAACCTATTTAATACAGAAAAAGATTAATTATATTACAGGTTTTTTTAAGAATTCATTGGTTTATTAACTTGGTTCCTCAGTGCTCACTGAATGCAATGGTAAAGTGAATTTCTGGAGTGCATCTTCTGCTTCAGTTTGTGTTGTGAGTGGTGCAAAAGGAGATGTGGTAATAAACTAGAAAATTTGCCTGAAAACCATCCCCTGATAAGAACTACTGTTGAAACTAATGTAGACACATCCTTTGGATTAGTTTTCTATTCCCGTAAATCTTCATGGAAGCTGTCTGGACTTGAGAGTACTGAATAAATTTGATGTCAAGCAGCAGCAGCACATAGATGAGAAAGGTACATAACTGTTTCATTGATACCTCTTTTTAAATGTAAAACCTAATTTATTTAAATTCAGATTTCAGTAAAATAAATGCCTTTATACTTTTACTCTCAACAATATATTGGCTTTCCTTTTCCAAGCATTGGACATAATGTTAGCTGCCCAGCGTAATAGCAAGGTAGACTTAGAAACAAGAAAATGCTAGAAAGGAAACAAATATTAAGTAGAAGGAATGGCCTGGGACTTTTTGTCACTGAGAGAATGGCCTGAGACCACACAGCATCTTTTCTTCTATGATGATGCAATTTGTGAAATTGTGCTAAAAGATTATTTGAATAACCGTTTTCTGCTCTTGCTGTAAAACTGCTGTAAAACCAAAACTTAGGCAAGATTATAGCCTATGAAATTTTCAAATGACTCATGTTGAGATTTGGAATATTAATTATTCAGAATCCATCTGTACTTGGGATGCTCCAGACCCAAGTGGGTTTATTACAGCCAGCATGCACACGCCCTCCTCTTACAAAGAATCCAAGCACAACTGAAGAAACTAGACTGGTCTGTCTGCAGATTCTTTTTACAGCAGCTAGGGGACCTTAATTGTCAGAAACAAGGACTAAGAGTAGGAAAAATCTCTCTTCAAAATTGATGATTAGCCTAATATTCATAAGGAGGACAAGAGAAAAAGTTTCTGTCCTCTTTTGGAGGATAAAGAGCAAATGCAGAGGGACTGACAGAGGTGATACGGGTTTCCAGAAAGAGAAGCAGCAAATAGTAGGAGGATCCAGTGCAAAATAATTAGTATGGGCCTAATACAGCAGTTATCTTCCTTATTCTGTATAGACATTATTGAAGACCAACAAATTTTGCCTTTTTAAATCTCCACCACCACATCAAGTGCTACAGGGAGGGAAAAAAGCTGAAAACCGAAACACCAAGCATGTTAGCAGAAATTGTACTTAAAAATTGGTATAAGAAGATATGGATTACATTTGTATTTGTACATGCATAATCAGTTCAAATTTTTTTATAATCTCAAATTTTGTTCTTCTGGGGTTCAGCCTTATAATATTTTGTTTTTAATAAAGAAATCTCTATATGTTTCTATTTTTTTTTTTCATATCTTACTTCCCACACTCCATTGTCCTGGTTTAGGTACTTTTTTTCTTTGAATTTTTTCCTATTGTGTATGTTTTACTTGTCTCTTTTCCTCTAAATCTCTTCCCTTTACTCTGTCGAGCCTTAGTATTCTCTTTTCTCGACTCTTTTGCTGAACTGTTGAATCTGTAAGGAGATAAAACAGATAAGAGGAAAGGAGCCATCCAGTCAGGCAAAAATCCAGACAACTAGGACTGGATCAGAGGCCACTTCTCAGCATAAAGGCTTTCATGTCAGCGCTTTCAGGGGCATTCACAGCCAGCTGAACAACCCTCAACAATCTCTGGCAGATCTTTGTCTCCTCTCCACCATATTCAACATATGAAGTTTTCAAAAAAAATGTACTCCTCTTGGGTTTTCGTGTCAAGGTGGAGGGCTACAGTGGTGGTTTATGTAAGAAGTTGCTAGAAGCTTCCTCTAAGTCCAGTGGAGACAACAGGCTCCATGAAGAAAGCACCAGCAGCCAAGGCCAAGCCCATCAGTGAGGATGAAATCATATCTGTGGCATAGCATAGTTAAGAAAGGGAAAAAGTAATTGTGCAGAAACAAATTGCAGCTCCACAAGGCAGGAATAAATCTGTAGACACCCAGGTCAGTGGAAAAGGAGGGGGAGGAGATGCTCCAGGCACTGGGGCAGCGATTCCCCGGCAGCCCTTGGTGCAGACTATGGTGAGGCACGACCAGCTGTGCCTTGCAACCCATAGAGGTCCCTGGTGGAGCAGAGCAGCCATAGAGGATCCAACACCAGAACAGGTGGATGCACCCAAAGGAGGCTGTAACACCACAGAAAGACCATGACTTGGCTCTTGGCAGGAACTATGGACCCATGGAGGGATGCACCCACACTGGAACAGGTTTGCTGCTAGGACTTGTGACCCCAAGGGGAACCCACCCTGCAACAGACTGTCCCTGAAGGCTGCACAACATGGGAAGGACCCCCATGGGAGAAGTCTGTGAAGAACTGCAGTCCTTATGAAGGACTCACACTGGACAGTGGTTCATGGACACTCTCCCACAGAATAGACCTCATTCTAGGGAGCAGGGGAACAGTATGAGTAGTCTTCCCCTTGAGGAATAGAAGTGGCAGACAATGTGATGACCTTACAGCAATCTTCATTTCCTGCTCCCCCTGCCCTGCTGGCCATAGTCATGTAGAGAATTTGCAAATAGAGAAGAAGGGAGGGGTGGGGAACAGATGTTTTTAGGATTTGGGTTTATTTCTCAATATTCTACTCTGATTTGATTGGTAATAAAGGCAATTAGTTTTCCCCAAGTGGAGTCTGTTTTGCCCATGACAGTAATTGGTGAGTGATGTTTTCCTGTCCATTTCTTGGCCCATGACCCCTTCATTATATTTTCACTGTTCATTTGAAAATGGGGAGGGATAGAGCAGTTTTGGTGGGCATCTGGCATCCAGACAGGTTAAATCCATCACATCACTTTAACATTTCAATTATATAATGATTTAGACACCAGTTACTGTCGGAGTCATCTTATCATTTTCTTCCATGTGAAAGAAATCCATATTCCATTCTTGTCTCTTTGAAATAATTTCTGTACTCTGGTTAGAAATGATTCCTGATAAACTCATACATTGAGGGTCAATCCTTGCCCATAGGAAGATGTCAATTTATCCAATGTGCAGGTTGTACTTGCAATCTCATCTCACTGCATGTTAGGGCTTTTATCCCACTTTCACAGCTCCTTTACAGGTGTCAAACTCATTCTCTTTGATTAGCTCTTGCTGTCTTTGACATATAAGACTGCATGACAGGATTTATGCCATACTGCAACAAGTACAGGTCCTGACTAAGCTGTAAGATTTGGTGAAAAATAAAGTGCAATTTTCAGGTAACTATACAGTAAATACATACTTCATACCTCAATGAAATAACTATTGACATGATCAGAAAATTGTCTTTATTTTCACTATCCCCTTTCCTTACACTTTAGTCACAAAAGAAAAGGCAGCAATGTTCACTTGCAGCCCATAAAGCCAAATATATCCAGGGCTGTGTCAAAAGAAACAAGGCCAGTAAGGCAAGGGAGGTGATTCTCCTCCTCTACTCTCATGAGACCCCACCTGGAGTGCTGCACCCAGGTCTGAAATCCCCAACAAAAGGAGGATATGTTTGGGTAACTCCAAAGAAGAGCCAGGAAAATGATCAAAGGGCTGAAGCATCTCTCCCATGAAGACAGGCTGAGAGCTGAAGCTCCTCATCTTGCAGAAGAGAGGGATCCAGGGATATGTCATTGTGGTCTTCCAGTACCTGAAGGGAACCTACAAGAAAGATGGAGAGAGATTATTTACAAGAGTATGGAGTTACAGGACAAAGGGAAATGTCTTCAAACTGAAAGAGAGTAGGTTTAGATTAGAAAAACAGAAAGAAATTCTTCACTGCAAGGTTGGTGAGGAACTGGAACAGGTTCCCCAGAGAAGTTGTGGATGCCCCATCCGTAGAAGTGTTCAAGGCTAGACTGGATGGGACTTTGAGAAACCTGATCTATTGAAAGGCGTCCCTGCCCATGGCAGGAGTGTTGGAACCAGATGATCTTCAAGGTCCCTTCCAATCCAAGGTGTTCTATGATTTGCAAGTTTATGAAGGGGGACATCCCATGTCTGAGCCCCCAGCAAGAAAAAAAAGCCCAGGGCAGTAAGACAGGTTGACACAGGGGTCCCCTCAGAACCCACATCAGTACAGAGGAGGCCAACATCTGCATTCACCACTTTCTCATGGTGCACAAGTGTGTTACAGATTCTGCTGACTCTGATGATTTCTCAGACCTGGTTTTCTCCTTCTGACCTGTAAAAAGCTACTTAAAATATTCTGAAACTGCAGACCTGTAAATGCAGAAAATGAGAAGAAGATGATAGATAGATACTTACCTTCTGCCTTCTCAACTGCAGTTAATAATCTGTTAGGCTTTGCCATACCTATTTTTTACTTACTACAATAAATCTTGGCTAAAGAGTAAGAGCATTTGAAATTCCATGCAGTTATTTTTTTTCTGGTACACTGACAGTTATTTTGTTTTCTCTCTAGGTCCTCTGAAATTTTGGTAAAGTTTTTTAGCAATATCAGGATTATAACTAAAACTTTGTAATTGATTTCTGTAAAAAATCAAATATTTTGGAGGTAATTTCTTCTTTTTTTATATATATGTTAGACAGTTTTGTCCTTACTGAACAAAAGCTTTGTTAGCATAGAAACTCCTAAAGGCTGGAATCATGGTATGTCAGGATTAAAGCATGAAGTTTCTACAAACTCCAGGACACTCTCCTGCTCTCCTCTTCTTTCCCACCTTTGACCAGCTGTTGTCCGTGGTTATTTATGTGTTTGTTTGCTTTAGAAGAAGTTAATTTGCAATCTGAAAGTCTACCCTACCACCTGAACTTATGGCTTTATTATTCTCTATGGTTCTTTCTCTCTGAATGTAGTAGTTTACTTGAAATATCATTTGGCAAATCATTACCATTTCAGAGTTTTCAGTTTATAGGTTAAAATCAAACTAGGAATAGCATAGTGTGTCATATGTCATATCTACTGGAGGATCTCTATTACCATCAGGGGCTTGATGCATTAGGCAATGGATGGCTGAGTTATTTTTGATTGCTTTTTTCTGATGTAGCTGAAAACAGTTTTCTTTTTTTCCCCTCCAATATAAAATAGATTCATTATACTTCAATAAAGACAAACAAAAGCAAAAGTGAAAAACTCAAGGTCACAAACAACAAAAAGAAACATTAAAAACTCCAGTATTCAGAAGATCTTTTGATCTGTCAAGTGTTCCTAAGTATCCCCAAGGTTTTAAGTGATTGTTTCATTCACTAAATCATGATCTGGAGGATTCCTGGCTATTCCCATTGCCTTTTATGTACTTCAAATAATTTTCCTTTATAAGTACCTCACTGGTCCTATACTTATGTCTGTGCATCTTCGGAACATTTCCATTATTAAATTATCTACAATCCATGATCTTTTATTAAATAAGCACTGCTTTACTGAAACCAAAGCAACAAAAAGGCACAAAAACTTATTAGTAGCATTGTGCTTGTAAAAGGTGACAGATGGGAAAGAGAGCTACAAGGACAGTGCTGGACCCTACTAACCCACCAGAGATTGAATCCATCAATCAGAAAAAAAAACATGGTAACAGTGTAAAGAGGGAAGAAGAGAAGATATCTCTCTCAGCCTTTTTTATTAGGCCTTTTTTCTGTCGTCTCTCATGCTAAAGGAGAATGGGGACACATTGTCCTTCTCACAGTAATGAATTTTGTTCATTTGTCATTTAAACTCTTTCTGAATTGATTGTAAATCTAGCATCAAGCAAATAATCTTTTCCTGCAATTTAAATCTCAGATACTGTCCCAATCCTAATAATTCAATGTATCTCTGCAGGGTAACACCTACTCCTTGGGACAGTCCTTAAAATTTCAGTGGGATTTGGAAGCTCTGGTAGCACTGTTGCAAACTTGAAATCTTGAATCAAGATTTTATTTAAACTAATAAATTAAAATAACAATGCAGAATTAATAATTGACATAAATATTAAAGAATTTAAATTGCATAAGAATTATTTGGAAAACGTAATAAATAATACAATGTCATAACAAGAAATTATTATTCAGTCCCATTTGTTCTCTTCCTTTCTATGAGCAGGTGCATGGGAAAAGTGAAGTCACTTTGTTTAAAGCTGAAATTCATTAAACAATCAATAATTCAACTAGAACAAGAACTATTTTACCTTCAAGGATTAAATAGAAAATTTGCAGCTTAGTTAGTTTTACAAGATCAGAATAAAGGATACAACTTATTTCTAAGAATTAAATAACACCTTTGATTTCTGATAATTTTGATAAACTTCTAAAATACTTAAAAGGATGTTCTAGGAATATGTCATCCCTACAATGAAAAGTCTCCAACCTTGGTTTTTGCTATTTATTTTCCCTTCCATTTCTTTAGATTTATCTTTTAAAAAGTGAGCATTCAGGTATCTTTGGTGCATGTGATTTATACAAAATTCATCACATTGCATATTTTTTGTTGCTACTTTTCAAATGCAAAAATTATTTAAAATTATAGTGTTCCAATGCCATGGAAGTTCCTTGTCCTCCTTTCAGAGTAAAAATTAGTATTTGGGATTAAGGAAGCAATTAAAAATGTCAATCATAGTTTCTATATTGAAGGACAATATACATATTTATGGAAAACACTAAAAAATTGGGAAAGAAGCCTCATGATTATGCCATCCCTATTCCCCATATTTCCATTATATCTATCATTGAAAAATATGGACTGCATAAAAATTATTTACTATTTACCACAACAGTTCAATGATACAGTTTTGTGTTTAATCATCCAGTACTCTTGCTCTCAGCCGCAAATCATACCATACTCAATAGAGTTTAATGTTCCTAATTTATGAAGTCTGACACCACTCCATAGCCTTTGGGTCAGTTTGAGTCATATGCATACACAGAGAAATTAATATTTAAACAAGTTCTCTATATTGGAATTTACAGTACATAGCAAAGAGCTGATTAAGTGTTCAGCAAAGATAAAGCTGTAAGAGCAAATTACATACTTGGACTCTGAGCACTTGGAGTTGAGAGTTTGAAGACTGCTTCTGTTCCTTAATTTCAGAGTGTTTCAAAGACATGGAATGTTTTGACCAACTTTGAGTACATATACTCTTTCAAATCTGGTCCTAGGGCTACTTCTCAAATTATGATTAATATTATTTGTTTGAGACTCTTGATACCCAGACTCACTTTTATATAATATAGGAATTAATGCTCAGAAGCCAATTATAATCTTTGAATAGTTGCAACATTATTCTCAGCAGAGAAATGCACCCATATCATGATACCATGCAGATGGAATTTATTAGACATCATAGTGTACTTGCTTAGTGAGTCACGTGTCCTGACTCTGCTCTTATACACAAGGGGCTGTCCTCACTTCTCTGATTTCCTGGAGTCTCCACTGCTTATCCCAGTTCTAACAATAAAGTTAAGAAACATTATTCCTTTCCTCTGTTTTTAGAATGGAGTCATAGAATTGCTTAGGTGGAAAAGACTTACAGAATTGAGTCCAGCCATTAAGTGGCCACCATATTCACCACTTGGTCTCTAAGTACCACATCCACATGTTTTTTGATGGGTTGCTAATTTCCACTTACTTGGTGATCTGGTGGTGATTGACCACTTCCCTGCAGCCTCTTACAATGCCTAAACACCTTTTCAGTGAGGAAATGTTTCCTAATATCCAATCTAAACCTCTCCTGGTGCAACTTGTAGGGATTTACCTTGTCCTGTCAGTTTTTTATCTGGGAGAAGAGACTGATCCTCACCTTGCTACAAACTCCTTTCAGGTATTGCAGAGAGCAATAATGTCTGAGGCTCCTTTTCTCCAGGCAAAACAACCTCAACTTTCTCAGCCCTTCCTCAAGAGACTTATGCCCTAGTCATTTTAGCTTACTCCCTGTGGAAATGAAGCTTATGCAAAAATATATATTTGTGTTGTCACTAATAACTCTAATAACTTTTTAATCTTTCAAGCAGATTGATACTAAACTTGAATACTGAACAGAAATATCAAAAATGCTAAATTTTGTACTATTTTAGTGAGAGTTGACAATAAGCCTAGGGGAAACATTCTGCTATTATTCCTCAAAAGAAAACCAAAAATCTCAAAGGGCCCTGTTTTGTTCTTTTTGTGTCAATTAATCATTTTAAATAAATCCAGACCAGCATCAGCAGTTAGGACAGGTCAGACCTGCGTGAACCACTTGTGTGAAGCCTCTTATGTGAACTACAGAACACGGAAAAGGGACTGGAAACACAGTATGAGAGTGGACAGGAGCAGCTGTAGTCCAGGGAGAGCAAAATAAACACCTGTTGGGTTAAAGGAGTTGCTGAGGACATGAGAATGACATGGCACACTATGAAGGGCATAGGAGATAAAAAGAATCTCAGATTGTTGAAATGACCACTCTGTGATACCTAACATAACCCCTGGGTATTTTTATGAGTAGAGTCAGGCTGCAGAGAGAAAGAATACAATTTTACATAGACTGAATTAGGATTCATTAATTTGACTTTTGACTGTACAGTTGGTATAATTTCTTATTAAGAGAAAGGAGGTGGGAATAACTGGTGGATAGGGGAGAGTCTCTGACAGTGTTCTAAAAGGGAAACTTTATTTTCCTAATTAATTTTCAAGATACTCAAGCTATGTCCCTTATTCACTATTAAGCACATCTTTGTATTTCTTAACAGGTAAAGAAGCAGAATTTCCTCCAGTAAAGACAATTTCTATTTCAAATGGTGTAGGTTCTTTGGTTATTTCTAATAATT